>OZ012661.1:69771587-69864126 GCA_963942545.1 Oxycera nigricornis | reverse complement strand
ACGACAGGACGTGTTAAACTAAGCTGGCTTGACAGTAGTTCGTGTCTCGTACCCGAGACTGAACTTCCATGAAATCAACCAGACGAAAGTCTTAATTATTTGAAATTTTGTCTCGAATTCTTTTGCCACTGTAACATATAATACAATGGTGCCCGACGTGGGTCCTAAATTACCAAGCGGTTTGTTTATGCGTTCTCCTCCGTTCTTGGACATAAACTTACAGTGTAACTGTAGTTATAGTTTAGAATTTAGTTCAACTAGAGGTACCTTCGATTGTTGATTCAAATGAATGTATAATTGTTAAACCTTTAAGATTGTTTATAACTTCAAGATGCAAATCTAAAAATACAGCTTCAAAGGAGTGAGTTTCTAAAACAAGAAACGTCATGCTCATGTTATCACAACAACAAAAAAATAAAACCCAATTCCAACAAAATCGAGATAATCAACAAATTTCCAATCTTGATATCACTTTTCGAGTACCTTGGTCAGCATCCTAGCAAACCCAACTTCTAGGAACCTCAAAAGTGTGCAATACTCTTTTTTCAAAGAAGTCGGTAATTAATTCAATTGATAACATGCGGAATGGTTCGGGGAAGACAAACTTCGATAGATGGTTCAACAAACAAAACAAACAATATACAACGTTTCCAGTAGCAGATGTTGGGTATGGGTCAAGCAGATCTATGTTCAAGCGTTGAAAAACGCGTTCTGGTGCGTGTGCCTTTGTTTTCTTGCAGACATTGCAAGCGCAGACGCAGAGATTCGATCAAATTGGTCCTCTAAGGCCAAAAAACTTTTCAAGACGCTTCAGTGTTGTACCGATCCCCTATGAAACCATATAGAATGATCTTATACCCGTTATAGAAAGTTGCGTGTTCTCTTGATGAACCATAATAGAATTAAATCTTTATAAAATGAAACACTCCGTTTTTTTGACTCACAAATTTTATTATTAGCACGACGCGTTTCGATCCTTAGATCATCTTCAGGTTACATACAATGTATAATATTTCTTGGTTTTGTTCTTAAGTAATTAATGGTTGAAGGAGTGGTGATTGGAAGGGAAGGGTAATATCAATTAGCAGGTTTTCCTTTCTCTTTGTGGCCCGCCTAATCTCAAGGCATTCCAGGTAGTCTAGCTTTTTCCCTTTGTTTATTTTATATAGGATGCAAATATTGTTAATGCTAAAATTATGACCTGTATCTAAAATATGTTGGGCTATCACAGAATTTGGATTTACCTCTCTAGTTGCTTTGATGTGCTCATTGTATCTAATTTTAAAGCTCCTACCTGTTTGTCCTATAAAAGCTGCATCGCAATTATCACAGGATGCACGATACACTCCTGAATGAGAAAGGGGATCATTTTTGCTTTTGTTGTTAAATAGTAATTTTTTTTAAATTAATTCTAGTCGAACGAATAAAGGATAATTCAGTGTTGTATTTTAAATATTTGGACAATTTACTATTGATGGGGCCTACGTAATTTTACTTTCTCCATGGTCGAACATTACCATCTTTTTGAAGTGGATATATTTCTTTAATAATTTTCAATTTACGTTTTTTGTTTATAAGTCCTAAAATGAGTTGCTTAGGGTATCCATTATATTTGACTATATTTAAAAAAACTACAATAGTGCGATAAGTGGTGGAGAATAAGCATTTCCCATTGCGTTTTGGTAAACCTTTCGTAAGTCTTGGAATTTTTTATCTTCTTAGGTTTGACTACCAGTTTTATGCGGGTCGACCAACTGATTTGGAATTCTTCAATAATCCCCGTCGCAAGCATTCTGTCCAGTTCGACATAGAATAGTTTTTCCACTGACGGGGAGATGGAGCAATGTCGCTGTTTTATAGGTTTGTTGCTTCGCACAATAATTGCATGTGAGACAAATGTGGAACGCCCCAATTCTTTAGCGTAGGATGGAAAGCTATATATATATATATATATATAAATGTAAAACTTTAATCTTTAAAACTTATGTATTCTCCTATCGTGTTTAGTTCTAAGGAATTTATCCACCTTATAAATAGAGGTTTAGAGAGTGATACTACAACTTGCCTTACGACTCTTTCATACTCGCATTACTTTTTACACTTCTATTATAGTGACAGTAATTTTATTTATTTTTTCACAGCTGCATCGCATGGAGATTATTTCTCTTCACTTTTAATAACATAGCCTAAGGATCACTGCAAAATTCATATATTGTTAAAATTGACCAAATCAACATAACATATTTATTTAATTGTATTTAGTGTTTGAATTTCAAGGCTTCAAAGTGATTCAATTCTTTAATGAGCACACTTATGTATATGCCCACCCATAAATGAATGCGAAATTATTTATTCTAAGACCGAGAAATGGCAAATTGAAACAAACATTCTTAAGCAAATAGCATGATCTTCATACAACGCTGACTTGGCACTTAAAATCACCGTTGCATCAATGAAAGTTATTCGAGGTCCAATTATCCTGATATATATTAGCGAAATGCAGAACGACCCCTAATTGCTTTAGCCATCAATTTGTCTACTCTTCAAAACAATCAACAAGTTAATGGATTCTCAAAACAGAAAGCGCTACATTGTTTAAATCTGTGTCAATAAAATATTCCCAGACTGTTTGAGCTTTAAAATTTGTTAACAATATTCACAATAAGCCCACAATACAAAGATAAATTCCCACAAAGAAGGTGCGTTCGAAACCACTTTGTGCGTTAGTCTTTCTGTTGTCCGACTAAATGTAGTACAAGCGGCGTAAAATTTTCCCTACTTCCTCCATACAAAAGGTGCCCGAATAACTATGGCGAAGCGTCGACAAGGTGATAACAATATGCAAGTTGATCGAACCAGCACTTTGCACATTGCTCTTTTCGCATTGAAGCTGGTATTTCTCAGTAACGCTTATAATGAAAAAATTGTCTTCACGTTCGACTGTTCCGGAACTCCGGAAAGTCAAGGCCAATAACGAAAACACTTCGTGTGGTTTCAATGAAAACAAGCCGCAAAGTGCGACTTCTGAGGTTCACACGTTTAACTTCCCGTAATATCTACATAAATACTATAAATATTAAACTTAATAATAATAATGAAAATAACACTACTTTCAATAATAATGAAAGTGCTAGTGCTGATGTTAGTTGAGGTCGTATGTGCACATCATCATTGATTAAAATAATCGGGTTTTTTCCTTTCCGGAAAATTTCCGATAGTTGTGTAATTTTCATTATTTGCATTTCGAATTCATTGCCAGTGAGTGTCTTCATAACATTAAATAGTTCATGCATAGCACTTTGCAAAAGCTTAGTTTTATCGTTAGCCGATGCAACATTTTTCGTGATTATTTTTTGCGTATGGGAGCAAAGCTTACTGGGACAATTGTAGTGGCCATCTTAGTTTCGGTCCGCCTACTTGCGCTGTATCGCTGAATAGCGGTGGCTGGAAGTGCTTACGCAATGCACACACGTCTGCATGGTAAATGCGATGACTGTGATATACTGCACATACCCATTTTAGATGATGCATTGCAAAAATTTATAGCTAATGATAATACGGCCGTTATCACTGTTGATCCTGCATGTTCCGAACGTATTTTTTGGAAGTCATTGCACTTACCGTGTAGACATATTTTTGCAGTCCGTAAGGACTTCCGCCTGCTACTTTTCAATGATACTTTATTTGCAAGTAGGTGGAGCAAATTAAAAAGCTCACAATGATTACTTCAGCAAGCTCTGCTCCTGTATTACAGGAAATAATTAAGACAAATGTGTTATCGAAAAACGATCAAACTAAACTTTTAAAAAGTAAAATGCATGAGCTGTCTAATAATAGCAATTACAGGAGGCAAATTGTTGGCTGATGCTACCTTTGTGTTTGTGTTATATTCTTGAAATAAAACACCAGTTTTATTGTATAATAACAACAGTGTTTATTATGATTTCAAGAATACTTAAATATACTGAAACTTATTATGATTTTAAGATTACTAATGATCGACGTAAATTTCAACTGTGCTCGCCGTTCGACGCGTGGCTGCGACCTGCCCGCTAGTAGAGATGTTGCTGGGCACCGCGCTTGCCAACTCACACATGCATATAATTTTACCGTACAGTCTGCTTACACATACATAACATTTCTCCACCCTTATTTCACAATTAAATGAACACTTATAGATTAAAATTTTTTGGGGGGTTTTGGTGTACGACTAGAACGTCGAGGAACAAACGGAGGATTATGATTATGATATTGCGTTCCATTTTCATCAACACTTAATTCTAACTTCTGAGGCTCATTTTCTGTGGATTTATTTACTTTCGAATTTTTATGAAAGTCATTAATTACAATACGCTTATCATAACTTTCATTCTTTACAATAGGCTTATCATTATTCTACGTGACACTTACATTATGAGAACGATTAACCAAATTTCCGTCGACAGTCTTTGATTGTTCTATTGCAATTTCTACCTCCCTGTTATTAGTCAGATTGGTGTTACAATGTTTTAATTGGTCGGAATGACGTTTCGTGATCCCTTGATGTAACGTTTCAACTTGGTTTCAACAATGGTTTGACAGAAAACGTCGTTTGGAAGCTGGACTACATTGCAGGATAGGCAGAAAAAAGCCCCTGGTAACGGCAAATAATCGGAAGAAGAGAATGGGATTCGCATGGGAACATTTAACTTGGAAAAATAAATGTCAATTCATCTTTTGCATCGACGAAACAAAAATAAACCGCATTGGCTCTAATGGCAAGAGATATGTAAGACAATTAAGAAGTAAGAAATTCGACCTTCGCAACACTTCAAATGTTGCTAAACTTGTTAAAGAAATATTAACTATGGGAAAGAACGTTTACATCTTTGAAAACATCATGTTGATAGGGACTGGGGAGAATCTTCCTATTATATGAAAGTTTCAACACGACAACATACGATACGACACTGTTGGGTTGGTTCGTTTTCAGAAAAATAAAAGATCGTTTTGACGACACGTCATGCTTTTATTAAATATATTGATGGACTGACAAAAAAAGTTCAATTGCTGGTTTGGCACTGAACGGCCACTCTCGCCGTTCGTAGTGCGCCCTCTATCCATTCAAAGAGGCACGAACTACTAGAAAGGCGAACACGCGTAAAACAGTTTTAATACTTCCACCGTTTAAGCGTGTTTTACAATCATACTCATACACTCACGCAACATACCAAAACGCTCTTTTGGTAAGGCCTTGGTGAATATATCAGCCTTTTGCTGTTCTGTGGGAACGTACTCGACTCTAATTTCGTTGGCTTCCACTTTTTCCCGAATATAGTGGTACCGGACATCTATGTGTTTCGTGCGTTTATGAAATTGCGGGTTCTTGACTAATTTTATTGCACTCTGATTGTCAATAAAAATCACGGTCGCTTCTGCACAAAGATATCCGATATCCTTCAGTAGCTTTCGCAACCAAATCGCTTCTCTCGATGCCGCCGCCGCTGCGACGTATTCGGATTCAGTCGTACTGAGCGTGACTAACTTCTGACGCTGACTCGACCATGTGATTGGACCACTCGCGAGCTCAAAAAAATACCCGGTTGTTGACCTTCTGTTCTCAACGTCGCCTGCATAATCCGCATCAGAATACCCGATCAACTTAGGCACACTTCCACCGCCGCGATACTCGATGCCATACTCTAACGTTCCCGATAAATACGCAAAGATTCTTTTTACCGCTCGCCAGTGGTCATCGCTGTGATTATTTAAATACTTGCTCACGGAATTTACGGAATATGCTAAGTCAGGACGCGACACGATCGCCATAAACATTAAAGAACCGACAGCTTCTCTGTACGGTACTCGCTCAGCTTTTTCTTCTCCGTCTGTTACCGGATGCAACACGACATGCGAGTCCGCCGGTATGCTCACCGATTTCGCTTTACTCATCCCGAATTTTTCTATTACTCGTTTCGCATACGCGCTCTGATGCACGAATATCGTTTTCTTTTCGCGATCGCGCTCGATTTGCATTCCAACAAAAATACTCGAATCACCAATTGTGATTTTAAACGAATTGCTCAGATGCTCCAGAACTTTCTCGATGACCACATTCGATTCGGCTGCTATCAGCCCGTCATCGACGAATAACGCGAGATATACAGTAGAATTCCCGACATTTCCAACGAAAATACACCGGTCTGCTTCCGTTTCTCTAAATTTAAATTCGCGCAGAAACGCACTGAACTCTAGGTTCCAACACCGTGGAGCTTGTTTCAGTCCATATAATGACTTCTCCAAGCGACACACGACATCCTTTGTCGCACTGCTTGTAGACTCGTTGATATTCAGACCATCAGGTACTTCCATGAATACCTCTTCGTTCAGTTTCCCGTACAAGAATGCCGTCTGCACGTCGAACTGAGCCAGCTCGAGATCTCGTTCGGCAGCTACTGCTAGTAACACTCTCAGTGAGTCATACCTTACTACCGGTGCGAAGGTTTCCTCGAAATCGATTCCTTTTCGCTGCTTGAACCCTCGAGCACACAGCCGTGCTTTGTACTTGAAGATGTTTCCTTCGGTGTCTTTCGTTAGTCGAAAAACCCACTTGGAATCAATGAGTTTCATCCCGGGTTTCTTCTCAACTAATGACCAGGTCCCGTTTTCTTTGTGCGCGTTCAGCTCTTGTCCAATCGCCTCGATCTATTCGGACGATTCCTTACTGGTTATCGCCTCTTCAAATGTGTCTGGTATATTCACCTCTGCGACATTCGTTTCGTAGCGCGACGGTCGCTTCAAACTTCCTCGATCTCTCAGATTTCGTTCTACGCCGACGGTTGCCTGGACGACCGACTCCTGTCTCTCATCCACTGCATTATCTACAGCCGGCTGAAAAATCTTGTCGTCCTCTTCTGCTTCTTGTAGACGTTCTTCAACCCTCACCGGTACGAACTCGTCGTTAGATGTCGCTGTCATTTTTCCGATTCTTTCGTGGAACACTATGTCCCGCGATACAGATACTTTCTTTGACACTGGATCATAGACTCGATAGTTGGACGAATTTCCTTCATACCCGACAAGTATCATCTTCTTCGCTCGAGCGTCGAATTTCGTCGTAAACCTCTTCGGCGTGTTCACGTACGCTTCAGTTCCGAAGATGCGCAGGTGCTTTAGGCTCGGCTTCTTTCCAACCCAAAGCTCGTAAGAAGTCGCTCCATCTCGTATCCCCGACGATCCCGACCGATTCATCAAGTACACCGCCGTGTTCGCAGCTTCCGGCCACAGAGTAATCGGAAGATTTTTAGCGTGTAACATAGTCCTCGCGCTCTCGATTTTCGTCCTATTGTCTCGCTCTGCTTTGCCGTTCTGCTCTGGCGTGTACGGCGCGGTGTACTCCCGTTGAATCCCACGTGACTCGAGATAACGGTTCATATTTTTATTTTTGAATTCACTGCCGTTGTCGGACCGTAGCACGCGCATCACTCGACCAAACTTATTTTCGATGAGCTTGTCGAACAATTTAAATTTGTCATATACGTCACTCTTGTGTCGCACGAAATATATATACCGGTAACTCGTCGCATCGTCTTTAAATGTCAGGAGATAACGCGCACCACCTTGCGTCTCCGTGGACATAGGCCCGCACACGTCTGTGTGGACAACCTCACCGGGCTCCGTAGCTGATCGTTCACGCTCCTTCCGAAACGGACGCCTATGGGATTTCCCGATCTGACACGATTCGCAGAACACCTCATCATTTTTCGGCAGCTCAACCCCTTCCACGAGTTTGTTCGCAACGAGTTCGCGTAATGCACGAGCATTCACGTGACCGAGCCGCTCGTGCCACACCTGAAGATTCGTTTTCGCAACGTTTGCCTCATTGTTTGTTCGCGCACGATTTACTCGGAAAAGCATCCGAAAAATCTCGTTTTCTTGCTTTATCCCGTGAGCTAACACTTCGTTACCTTGTATAATGTTTACGTATTTCCCGGTAAACACGACTTCTTGACCTCTTGAGGTACACACTCCGACAGAAAACAAGTTCCTTTTTATTTCCGGCACGTGTAAAACTTTTTCGATTCGCGATTTAAACCATGCGCCATTGGTGTACCTTTCGATTGTTCCTTCTCCGGCCACTTTACATTCCTTGTTGTCGCCCAGAGAAACTGTCCCGCCATCTATCAATTGTCGATACTCACTGAACCATTCTCGCCGATGCGTCATGTGCCGCGAGGCTCCGCTGTCGGTAATCCACGATTCCTCTTTACCGACCTTCAGCACCGAATTTACCACTTCGACGGGCTGAATCGAGCTGCCTTTGTTCTTCATCGACCGCTTTTCATCGTCTACATCTACGACGAATGCACAATCATGCCTCGCGTCATCGTCTTTGTCTTGCCTTTTGGGACATTCTCGCGCATAATGCCCCTTTTCGCGACACTTAAAACACTGTACTTTTTGTTTGTCTCTCGGCTTTTTCTTCTTTTCCTCTTTCGAGCTCGGTTTTGCACTTTTCTTCGCACTTTTGTATGCAGAGAAAGCCCCAGGAGTTTCGTCATCCGAGGTTAAACGAGCTTCTTCGCGAATGAGTCTTTCTTGAAGATTTCCGAGCGTTTGTAAGTCCTCCGCGACATTATCCCACGCGGTCTGAAATGCCGCATACTTTGGCGACAAACTCGCGAGCACTTTTGCAATTATCGTCAGGTCAGACACTTGTTCTCCGACATCACGTAACTGCGCGGCCATGTTCTGTATCGTCGATACATGTTTAATTATCGAGTCTCCCGGAGACATTCGATACTCGTACAGTCTCGTCATAAGCAACAATTTGTTTGACGCTGACTTTTGTTCGTGCACGCTTGCTAATTTGTCCCACATTTCTTTCGCGGTCGAACATATCAACAGCGGCTGCAACTGGTCGTATTCCATTGCCGAGGAGATTAGGAACATCGCGCGCTCGTTGTCCGATGGCCACGTTTTCTTCGCTGCATCTTGACCCTCTCCTTCCGGCATCTTTCGAGTCCCGTCGACCACATCGTATATATTGTTCGCAATACATAACATTTTCACTTGAAATTTCCATCCTTGAAAATTTTCACCGTTGAATTTCGTTATATTCCGCGCTGAGATTGCGTCAGACATTTCGGATTTCGTCGCACTCGCGATCACGCACAGATCTCCCAGAGAAAAACACGCACCAAGATGGCTTTCGTTTCGCGACCTCGTGTCCCGCTCTCCACGCTTCTCGCCAAAACCGCTCGACTTTATTTTCACAAACTACGCTCAGTTTGTGTGACTGAGCCCATAACCTGTTGGGTTGGTTCGTTTTCAGAAAAATAAAAGATCGTTTTGACGACACGTCATGCTTTTATTAAATATATTGATGGACTGACAAAAAAAGTTCAATTGCTGGTTTGGCACTGAACGGCCACTCTCGCCGTTCGTAGTGCGCCCTCTATCCATTCAAAAAAGGCACGAACTACTAGAAAGGCGAACACGCGTAAAACAGTTTTAATAGACACACAAGAAAGTTTCTGGAGGACATCAGCATCTCCGATTTAGGCTCGTCTTCAACGAGTCCGAAGTTAAATTCAATTGAGCACTTGTGGGGAGACACAAACCAAGTCACAGCAGTTGGAAATTCCACAAACATGGACCAATTGTTCGAGGCGGTGAACGAAGCATGGGCATGCATAAATGTGGAGAGATGCAGGAGACTTATAATGACAATGCCGAATCGCCCACAAAAGGTTGTAATGCAGAAGGGTTCCCGACAAGTTGCTGATATGTTTTTGTAATTCATTGATATTTGGTAAAATATTTGCTTAAATAAATGAATTTTAAAATAATTTTTACGTGTTTCTAAGTACGTATCCGCTTGAAATCTTGGGTTTTCGAAAACTATTGTCGAGTGGTTCTTTATGACGTTGTATTGGCTAACGCTTCATATCCCTCCATTGCCGTTGAATCTAGTAAAAAAGTTATCTAATGTATATATATACATAAGGATACTATATATATATATATATATGTATGTGGGGGGATCTATTTATGTATATATTTATAATAATTACCTGAGCTCTGTGGTAGATGCCCATAATTTTTCCACTTTCATCAGTATCAGCATCAATTGTCACTGAATCAGGTAAACAACTAAGCTAAAGTTTGCGGGGAATTACATTGAAGGATTGATTGACATTGTGGGTTTTATTTAGTAAGGTTCAAGTATTTTCAATTTGAGTTCGCAGCTCTATATATATATAAAACAATGTAAAGCATGACGAAGACAAGAGCTATCGAAAGAGAAGCATACAGGTAGTATGTGGCAAGGAACAAAAACGGTATTTCACCATGCCGTGTGAACTTACAGCTGACTAGATTTGATCATAATGCCTTAAATTTTACTTGTCATATGAAATTTAACTAATAATAATTTTTATAATCTTTTGTAATAAATTTCTTCGCCTGGGATGTATTTAACATTTATGTACACAACGGAAGCAAGATGTAAAAGAGCAATGATATCGAGGTTATTTTAGCCACTAACAATCTGGTATGCAAATAACCGAGAACACAGATCTGTATCTTTTGAACATTAAAACCTCCTAACGACGAGAAAAATGTGGATTAATTGAAAAGTTTAACAGTTCGCCTTCATTTTGCTTACGCAACCAGGCTGGGGACCAGCTTCGGTTGAATTACAGTGCAATTTCCCGCAGCAGCAAACAGGCTGTCTTTTATTTCTATAAAGATTATTCCTTCTTATGCTTAATTTTTTTAAATAAGTTTTCGTTATGTATATTTTCTATCAAAATTTCGATGTCAGATTTTCTATCCGTAGTACCACTGAGATTTCGGTTAGCTCGTAAACTGTCACAATTGGTCAATTTATTTTGCCACAACAATTGAAAAGAACAATATTTGCAGTGTTTCCTGAAAAATATTCACATTATTAATATTCAGCTGAAACTATTATTAGAAGTTAATGACTTCCGAACAATAATTTTGACAATAGAATAATCTTTCAAAGCAAACATTACAAAATGCCGGTTTAAAGCTTGCTTCTCTTTACTATTTAGATACACTCTATTGGCCAGTCCTTAATTTTCCTCGCCAAAGATATAAGTTAATATTTCTTCCAGTGTTGTTGACTTAGAGGCTCTCTGCTGCTTTGTCCGTCGTAGCCCAAAAAGTTATAAAAACAGTTGTTTCAAAGATGAGTGACTACAGCAAACTTTGGAATATAACCCAACATGAAGTTTCTCTAGAAGATCTGAAAATGGATGCAAATACGGTATTTTCTATTGTTTATTTGTATGTCAATAACCTTAGCAGATATAACTAGCACTAATCCTTACATAGTCCCATGCAGTGTATTTAAGCTATCATGTGTAGCGCGCGGTTGTACGGGACCAAAGTATATGGTCCCGTACAACCGCGCGCCACACAAGATAGTGAGCTTCTGGAAAACATACCACTTTGTCCCGTAGTCGTATGTTTTCCTTCATTTCTTCCCACGTGTTAAGCTGGAAATCTTCAATAGATACCGATCGGCTCCCGCCTCTCGGCATGCCGGATTTCTACCGACTTAAGTGTAGGTACACACTGGCGTCAAAAGTAATCGTGACGCTGCGTCACGATGAAGCCGATAGGAAGAAGTACATAGACACAAATGATGCGATGCACACATGCCGCGGACACCTATCGAGCGTTAGCGTCATATCGGATAGCTGTCAAGTGTGACGCCGGTTCTGTGGGACGCAGATAGCTATCGCCTATCCGCGTTGCACCATTTTCATTGGCGTATATGGGGCAGTGCACACATGACGCAGCGTCACTTGCGTCAGATGCGAGTGAAGGCAGTTCAGTTGTGATCAACGGTTTGATCAACTGTCAACTATTTGTCAAATCGACGATAGGACGCAAGTGTGCATTGCCAGCCAAAATGACGCAGATAGAAATGACGCGGCGTCACGATTACTTTTGACCCCAGTGTGTACCTACACTAAGGCTGTTGCTATCCGCTCGACACCGTCTAAATAAATTGCGCGTTTGTGCATGTGTGTGGAAGTGTGACGTAATAACAACCAAGGGGAAATTGAGAATGGGATAAGTAGTGAGAAGAGAGAAATGACAGTTGATAAGTTACAGATCCGGACAATTGTACTTTCGATATATGTACGGGGAATAGGTGTAAATGTAATTGGTATGAATATTTCAAATCATGTAGGATCTTTTAGCATATAGCCGCAGACTAAGATGCACGTCAAAAGATATTGTGTAAAATAATGTGGAAAGATAAATATTTGTAAATTTTAAAATAGAATTTATTGTGTAGGTCGTGCAAAATATAATAATATAAAATAAAAACATATTATAACAGCTATTTTCTGTCTAGGCCCATACGAAACAGTAGTTCGTAGCAGTCCTTTCGGCCGTTCTTTTAGTGCGGAAGGAATTGGCATAGAAACATCCTGGACACTCTTTGTGCTGTCAACAATAAAAGTAGACGGTTCATTGGCTTCTGCTAATTGTGGTCGTATCGGGATATCATCATCGTTGATTGAAATAATACGAGTTTCTCCTTTCCGAAAAATCTCCGTTAATTCTTTAATTTTTCTGATTCGCATATAGAATTCGTCGCCAGTGCATGCGTTTACAATATTGAACAGTTCATGCATCGTAGTGAGTATTTTAGTTTTGCTCTTCCTACTTGCATCTACAAAAAAAAATTTCATTTTTTTTACATTTTTCAATAAATACAACCTTCCTGATTTGAGGATTTTAAAACAACCGTATTTTAAAATGAATTGTTCGACTAAAGTGGTAGCTATTTGGTTCGCTTCTTTGTTTCAATAGGGTATGCAACGATAAATTTAGTTAGTTCACATTGTATTGTGAGTATATATCGGTAACCATTTGAGATTCTTAATGGTCCGACTGTGTCAATCGAGATAATTTCAAAGCTTGAGCTTGGTGTTTCAGTTATGGTTAGTTTTTCTTTAATGTATTTTGTTTGTTTATTCTTTTGGCATAAGAGACAATTTGATACAAATGATTTTACCAATTTTGACATAGTTTTCCACACATATCTTTGTTTCAGCTTTAATATAGTTTTTCTAACTCCGAAATGTCCTCCATATGGTGTGTTGTGAAATTCTTCGATAAGCTTTTGTTGTGTTTCGCTATCGGTTATTTTTATGGGTGGTTTATATATAATAATTTTTTATTGAGAACGCTTAAATTTTTCAATATTTTCTTGTGCATTTTTGACATTATTTAGACCTTTTATATATTTGTCGACGTTTGCTTTCTACAGATTATTGAATTTATTTTTAAATTCTTCTTTTGTTATGAGCTTGAAAATTTCATAATTTTCGTTTAGTGCTAGCTCTGATATACCGAGTTTTCGGTTTTGTAGTATCGGTTTCTCCATCAGACAATCTGGATTGTGATGATTATCACTGTATCTTACGATTACCTCGTATTCGTTTACTTCAAATCGCATATTCGATGATAGTTTCTTCGATCGATAACCTGGGTTATACGAATTATCACTATATCTTGCGGTTTTCATATTGTCTTTAATTTGGCCATTGCGCTCTAGTAAAAAGTTAAGTTTCTTAATATTTCTTATGTCCGTGAGGGACGTACATTCCCAAATATGAAGTTCATGACGCTTCGTTTGGTTGATGTCTCCGTCAGGACGTTTAGATTGTGTGCGTTTTTTTGACATATTTCGTGTAATTGCCCATATTTTTTATGTGATTTTGGAGTTGTATTGTCTATCGATGTGGGAATCATTTCTTTCAATATGTTAGAATCTATTTTGATTCTTGATAATGCATCCGCGTTAGTATTACTTTTTCCTTGTTTGTATACGATCTCGAAATCATAATCAGCTAGATCCAATCTTATTCTCGTTAATTTAGAGGAAGGGTTTTTGTGGGTAAAGAGCGACACTAATGGTCTGTGGTCAGTTACGACTATGAATTTTCGACCAAATATGTATGGTTTAAAAAAATTTATTGCCCAATGTACGGCTAAAAGTTCTTTTTCAATTACGGGTTTGTTGATCTCATGTTTGTTCAGCGATTTACTAGCGTATGAAATTGGTAGATCAAAACCTATCTCACCTTGTGAAAGTATTGCTCCTAGTGCTTGATCAGATGCGTCTGTAGTTATAATGAATGTTTTATCAAAATCTGGATATTGTAAAATGGGTGGTTTCATTAGTTTTTGTTTTAGAGTTCCGAATGCTGTGTTACATTCTTCTGACCAGATGAAAGGTTGGTTCTTTTTTAGCAAGTTGTTCAAACATATTGCAGTTTGCGCGAAGTTATGTAAGAATCGACGGTAGTAGTTGCAGAATGCAATAAATCGTCCAACTTCGTCTGCATTTCGTGGTGTTGGATAATTACTAATAGTATGGAATTTCGATGGATCTGTTTTAATTCCATCTTTGGTTATTAGATGTCCAAGATGTACTACTTCTGGTCTTAGAAAACAACATTTGTTTGGGTTTAATTTAAGGTTGTATTGTTGTAATCGCATAAATACTTTGATTAAATTCTCATTATGATTTTGTAGGCTACAGCCAAACACTATTATGTCATCGACATATAGAAATGCGTTGCTATCTAAACCACAAAGTGCTATTGTTAGCATGCGTTGGAAAGTATTGGATGAGATTTTAAGACCAAAAGGTAGTCTTTTAAATTGAAAATGTCCATTTGAAGTTGAAAATGCTGTCAGAGGTCTTGATTTTTTGTTAAGGTTTATTTGATGAAAGGAACTAGTCATATCTAGTGTCGAAAAGTACTTAGCTCTACCTAATTAGTCTAATACGTCTTCAGTGCGAGTTAGAGGGAATTTGTCATTAATTATTTTTGTATTTAACTTTCTATAATCAACTACTAGTCGCCATTTTTGTATCATTCGATCCTTTTTCGGGAACTAGTAATAAAGGTGAATTGTATGGGCTAATTGAATGTTCTATGATATCATCGTTTAGTAGTTTTTGAACTTGTTTATTAATTTCTTCCTGTTGAGTTTGTGGAAGTCTATAGTTTTTTATGTATATTGGATTGGAGTCTGTGACAGAATGATTTTGTGTATAAAAATTGTTTGTCGAAAGTGGTTCATATTCTATGTGAAATATTTCTTGATAATCTCTGAATATTTCAATGAGTGAATTTTTCGCTTTTTCGTCTTTTATTTCTAAATTGAGGAGTTTCAAAATATTTTCAAATCTAGAGTTGGCATTAGAATATTGTTGCGAAGTTTTAGCAACGTGATAATTTTTAAGTGGTTCTGTGCTTATCTTTATGGTGGATATAGTTACTTCGGTATTGCTTGTATTCAGGATCTTAATTTGACGCTAAAAACTTTAAAGGCGTTTTTCTCAGAAAGGGGGAGTGTTGCGGTCTAATATTTTAAGAATCGAATATCCTTGACGTCTTTTACTAATGTGTCAAATTTCATCCAAATCTGAGACTACAAAGTCGGAGCCTCTCCTAGTAAGCCACAATGCTTGATCCTCGTTACAAACCACGAATATTTCAATTACAGTCTCCTATTACTACGGCAAAAAAGCGTCTTGTTCAGTTACTTGATCTTAATGTGGCACTGCATTCCGAAACTATGTCAGACACGGTGACACCTACATCTAGTACTGTAACTGTAAGTTATGAGATGTCTACGAGTGGTGGGCTTTAGGGCGTTTGTGAAAATATTAATAGAGAGTCCGAGGAAGATGAGCCCCTGTCTACTCTGAGCTGTAATTCTCTCAAAGAAGAAGTCGAGAAATACCTAAGGTCACCTAATACTCGTACATCAAAAGATGCAGATCCGTTCATTTTCTGGCGCAATGACGTCTTATATCCAAACTTGAAAAAATTGCGTAAAAGTACTTTAGTTTCCAAATAAGTACTGATGCATCTGAGAGATTATTTTCCACCGCAGGTCTTATTCAAAGAGACTTGCGAAATCGCCTTTCTCCGCAAAACTTAAAAATAATATGTTTTTTAAACAAAAATCTTATCAATGCTAATTTTAATTACTAAAACTATGAACTAAGCTCAACCTGTCTATATTTTTTATATTAATTAAAAAAATAACCTGACTTGTGTTATATGTATTTATTTTACCTTCATTTTTAAATTCATTAAGCGAATCGGTATCGCCGACATTTTTATAATAGTATCGGTATCGTATCGGCAGAAAGGCGTATCGAGGCATCTCTAATTACAATATTATCGACATTATGTACGAAGCAGTGAAGTTGTTTGTTGTTTGAAGTTGTTATTAAAAAAGCTCGTGAAGATGAAAAAAATGATCGCTGAAAAAGGCAACGTTGCCAATTTGCTGTCAGTGTCTGGTGACGGTTCATGGGCTAAACGTTGCTTCGCTCACTGATTGGTATTATTTCAATTATTGGCAAATATTCAAATAAAATTTTAGATGTACAAGTGAAGAGTTTTATCTGCAAAGCGTGTAGTGTTTGGGAAGCGAAAAAAGGCACCGTATAATATGCGGCGTGGCTTGAAAAACATCAAGATACTTGCAGTATCAACCAAGTAGTCAGTGCTGGAAAATAGAAGTAAACGGTGTTATTGAGAGTTCTGAAGAGCTGCATGATGCTAAATATGTATCTTATATCGGGGACGGCGATTCAAAAACTTTGACCAAACTTTTGGACAGCAATCCGTACGAAAACTTGGTGGTTACAAAATTGGAGTGTGTAAAACATGTATCAAAGAGAATGTTTCACCGTCTTACCGAAGCCAAAAAGAAAAAAACTCAAACCGACAAGGCTATAAAACAACACGAGGGAAAAAAGGTACAGAAGAAGCGAAAGTAAAGCCTCAAAAAAGGTAAAAAAGCTGAAGCTGCCGCGCCTAAAAAAACGTCTCCGACGGAAAAACCGCTTCACGTAAAAAAACTTACCAATAAAGTAATAAAAACTATGTCAATTCACTATGGGTTAGCAGTTAGAAGATATCCTGATTCAGTTAAAGAGATGAAAAGAGAGGTATTGGCAGGTGTTTATCATTATAACTCGACGGACTGTAATCCTCAACATTCTTATTGCCAAAAAAGTGCAGAATCTTGGTGTCAATGGCAGCGGGCAAAAGCCCTAAATGAGAAATACATTCATCCGCCTGCATTTGGTGACGAAATTTTGAATATTTTGAAGCCAATATTCAATGACTTAACTGATCTGATGATCTTTTAAAAAGATGTATCGGCTCTAATACACAAAATAATAACGAGTCTTTCAATCAGACGGTCTGGCGTATCGCGCCAAAGCATACATTTAATGGGTTAAAAATCACTGACATTGCAACAATGTCAGCAGTGTGCATTTTTAATGAAGGTTATTCATCATTAGTTCAGTCTATGGAAGTCATGGGAGTGAAAATCGGCCAATTACGTGAGCGAACACGATGAGACCAAATTGTACATTCTCGGGCGCCAGAGTACCGAGGCTTTCAAAGCAGCTAGGATTACAAAGAAAAAAGAAAAAAACCGGACGCGCAGTTGATTGACGATGCTGAAGCTACCTACTACATGCCTGGATTCGCAGATTGAAGGTAAAATGAAATTTTTTCGTTATTTCTGTAACAAAAAAGGGTTGTGAAAACTTTAAACGCATTCTCAAAATGACTTTTTGGTGCGCGTTGTAGCGCAGAGAAAAAAATAATCATCGAATCTTTTCAAATTTTGCACAGACATTTATTAACTAATTTAAGACTGCAATAGCCTAAAGTCAGAATAATTTATTCAATTTTGGCAATTTGGGGGCACGATTTTCAATCAAAAAAATGCCAAAAATTAAGTACCTTATGTTTCAATGCTTGCCAAATTGCGAAAACTTGATATTTATCTCTAATTTTAGGATATTGCAGTAGATTTTGTGTAGAACTAACGATTTCGTTTTGTTAAATTAATTACAGGTCACTTGGAGGACCTGCGTACTACAAAGCGCAAGTTGGGTTGCGCGACTTTACTCGCTGCATCAACGGGCCTTAACAGCCGCCATTTTGTTTTAAAAAAAATTACAATAAATATATATAATTTTCCTGTCAATAAATAATCATAGTTAATTTCATATCAATTGCTTTGTTTTTTTTCAACAATTGTGACAAAAGTGACTACGACTTTTTAGCGCCGAGAAAGTAGAATAACCCCATAAGAGATAGTACCAAATTTGTGGGGTTTATATCCTTTTAGTTCGATTAATAATTCAGAATAGAATTTTATATTTGTAATTCATATTGATTTCATGACATTTATCATATGGTAACAGCTATTTACTGCTCGGGTCATTGCCAGAGCTCATATACCAGGTGTGCAACCTTAAAACGGCCGTCTTCTAATAGATGGCAGTACGCGCGCATGAGGCGTGAGCCAACCTTGCCCGCCCATTTTTTCTCATTGCTTTGATCTTTGTCATTAGTAAACAAAAGACAAAGTCAGCAGTTTCGAACAATAACGTGTTCTTTGATATCGATAAATATGTCGAATTTTGTGCCAGATAAAGAGCATTTGCGGGGATATATATATATATGCTATTCCTCTTCAATTAGAAAAAATCTGCCGCCGAAGCGCATAGAATTCTTGTGGAGGTCTATGGCGACAATGATCTCAGTGAAACTCGGTGCAGAGCGTGGTTTCGGCAACTCAAAGACGGAATTTTTAACGTCACCGACAAGAAGCGCGAAAATCGACCAAAAGTTTTTGAGGACACCGAATTGCAAGGTTTATTGGAGGAAGACGACACCCAACCGCAGAAACAACTTGCCGCGCAGTTGAGTGTTAGCCACCAAGCAATTTCGAAACGCCTTCATGCTATGGGAAAGATCCAAAAGATCGGGAAGTGGGTGCCACATCAATTGAACGACCGACAGATGGAACGACGCCAGAACACGTGCGAAATCTTGCTTGATGGGCACAACAGAAAATCATTTTTGCATCGAATCGTCACTGTCGATGAAAAATGGATCTTCTTTGAAAACTCTAAGCGCAAAAAATCGTGGGTGGGCTCCGGCGAACCCTCGACATCGTCCGCTAGGCCAAATCGATTCGGGAAAAAGACAATGCTGTGTGTTTGGTGGGACCAGAAGGGAGTGGTTTACTACGAACTGTTAAAGCCTGGTGAAACGATCAATACTCAACGCTACCAACAACAAATCATCGAATTGGATCGTGAAATGTGCAAAAAAAGACCGGAGTACGCGGGTCGACATAAGGGTATCATTTTCCAGCATGACAACGCACCATCACACACAGCAAGATTGGTCCGGGATACGTTGGATGCACTTGGCTGAGAGTTGCTACCCCACCCGCCCTACTCTCCAGATCTGGCCCCTTCCGACTACCATTTGTTTGCGTCGATGGGACACGCGCTTGCTGAGCAGCACTTCAATTCTTATGAAGATGTTAAAAAATGGCTCGATGGGTGGTTGTTATTTGAAGGGGATGAATTCTTTTGGGGTGGAATCCACAATCTTCCCCAAAGATGGGAAAAATGTATAGCCAACCAGGGCAATTATTTCGAATAAAATATTCTTCACTTTTCAGCGTTAATTATTGTGTTTTGCTAAATAAAAAAACAACCGTTTTAAGGTTGCACACCTTCATTTTGCGCGTGGAAAAATACCTTGAATTCCACGATGAAACGTCTTTGTTGACATTAATTTCATCGAAATGTCTCTCCGCCCGACACCTTGCAAATAAGCATCTCTCTTCCAAGCATATGCAGTGGTCATCTCCTTCGGCATGTTTTTCATGGTGACAATCACCAGCTTCAAGAGAATTAAATTGATTCCGTAGCAACGTTTTATACCAAAGTAAATCTGGCAATGTGTGCCACTCGTCTCCAAACTGATTTTGATGATTTTCTGTCACCACCACTTTTTTCAACAGGTGTATCTCCTTTGTGTAGTGCTTGATTTATAATATTTATGTAAGAAAAATATATTTTCCTTAGTTTAAATTCTACCGCGCTCTGTCGGTCAACTCGAGATCTATACGCGCGGCCGATATGCTTTTATCATAATTTCAAAACTCAGAATGCTTTGCGGATTTGTTCTAGAGAGAGACGACGTGCAGTCAAAGTTCATTTGTTGTGAGAGGTTAAGTTAGGGAACTTGTCAATGTAAATAATAAACTTTAATTGTCGTTTCCTTGTTTTTACAGGTAAGATTTTATGTTTGTAATTAAAGATATGTAAATAGTGAATAAAAAAGGAAAACCTTGTTTTTACAGAGCAACAAAACATCGTTTATTTATTGGCAAATTCCTACAAAATAGAATTGATCTTATATTTATACGAGCCTTTGATATGGAGAATGCTGCTAAAATGAACTTCTTGTAAACACACAGAAGTCTTTTCTTATTATAGAGATGATAGGCAGCACTAACAATACGCGTAACTCGTTTTGCTGTTGGCTTTGGTACATAGTTTCCTCGTCGTTGTGGCTCGTAAGGAGTGAGTAGGCGAGTCAAATATATATCCTGGTTAATTTTGTTCGTAAAGTTGTAAAACCGTCTTCTATTTCTCAATACTTCTTCGATACTAACAGACGAGCATTTGAACTTACTGCTGCTTTTGTGATTACACGGTTGTCGAAAATGGATACCCAAAGGATCTTTATCTCTTCTTGCGACTTGATTATTTATATTGTCAACAATATCTTTTCCAATTTTCTGAAAGAGAATATCGCACAAATCTTACCGAAAGTCTGTACTTTACACAAACCAACCAAACGTAATCACTGATCCTCTGTTAAAACCAAAGAAGAAACTAAACAAAATTCTCATACGCGCTAAACTAACGAAACAATAGGGGCCGAGAACCACAAAGTCGTACTTTTATATTTATTGGTAAGCGCGGAATAGTGAAAACTGTTTTCGATACCAACAATAGTAAATAATACCTAGCATGCGTAAGAACGCTTTGTATACACTATCAAGTAAATATATAATATTACATTTTACACACAAAAATTTTCCTGGGAAAGTTTTCTCCCAATTTTGCCTCAAAAACCAAATTCTTTGCTACGCTAATGAACATGGCACCAAGTAAACATTATATGCCATAGAAACGGCATAAATACCGGGCAACAAAACAATCCAGTTTCTTATCACAGACCACTTCACATTCTTAATAACAGATAATATTTTTCATTTGTAAATAGCAAGTTTTGGTCAAAATTGATATTTTTGTACTGCTTTTTAACCTGTAAATGAATAGTTTTGCTTAGTTCTATTTCCGAAAATGTAAAAATTCAAGTATTAGAGCACCAATCGAAAAAAAACCACGGAACCGACCCAAAACGCAAATAGCCAGTTTTGACCGGACACTCCTCATTTAATGTGCATTTTGTTCGGTGTACAGAATCGACAAAAAAACACGGAGCACAACAATCGCTTATAAGATTCAGACGGCATTTTCAACTGCATTCCCCATTTTTCAGACACCTCGTGACAAATAATGTGATAGTGACGACGATGACGGCAGCCATTCCCGACCAAGTTTTAATGACCCTGGCCGACGTCAAACGTAGGATTTCATCGCAACACGATTCGCATTTGATTTTTCGAATCACGAAAGATCTGTACACATTGCCGACAAAAATTTAATTCTTCCATTGCTCATATTATCGATATTCGCTTACGACGACGTGGCGATACCTAGCCAAAGGTCATCAGATCCGGTCAGTTTTCTCACCTCTGGCTGCCGGTCTGCCGAAGCATTGTTCGGGTGTCGCGTATAAATTCCAAAATTGATGATAAAAATGAGGGTTGTCGTTTGGCAGGAGCGACGATTCTAAACCGACAAAAAAGACATAGTAACAAAACAAGCCGAAAAGAAAAATTCCCTACGCTTTGCGGCATTCCAACACGTCATACATAAAACTGCTTCAGGAGTAGTCATGAACATTATTCAGGAAGGAATGTACTTCATTTACACCCATCACTCGATAGCAGGCGTTGCTTTTTGGCCAGATATTGATGCTTTTAACAACACCACGAAATACGGCGACGATCCCAAGGAGACATGATGCAAAGTCCCAAAACACATTTGATGACCGACAACTTCCGGCCCCAGTCACGCTCACTACAGTGGATATAGGCACGAATTGCGGCCAACACAGAACGCTTTACTTTGGATGCGTTCACTTGGGAAAAATAGATGGTAGTGTACGTGTTGCGCACTAGGAACTCTTCCAGAAGCTAATTGAAAAGGTTGCTTCGGAATCGAGGATAAAATAAAAGAGTTTCTGCTTGAGGTATGGGGTTATGAGTTTCGCCGAGTAGGCGTGGAAAGTTTTAAGAAAGGAAAATTGGTGCAATACGACACAAATAAATCTGTCGCGTGAAGAAAGTACATACGGTCCGAGGAGATCGAAGCACAAGCGTTGGAATATGCTGGGACAATAATAAAAGGCATAGGCGCTCGAAGAATTTAGTTGAGCATTTTAGTCATACAGACGCCGCACGAACTGACATGCTCAGCGAGACTCTTTTGTTTATGACTGGTCAATAGACGAACGTTTCACATGCTAAAAATATTTGTACACAAATCTCTCCAGAACTCATAGATTTGTCAACTGCGCTATTTGTGTTGCTAGCTCCATTTACTTTTCGCTCCGAAAATATGGAGAGACATCGAATTCAACCATACCGAGAGCTCGGAGTCGCCGACTGTTGCGTTTATTTATGGTATTAAGCGATGTTTTAGTCATTGCCGACCAGGGCCCGTTATTTTAGTTTTCGTTTTCGTTTCACTATTGCACATACATATATGTAATTAAAAAACTAAAAAGTTTTCGATAGTTTCTAATCTGAAGTTGAGTTTCTCGAACTATTACTCAACTGTGGAAACAAACTCAACAATAAAACGCAGTATTGACAAATGTCGAACAGGTGTATGTATTGCCGACATGGTTACATGCTCAATTAAGTCAATGTGTGCAACAACTCCAATACGATCTCCAATTGCTTTGCTTAATAATATATTATGTGCAATAAACGCGAAAATTGCCAAATCCAATGTTAACGAGCAACGATCCAAATCCGTTGACACTAATGTTGTTAATAACCTAAATGGTACCTCTTTCAAAATTAACAAAATCATAGCACAAAAAGCTACCCAAACTGGAATAGAAAGTTACATTAATATCTCTGAAAACGAGAAATTCAGTACTCTGGTAAGTAATACCAAGCGAGTTTTAAAAGTGGCGAATTCAAATAACTACTTAATCATACACTCATCGAAATAATTATATAGGCAATGTTTGTTTCGGTTTTAAAATTTTGATAACGGAATTTACTTCGAAACAGGTTTTCATTTTTGAATACTATGCCAATGTTTAGTTTATTTTGTTATAAAATAAGCTTAAAATCCACGCTCTCACACAAAGAAAGAAGAATTCTCAATTTCTCTTTTATTTGCTGCGTAATATTTATATAGGCAGTTTAACAGTTGTGGTTGTTGTGTGAGCATTTCGTCACCAAAGACAAAAAAACACGTAAACTTAAGTCAGTTGAAGGTATTATATCACAAATTACTACATTAAAAAATCAATCTTCACTTTTTAATTAGTATGCCCCGTGGAAAGGTATTATCTGAAGAGGAGAAGGGAAAAATCATTGCCTATAAGGATCTGGGGTTTTCAAATCGGCTAATCGCGAGGAAATTGCAGCGATCTGCTGGCGTGGTCAATGATTTCTGCAAAATGGGCAAAAAATGTGGCACAATGAAACGTAAAGGACGAACATCGGCAATCACAGAACGTGATATAAGAGAAATAAAACGACTTGCTACTGGAGAACATTTTTCGGCGAAAGCAATTTGTGCGGCAACTAAGGCAGGAGCTGGTGTTCGTCGAATGCAACAGATTTTAAAAGTGAATTAAAAGTTAACATATGACAATAAGTGTGGCAAACCTGCCCTAACTCAAAAGCATAAAAATGCAAGATTGCGATTTGCGGAAAAACATCGTTTTTGGGTCGATGAATGGAAAACGGTGATTTTTTTCCGATGAAAAAAAATTCAATTTGGATGGCCCAAATGGTGTACACAAATATTGGCGTTCGAGGAAGACTACACCAGAAGTTCGAAAACGACGAAATTTTGGAGGTGGTTCGCTAATAGTTTGGGCTGGCATAAGCTATATGAAAACTACGCCAATTTGTTTTGTAACGATAAGAATGGATTCTGATTATTATGTACAGTTGCTTGATAATGTTCTTGGGACATTTTTGGAAGAAATGTCTACATCAGAATTCATTTTTCAGCAGGATAATGTGGCAATTCATGCTTCGCGCAAAACAAAATCGTTTTTAGAATCGCGTAGCATTCCCACTCTTGATTGGCCAGCAGTAAGTCCCGATCTAAACCCGATAGAGAACCTTTGGGCTAGACTTTCATCAAACGTTTATAACCACGGACGGCAATTTAATAGTGTAAAGGAGCTTAAATTGGCTATTCAAGAAGAGTGGAACAAAATAGAGCCATCCTACATCCAAACGCTTATAGACTCTATGCCAAACCGTTTAAAAGAGGTGGTCAAGAATAGAGGGGTCACACTTCATCTTAGTTTTATAATGTTTTCTTTTCTCTTCATGTAAGCAAAAGTGACTTTATATATATTTCGTACTAAGTTTTTTTTCTTCATAATTACTTTCAAAGTGCTAACTCAGGAACTAGTTATTTATCATTAACTTTAATTGTTTCTTCTTTTCAAATAAAATCCAATATATTTAAAGTGGAATGCTCTAACGTTTTTGTTAAAATTGCAAAAATGTGTTATTTCGCAGAGTGTACTTTTTGAAGGCATTAAACTAAATATTGCTAGCGGCAATCAAACCGAGTTGGCTACACCCATCGATCTTCATGAAAGCAGATTTTTACCAAACAGCTCCCGCCTCATGAAAGAACTCATCAATCATATTTTTGGCAATAACTATTACGTAACAAACTTCGAGAAGAAGAACACAAAAGAAACTAAATTCAAGTAGTTAAATACCTCGTTTCACAAATAATAATTATTTAAGTGATAAGGGATCAGTATTGATCTTTAAAAGCATTACCTAGAAGCTGGAGCAAATAATGGAGGACTATAAACGGACCGACTATGAAATTAAATTGGTACATCATGTACTAAATAGACACAAAGTTCCACAGACCTTATAAATATCACTTTAACAGTTCCTTTATTTATTACAGTTGAATAACAATAATTTAACAAAATCTTTTATTCTCTTTATACTGTAAAACTTTTATTTAATTTTTTCGCAAACATGTTGTACCCGAAACAACGTTGCAAGTTTGAGTAACCCCCACTAACAACTTACAATTACTAGCATATCTTACGCATCATATTCAATCAACCCTCAATACGCAAATTGACTTACTAACCAAATTTAATAAAAAAATGATCAAACTCAAAATTCCACATTGGAATGCGAACCGACAAAGTGGACTAAACCTATTTTTACACACTAATAACATAGACATGCCAAATTTCGAAACTAAGTAATTTTAAAATGCTTGGCTATACAGTATGTTATACACTGTACAACCACCCAGGTGAGAAATTGCATGGGGTACAGCTATTCTAATTAAAAGCGGAATCAATCACATGACATTGCCAAACCGACAAACAAATCTTCTTCATTAAACATCAATTTACATAAGTATTAATCATAAGGACGTGTCTTTTGCCGCCACTTACTGCTCTCCGAAATACAAAATTAGCTCATTTCTCTCGTTTTTCCATAGCAAGTGACTTTAACTCCAAATGCCCGCATTGGAGATCACTACACTAAACTACTTAAGAGGCGATACCCACGGATACTGGCTAACAGACTTCAGACTAAAATACCGGACCTCATTGACTTCGGTATTGCCAAAGGTATTGATATGCGACACATAAACGTCAAAAAAATCTATGCTTTGTCTTCAGACGACTTTCCTACCATTATTTATTTTAATAACGAACCGCTCAGTAGCTAAGTTAACAAATTCCAACACAAACTGGACCAGATATCGGAATAGCTTTGAAACCCTACTTTGACCTCATATAAAACTAATGATCGTTGAAAACATAGAAATTGCCCTGCAGTATCTACAATCAGCAATAACTGATTATGCTGCATTCGCTAATCTCAAACCGAATGCCAAGGAAGACCGAACTCCGCAATACTACAACATGGCAATATTAAAAGTACTAGAAGCCAAGCATAAGGCCAAACCTGAGTGGTAAAAGTCTCGTTCTCCGAATGCCAAGGTAATTCTTAACAAAACAGCCAAAAAACTTAAGAAATCATTGGCCGTTGATAAAAATAAATGGATAAGTGATTTTGTTAGCAAACTATCTCACGGTGCAGATACTATCTCATGTGGAAAGTCGTCAAGCGAATCAAGAAACCGATGCGGATACAAATCCCCATTACAGATTATGAGAGTAGTTGGGCCAGCACCAACCAACTACAAGCCGAAACTTTTGCCATCCATTTTTCAATTGTATTCAACCTAGAAATTGTCAACAAACGACACTCAAATCTAGTGCAAGAGACTGTGACCCCGGACAGTAAGGCGATCAGATTATCTAAAACTTCACTACTCAAGAAGATGAACGGAATTAAAAATAACAAAACACCACGCTACGATAGAAAAATAATTAAAGAATTACCTCTTTCAGACAAAAATAGCGATTCTAAATATTTTCCTCCAATAAGCCTTCTCTCAAAATTCTTTTTCGGCAAATTGCGCCTCATAATACACGATAAAAATGTTACAACTGACTATCAAAGTGCCCTTAGGTACAGCCGCAGCACGATTGAGTAGGTGCACAAACTTATCAACTATGTCAAAAACTCTCTGACAGAAATGAAATTCTGTGTGGAGATATTCCTGGATGTATCACCGTCTTTTGAGAAGGTATACATAAAAGGCTCTTATAGAAGATAGAATCTCAGCTTTGACATAAATTTCATAATATATTAGTCAGCTACCTACAGAATCGATCTCTCAAAACCAATTGCGCGCAATGACGGCTGCAGTGCCCCAAGGTAGTGTATTAGGATCAGCTCTTTACTTCCTACACACTGCTCTTATCAATAATGGCCCAATCAGAGCTGCAGTGCCGTCAGGGTAGTGTGTTAGGATCAGTACTTTACCTCCTACACACAGCGGATCTCCTCACTAGTAAGTATATCCTTGCTGAAGGTAATGCCATATTATATGTGCATAAAAACTCTTTAACTGTAACTAGAAAGCTCCAATATCAGTTTAATAGTACCTTAGAATGGGCTGAAAAATAGGCTATAGAAATAAATCCTACAAAAACCCATCAAAATACATTTACTCTAACAAAAACGACATGCAGCTCGGTGAAAATTAACAATTTAAAAATATCTCGAACCAAAATTGTAAAATACCAAGAAATACATCTGAATTGGAGGCTTACTTGGAAATCCCATATTAGAAAAAAACAGCGTCCAGTTTATCTGCAATTTAGGAAACTGTACTGGTCTATGTATAAAAAATCCAGCGTTATCCTAGAAACTAAAATGCTACTCTCTCTTCAACAAAGGGAAGGCTAAGTGTTACACTCCAGTAAGACAAAAGATTTTAGACTTGAGGGAGTTCGGCTTGTCATATCGATAAATTGTCATAAAAATGGTTTACGGAGCACAGAAACACATGGAAAGCTGCAGGACTGTCCAAGATATTCCCGGGGCTAAAAGAGTCCGAAAGGCAACTCATAGTATAGATAGACAAATTATCCCCACATCGAAACTGTAGCTTAATGAAACGCTAGTTCAGAAGTGAGCATGGATCTTTATTGACAAGAGGTTTTATACAAATCAACAGAATGTGACTATTAGTAACTTAAGAACGAACGTGATACATTATATTAACACCCTCACTTGATGTAAAAATATTGAATAAATGTTTTTTTTCATCATCTTATTTGTTCGGTTCTTTCCCATTCAATGCCGCTGATTCGTGGTGATTGGGTTTGCTGAATACTTCTTCTTCATCTTTTTGTTGTACTGCAGAAAGATAAAACACGCAAGCTCCAAAAGTTTAGCTGCACACAATATAGATAACAAAACGATTATCTCCTGGGTCAATACATCTTCGGTTTCCTGAATCACGACGTTGTTATTCACTTGCCCAGTGGAATCCACAACCTTTTTTTCAGTTGACTGCCAACCACCCATGGTCGATAAGTACTGCAACTTCGCGTTTCAAAATAAAACTGATTTCTAAACGAAAAATAGACGGAATTCATAGCATGTTACATATGAGCAAAGTCAGCGTAATATTAGAAGTACGAAACAATACGTTAAGCGATGCAGAGTCCCATTAGACTCGCAAAGGTCTGATGTTTTTCAGCAGTCACTGCTTTCGTCAGCATATCCGTAATCATACATTCCGTAGTATGAACATCTATAACTTTCTGCTCGATCTTTTCGCGAACGAAATGATGCCGTATGTCGATGTGTTTGGTCCTGGGCCTAAATACATCCATCTCCGCAAGCTTTATCGCGCTTTGGTTATCACAACATATCTTTATGTTTTGTAGCGTTTTTGAAGTTGTTTCCTCTTGGAACTGCTTCAGCCATATGACCTCGCAAACAGTTGAAGATAATGCTATGTACTCAGCTTCAGTACTTGATAGTGCCACAATAGGCTGGCGTTTACTGCTCCAGCTTATTGCACCGTTTGCCATTTTTATTAGATAGCCTGTGCAAGATCGTCGATTATCGATTTCGGACGCCCAATCTGCATCACTATAGGCTTCAAATCGACTGTCTCCAGTTTTTGTGTAACCTAGCTTCAAATTGATTGTTCCTTTGAGGTACCTGAAAATTCGCTTCATTGCCTGCCAATGAATATTACTGTGGTTGTTGTTGAACCGGCTGACGTCGTTTACTGCGAAGGCAATATCTGGCCTTGTGCCTTGGGCCAAATAAAGCAGGCGTCCCACGGTTTCCTGGTAAGGTACCTGTCCTACGATGGAATGTTCCTTATTCATCTCAGATGATAGCTTTACACTCGTATTGGCTGGGGTCTTCACTGGTTTGCAATCTCCCATATCGAACTTTTCGAGAATTTCCTTGATGTATTGCGATTGGCCCAGCTCAATACAATCTTTGCTTTGATGAATTCTAATTCCAATGCAGCTTTTGGCCTCTCCTAAGTCCTTCATATTAAAATTTTTGCTGAGAAGATTTTAGTTCAGATAAATCCGCACCACTCTTGTAGAAGATTAGAAAATCGTCGACGTAGATAGCGAGGATTAGACTGAGATCATCTGAACAGTAAACGCATGGATCGCATTTGCTTCTTTTCAGTCCTAGTCTTTTCAGAACCGAATCTAGTTTTTTGTTCCATTGACGGCCCGATTGCTTCAATCCATAAATTGCCTTTCTCAGTTTGCATACGCGATTAGTGCCGTCATGGAGCTCCTCTGGTTGCTCCATGAAAATTTCCTCATTGAGTTCTTCCTGCAAGAATGCTGTCACGGCGTCCATCTGATGAATTTTCATGTTGTTTTCTACAGCCCATGCAATTAGCATTCGAATGGATACATGTCGAACAACAGGAGAAAATGTTTCGGTGTAGTCGATTCCGTGACGCTGATTATACCTCTTTGCCACTAATCTCGCCTTGTAACGGACAACATTTCCAGCATCATCCAGCTTAGTCTTGAAGACCCATTTTGATTTAATGGCCTTTCGACTTTTCGGTAGATCCACCAATGAACACGTTCCATTTGTTGCGTGCGACTTAATTTCTTCATCCATCGATTTCGTTTCCGCAACAGTAACAGGATCTGTGAATAGCGCGAAATGGGTTAATCGAAAATTACGCAATTTATCATGCGATCTGCTTCTCGTCGCAATCGGTGATTGCCTGAAATCGTCAATTGATTCTTCCGGTAGATAATTAGATTCATCCGGCTCAAAATATGCATCACTCGACTCAAAAGATTCATCGTTGGCTGCAGTTGGCTGCTCGTTCAATTGTTGTTGTACCCTGGGATCTTCAAATTCACTTTTCTCGTTGTGGTGATTTTCGGTCTTTACGAGCTCCCTCACTGAATCTGGATATTGCGTGTCTTCGATGTGTAACTTCACTGAAGAGACATCTTCGTGAAAGATCACATCTCTACATCTCTACTTTTTATGCAACGATATCCCTTCGAATCAATGTCATATCCGACAAAAATTATTCTTTCAGATTTAGCGTCCCATTTGCGTCGTTTTGATTCAGGGACATGTACCATGACAGGTGACCCAAATATACGCAAATTCGACAAATTCACTTTACTTCCATAGAACTTTCCAGTTGCAGAACAAATGCTTCTGTTAGTAAGATACGCCGCCATATTTGTTGCTTCAGCCCAATAACACTTCGGAAAGTCTGCATCAAACAGAAGACTCCTTGCCTTTTCAACGAGTGTTCTATTCATCCTTTCCGCTGTTTCATTCTGCTGTGGAGTATACGGTGCTGTTCGTTGATGGCAAATTCCATTTGCATCACAAAACTTATCAAACTGGCCGAAACAATATTCTTTTCCGTTGTCCGATCGAAGTATCTTTATTTTCCGATTAGTTTGATTTTCTACACAATTTTTAAAACTTATAAACGTGTTCAGCACTTCTGATTTTGATTGTAAGAAGTACACGAAAACTTTCCTCGAACAATCGTCCACGAAAGTTAATATATATCTTGCGTGACCAATCGATCGCGTCTCCATCGGGCCCATCAGGTCAGAATGTATAAGGGATAGAATATCGGTGGCTCGTTTCTCACTAGGTTTAAACGGTGTCCTCGAATGTTTGGTCTTTGAACATACTTCACACTGCCTCACTTGACCATCGTCATTACTGAAATCGATTCCTTCTACGGTACCATCATGCATTTTTTTCATAAATTGATAGTTCATATGCCCTAACCTTCTATGCCATGTTATCGCATTAACTTGCTGGCTTGTTAGTAAACACAAATCATTACTGTTCCCACGAATTTTGTATGCACCATTCTCTGATTTACACTGCGCAACAATGTTATCAGCCGAATCTAAGATAATGCATCCGTTTTTATTGAACACGACACTATTACCTTGCTTGACAATGCTATGGACTGATAGCAAATTACCGGTCAATCAGGGCACATGCAACACATTGTTGATTTCAATGTCATTTTTATTTAAAGTCAAAGTCGCATTGCCAGCACTTCCTAAATCCATTTTCAAGTTATTGGCTGTAACAATGTGTTTCACATTCGCTGGTCTAATTCTAGTCAGCAAATTTTTGCAGGGTGTCATGTGACTCGAGGCTCCCGAGTCAACATACCATTCGTTTTGTTGATTTGAATTTGTTGTGGCTATGAACGCTGTTTTCGCCTTTCCGGTGTCGTCTGACCGTTTGCCTTTATCGCATGCGAAGCTCAAATGTTTAGGAGAGCCGCAGACAAAGCATTTTTTCCGATAATTTTTCTTTTCTTTTTTCGCTTTTCTCGTTTTCCTATCAATGCATATCACGTTTGTCATTCCTTCGCATGGCTGACTGTCTAGCAACATTGTTATAATCACGTCGGATTTTATGCTTCCACCTGAAGCCTCAATACCCATTATGAATGGCATATAATGTTCTGTTAATCCAGCCAAAATAATCGCACCAATCCATTCATCGGAAATCTCAAACCCTATGCCGATTAATTTATTCGTACAAGTCATCACAGTCTTCCAGACGTGTGGAACATGGACCAATTGTTCGGAGCGGTGAAAGAAGCATGGGCATCCATACATGTGGAGAGATGCAGGAGACTTATAACGACAATGCCGAATCGCCCACAAAAGGTGATAATGCAGAAGGGTTCCCGACAAGTTGCTGATATGTTTTTGTAATTTATTGATATTTGGTAAAATATTTGCTTAAATAAATGAATTTTAAAATAATTTTTACGTGTTTCTAAGTACGTATCCGCTTGAAATCTTGGGTTTTCGAAAACTGTCGTCCAATTAACCCTTTCGCGCGCAGTATAAGAAGAGGGAAAAAATAATTTAATGGTGTTCTATAGTTTGAATGCTCAAGTCTACGCAAAAGCGAAAGAAATTTAATTTTTCGGTTTTCCGAAGAAGGTTTTTAAGGATGTTGCCATATGGTAACATTGCACAGATAATATTAAAAATTTGGTTTTGTTTGTTAATCCTATTTATTATGAAGAAATGTTACTAAAATAATGAAAACTGTTAGGATAGTGTAAAATTATGTGTGAAAAGAAACGAAGCAATTCTTGTGATTGTTTAAAAACAATGCCATTCCACACTTCACGCACTTTATCCTTGAATTTCACTGTATGAACTGGCCAGTGATCGATGCAGTCATATCTAACGTCATTTACAGCTGCGCTTTTCTGCTGGAAAGGCAAGACATTGGTGGTGATGAAGCAGATGAACTTAGGTATGGCAGGTCGACCTCATTCAGTAAATTATTTGTTGTTGATCGACCACGTTTTCTCGCAAGTTGCTTTGCAGCTACACGACGGCTTGTGAGAGTTTTCGCAATTGTTATCTGAAATTGCATAAGTGTCATATACTTTGCTCCTGGATAAATTCGAGCCGTGTGGCGTCGATCAGTAGCCATGAGTTGACCACTGTGACGTTGATGCACCAAAATACTATCCTAGAATAGTATTTTTTGATTTATGATCTATACGGTATAATTCTATGAGCATGTTCAAAAGATCAACACCACTCATAAAATGATTGTAATCTTAAACGATTGCAGGTCGAGAGACCTGAATATGCTTCTGAGTAACGCCATTCCAATGACGACATGTGTCTGTAGGCTATACACAACAATACGATGACATCAATTGTTCCAATTTGTTGTCGTACCAACGAACAAGTGCCAATTCATGTGTTCGTGCAACTCGAAAGTCAAATAACCCACGGCCTTCTGTTTTCAACTCTACCTCAGTTCGCATATTGGTCTGCCCAAAACGGTTGTTCCTTCCGGCTCTTGTAAACGTTTTAAATCCCCATTTATGAGGTTTTTCGGCAGATGCTTTAGCGCTGATCTTCCTTCGAAAGGGATGACAGGCATTGTGTTGGAAATCACCTCTTACCGCAAATTATCGCTCCAAAAGCTCCTATAATCTGGAAGTTTAACTACGTTCATAAATAGAAGCATACCAATGAATTTCCGAATGTCTTCTGCTTCCAATAACAATGCTTCACCATGGAATTCTAGTGCATATATCTTACTCCTTCGTGATATGGTTTATTATATCGTCATCAAAGAAATGTAAAAAATATTCAGATGGTAAAAGAACTTCTTCATCAAACGCCTGCAAATGTTTCCATTTAGTTTCAAATGCAAAGTCTCTTTTCAACCAGTGCAAAGATTTTAAATCAGTATTTTCGAATCAATGAATTGAGCTGAACCTGAATCTTCGGCCTCTGTAACTGTATTTCTAGTTCACATAGCATCTTTATTTGTGTCATCTTCAATTTCATCTTTTTCATTGCTCAATTGAAGACCATCTTGAAATATTTGGGTAATCTGGCAAATCACGAAGCTCCACATTTTGATTTAGCACAGCTTCGTCGTGTAAATAATCAATTTCTTCTTCTGAGTTATCCCATTCATAAGTTAAAATGTGCTGAATTTTCTTCACATATAGTCCTTTTCTAAATGAACTCATGTTGAGGCTGTATGAATGAATATAAATGATACACCCTCTACCAGTATACTTACACTATACAAGTTGCAAAATAAAGGCATTTTTCGATAGTTTAAGGGCAATGGTTACATATGGCAACATGATTTTTTGGAAAAATCTGGATCACTTGTTCACTATGCTGTTGTTTTGTTTTCAAACGAGCACTATTTATCAATAAAATTAAACTCGATCACTATAACTGCACAGTTAAACCTTCAAATCGCGTGTTTGCCTGATGTTTCCTCAACAGTTTTATTACAACTGGGAACTTGAATGTGAAAAACTTTGAAAATGATATTCCCAGCTTAGCAGCAGTGATATATTTAGAAAAATACGTTATGTAAAGGTATAAAGAATACTCAAAGTATATATAGTGCGTGAATTCTGGAAATTTTTATGTCAAAATACCAGGTTAAAGTTGATGTTGCCATATGGATGCAGTACGCGCGAAAGGGTTAAAGGTTGCATTGGTTAACGCTTCCATTGCCGTTGAATTTGGTAAAAAATTACCTAATGTATATATATATATATATACATACATATATATACATATATATATATATATACATATATATACACACACACACACATACATATATATATATATATATATATATATGTTTATATATATATATGTTTATATATTTACATATATAAATATGTGGGGTTGATCTATTTATGTATATATTTATAATAATTGCCTGAGGTCGGTGGTAGGTGTCCAACATTTTTCGGCTTTCATCAGCAAACTTGTAGAAAGCGGTCCAGTCGCGATCCACAATGTTTCCCTAGCGAAATTTGGTTTCCAGCTTGGCTATGAATTGTGCTACTGCATTGCTGGGATCTTGGGTATGGACCTAGCAGATCTGTGTAAAAATGTTGAAAGACGGGCTCTGGTGCGGGCTGTCGTCTCATGGAGGCTCGTAGCACCTGGGTAGGTGCCTTTGCCTTCTTGCTGACATAATAGGCTAAAACAGGTACGTTTTGAAACGCCTTAGTGTTTTTCCGATCCTTCATGAGAACACATAAGGTGATCGTGTGTCCGTTTAATCAGCTGTGCTGTTTGTGCACTGGGGACCAAAAGCTTCCATGAGTTTCGGTCAATGAGTTCATCATCCGTGGGCGTGGCATGGTTAAAGCGCTTGCACACAAACCCGTCAACGACTTTCACTTCCGCCATCTTTCCGGCTGAAAATCATGATTTTAAAGTTTGTAAGTTTCAATGTCCACATTGCTAGGCGTCCATGCAAGTCAGTCAGTCTCATTAACCATTGCAAGGAGGCATGATTCGCCACGACCTAAAACTCCTGGCCCTCCAAGTCAGATGCGTGAAGTTTGCGCTATGCAGAATCGGTGCGGTGCACAAGCTCTCCTTAAGGCCTTCGGACGCTGCGATTATGTTCTCATCCCACCGAAATTGGTTTTTCATGGAAAGGAGTTCCGTTAGTGGGTTCCGTTTTCTATCTATGTGGTGAGAATACCTAGAACAAAGTTTGGTAGGTTGGTTGTAGTGGCAGCCTCCTTTGTCAAAAAGCGGCTCACTTAGGTCAAGATAGGCCCATTGTGATACCACATTGAGATAGGGTGTGGCACTAAAACCTGTGGGGTGACGAGAACTATTTAGATTCTCGTATGTAGCCGGCTATGCAGCTAATATTTAAACTGGCTACTTCCGTGAGGCGTTCCAGGAAAGGCGATCCTAAAGTTTTCATGCGTTTCCTGGACAGTGCTGGGCATTCGCACAGAAAATGTTGAATCGTTTACACCTCCTCTGATCTTCAGCTGCGGCAGAAATCGTGGAAAGGGGCACACAGTCTTTCTGCATGTCTGCCAATGAGACAATGCCCCGTCAGTACGGATACGATGACACTTAATGTTTCACGACTCGTGTTGAGGAGCTGCTTGGTGCGCATTGAGCTTAGTGTGTGCCAAGTTTGCCTGGTTGTCCTGTAAGTTTCTTCCAGCAGCCAGGCCCTATTTGCAGCCTCTATATAATACTGCTTGAAACTTAGCTTGACGGAGACCAACGGGTGGCCGACTTGGGTGTTAGTGTATAATCCTGGAGTTCAGTGCCAGCTCTAGCTAGGGCATCAGCTTCGCAGTTCCCAGGTATATCACTATGACCCGGCACCCAGCAAAGAATCACTTCACAGTGAAGCGACAACGCGTTCAGTTGTGTGCGACATTCCATTACAATTTTAGATGCTGTTTACACGTTGGATAATGATTGGATAGCAGCTTGACTGTCAGAGAAAAATAAATTTTTTATGAAAATTCTCTGATTTCACAACCACTGCCTTGTATATTGCAATGATCTCTGATGAAAAACACTGCAGTGATCTGGTAACCGGAAGGATAGCCTCGGGCCTAGCTGTTCGGAGAAAACGCCACAGCCAACTTTTTCATTCATCTTTGATTCATCAGTGTAGACGTCGACCGATTCCTGTATCCTATTTCCTTCCATGGTCCAGTCATCTCTGCTAGGGATGACGAACTTGAAACCATGGTGGAAGCAGGAAATCGTATGAGTGAGGTCTACTTTCTCTGGCGTTGGTCCATCCCTCCTTAATATGGTGGAGTGGCCGATATTCCTATCATGCCAGAGATTTAGAGCTTTCAGTCGAATAACAGAGCACTTGGCCTGCTGTTTCGTAAGGAGCTCCGTCGGGAGCCAATTCAATAGCATAAATAGTGCCTTTGTCGGGGTAGTGCGTAAGGACTCGGTGATTGCAATATCTTTCTGACCCTGTTTAGCAGGTTTGCATTTGATGTTTTCGCAACAGCTAGCCACCAAACAACTGCGCCGTATCCAGAATTAGATCCAGATATTTAACCTGATGAGACGATTTGAGGCTTATCTCATCTAGTTTTTGTGGGAGAAATGGTGGAATTTTGTACCTTCTTGTGAAGAGCACAAATTCCGTTTTCTGCGGATTTATCTTTAGACCACACTCTTTGCTCCATTTGGTAAGAACACCTAGGGCAAAGCTTAGTCTTTCAGATAGGGTGTTAACCAATTTGCCCGATATTGCTATTGCAACATCGTCGGCGTAGGCTACGATTTTGCAGCCAGTCGCTTTTATTCTTGACAGAAACTTGTGAACCCTAAGTTCCATAGAAGGGGTGATAGTACCCCACCATGTGGGGTACCTCTGCTGGTCTACATTCTTAAGGTACTGTTTCCTAGTGTAGAGTTGATGTTCCTGATGCTTGATAGTTGTACGATGAACCTTATCAGGTTGTCATCAATATTGTTTTCCCGAATGCCTTCTCAATAGCTTTATGGTGTACTCGCATGGTGATAGCCGAGACATCGTAGCTTATTAAGGATTATAAGGGCCTTCCGCTGTCCATTGCTGGGTTCGCTGTTGTCCTTGGCTACCTTCCAATTGTCCACAGAAGGTGAGTATTGCTGAGCTTAATTAGCTCAACAATTTTCCCCGATGTGAATGGCTCCGCCGGTATTCATGCCCTGTGCCGAGGACGATTCGGCATGTCTTCCCTGGAGACAGCTTCAAGCTTTGCTCCGGGCCAGACTTCTCCCAATCTGTCAATAGCCTGCTTGTATAGATCCGTTAACCTGTGCAGACTATCGGTTTGATGTGACCCTGGTACCAGCCAGCGTGACGACAATTTAGTTGAGGGCCGGGATTTGTCTCCAATATGGGTTTGTACACCCGAAGAATAGCGATATCCAGCATCTTCCAATATGACGGCGAGATGGTTTCGTCGTTGCTACTCCTGCCAATGACAGCCCATAACAGGCTCTCCTTGGCCGCTCCACTGAAAGTCATGCTCTTTACAGGATTGGTGGTGACCAGTCTTGGTCTCTTGGTGACCTGCGCTTGGGCACTCTGTTGATTCGAGGCTGCGTCATTAGATCTGCATCTTATATGAGTTGCTCTTGCTTTAGAACAGAGCCTCTACTGTGGTGGTTGCCCATTCAAGGAAGATTTTGTCCTGCTGGAAGACATCATCGGGGAGTAAATCTTTCAGTCTTTTCAGAAATTTATATGCAGAACTTCTGTCCCTGTAAGCCGTAACTGCTGCTTCTTAACACCTGAAGGAATAGGCGGTGCAGGAGGGCGCGCCAGCAACAGTGCGGGTTGGCTTGTTCGCCGTTGTCTTGGTGTTGCCACTAGCGCCAATAGGCATAGCTGAGGAGATACTTATCCCTGGCAAAGCTGGCTTGGTGCAAGCACCTCTCGAAGAACTGAAGGGTTGGCTGACCAGAAGGACACGTCATCTTCTTTCACTTCCCTTCCGGGCCGAATGGATTATCCTTTTTATCAATGTTTGAATTCATCGCAGTTGGGTCGCTCCTCGCGGCCATTATCTCCACTCGTGCAGTTCCCCTAAGCCCCGTGGTTGTCTTTGCCGAAGCAGGGAAGCCATGCGAGGGTTGGCACATTCTCTTATTAGGATATGTGCTTAGAGCCGGGTCACGGACTAATCAGGAGTATGACCTCAACTGAACCTGCACGGCCAGACTAATGACGACAAGTTTCGATCGTACCGTGTCAGGGTTTTACTGGGACGGAGGCGGCAATGATATCCTGAAAGCCATTTTCACAACATTTCACTCTTGCGTACTCCGGTGACAATATCACAGCTTCCAGCCCAAAGCATCAAATAAAGTCGTTTAGACTAGAGAGTTGTCCGAGAACATAAAAAGTGGTGACGTGATCTATCATTTAACGTTATCCAGGATGCACCACGAGGAAGTAATCTACCCTTCGTCTCATGAAGGTGTCATGCTTGTGGTAAAAAATACACCTTTGGGTATCCAGAGTTTCCTGCTTCCGCGCATAAATGCGCAGCATCTGTACCGATGTGGTTGGAAGATGCAGCAGACTTTTCCGGAGGCAAGTTCAAGAGCAGTAACTCTGTCAGCTCTACGTCATTACCGAGCGACCTTAGATGGTCTGTGACCCGAAGAACGGTGTCGCAGAATGTATCGAACGGCTCGTGCCAACCCTGCTTCCGGCTGCGGATCATTTCTCCGATCTCTAGTTTGGACATACCGTCTCCGATCGTTCCCACAAGCCTGGCAAAATGAGAACCATTCCACGTATTCTGCCACGCAAGTACCTCCAGTACCAGTCTGCTGCTTCTACCATTGGGGCGTGCACTAACTGGCATGACAGACCGACGTTTCTTTGGAGAGTGTTTCGAGTTAGTGTGCGGACCTGAAACAAAGATTTATCCACTGATCCCTCTTCACTATACTTGAAGTTCCAACTTTCTATGACGGTTAGGGCCTGTTCTGCGGATAACAGAGCGAGTTGAGCTCACCAGCCGCTGGAATCGCCTAAGATTTGGCAATAAAGACCACAATGTGGTGTAGATGGCGTTTTCTCCACCTGTACCGGTCCTGGTGGAGTGGGTTCCTGAGCTATATTGTTGCTTGTGCGTGTCTCTAGCTTCGGCCACTGAATCTCATTTAAAGAGATTCAGCCATCTAAATATCTGATTACAAATTCTGACAAAAAAAACAAAATGAAAATCATCAAGGTCATATTTACTTACGTTACTCAAAAAAAAATGCTCGCGCGATTACCGAGACAAAAACGCGTTCAAGGCCTAACCGAAAGTACTAAAATCTTCTACTTTATCTGAATCGAAACTAAAAAATCCCGAAATTACCGCACAAGAAAAGAAACTTTTAGGAAAAATAAGCTACTGCGAGCAAACAACTTCCCGGGCGGCCGTGCTACTCCCGGTAGGATAGCTTCAGTGGAGCTTACCAGGCACAGATGTCACTGTCTCGGCACACCCTACCATGGCACTTGCTTGCAGGGTTGCCAAGTTGGGGGGTTTTCACCCCCATTTTGGGGTATTTTACATATCTTTGGGGAGAAATTGGGGATCAGTTAATTATATTTTTATTTTATGGGTGAAATAGGGTTTTTATCAAATTAATCAATTGTTTGCAAAATGCAATTTATGAAATCTGATTCACTTATTGCACACTAAAAATAATTTTTATTGTGCCATTCGAAGACTTCAAGTATTGGCATATCCAGCAAATTATCATTGATACCATGGAATTCATGAATGTGAGGCAGAAATTCCTGGGATTCCCCTGATGGGCAAAATCAAACGACAAATGTATGTAGGCAAACACCCTTCAAATTATAAAAGGGAAGTCAGCTCTAGTTCGTTAAGGCAACGCAAATCATGTTAGTGCGTGTTCCATTTTATCTTTAAATTATAAATAAATTTTTATAGATTTACTTGTTTCAACCCATCTACTATTTAAGAATTTCATTTAATTTTACATATTTCAATAAATTACACATGTAATTCCAAAAATATATTAAAAGTTTTTCTTTAATTTCATTATGCTGCTACTTGTGTTAATTTTAGTCTCGAAAGTAATTTGTTCTATTTTGACTTTATGAAATACAGATGAAAATTTACTTGTTACATATAGTTATCTGACAACATTTTTTCTAATTATCAATGTTTTTTGTATGAACTTTGTAAAAAAGATTGCTCTAAAATTATTTGGGGTTTTTTAAAAGAATTTCGTCCGATTTGGGGGTTTTTATTGAAGTTTTTTGGGGGCGAAGAGTGAGAAAAACCTGGTAACCCTGCTTGCTTGTCCGCATGTGATTTTCGCGCCCAAGTTGGGTTTTTACCTTCTGAAATTGATCATGGATGCGGAAAAACCTTCAAGGTAAATCTCGTGGGGATGTGTTATAATTCATTTTTATTTTGCTCAACATAAAAATCCTTAATTTTTATATATACAGCGTGGCGCACAAGTTTCTGACCTTCGACATTAAAAACCCACCCGAATAAATTTATCGGCAAAGAATTATGTTCAAAGATTTTGACCCCCACTTTAAATTTTCTTATAGCTACATACCTTTAATTAATTTTCATAAAGAGTGAAAACAGAAATTTAAACTATAATACGAAAATAATGCCTTTTTTCGGAGACTCAGCAAATACAGGTACGAAAATTCGAAAAGGATTTGTAGGTAGGCCTAATTACAAGTAAAATATGCAGACCCATAGATGTTAACTCCTGTACAGTAAAAAGACTTTTGAAAATATAAATTTAACCATTCAGATTTGGTTATTTAAAGTGAAAGTACCAAATTTATATAAAGACCTTAATTTTGACGCTCTTGTGTACAAACCCTAAAAACTTCGTGAATCTTCAATGAATTGAATTTTTTACGACGATCATGGTAAGTGGTCGAATTCAAAAACGTATTGTAATTCAACGCATGCATCGATTACTGTACAGCTGCAGCGACATATACATAATACTTAGGATCATCAAGAACACCGTGAAAAAATGTTGCAATGCCCAAGGAAACGTGGAGGATATGCAAATAAGTGGTCGACCGTCGGTACTTTCAGCAGAAGCAAAAAGAAAAATTCGAGCATTGGCTAAAAATAGACCAGGAGTGGGGACGCGAACCGTGACGAAACGGCTTAACAGCTCTCCGGGGGTCATTGAAAACGTGTCGAGGCGAACCGTTCATCGATACATTCAGTCCACCAACTGGGACCGGCAATCCTATAGAAACCTCTCCTTTCCAAGTAGAACATTCGAGACCGGCTTAATTTCTGCCAAAATCTCAAAAACCTTGGATTTACTGATGACAATGCCCGTGATGAAAGACTGCGTGCAAGCATCCTTTTTACGGACGAGTCGTGGATCCAACTGCATCCAATATTCAATCGACAGAATAGGACAGTGAGAACCAGCAATCACGCAAATATTCCCGTAATACAGACTCCCAAATTCGACTTAAAAACCATGCATCCATCCATAGCGGAGTGAGCAGCCGCGGAAAAAGCTAACTTCACTTTCTTCAGCAAGGAGTGTCTGTTGTGGAGAATCTTACAGGGAAAACATTCTCCCTTTTTTGCGCAATGCCTTACTAATCGCCAACAGTTCAGTGACGGAAAGGAAGTGATTTTAATGCAAGATACTGCTTTGAGAACTTATAAGCCGATTTGTGAATATTTTTCTAATGTGTTGCTTTATTGGCCTGATTTAAATCCCATCCAAAATTTGTGGTCCAAATTAAAGGAGAGTGTATTTAGATACGTAAACCAAAAAATAGGCAGCAGCTGATTCGACGTGTACAAGTTGAGTGGGAACCAATTTCTGCAAACTACCTAAAAAAATTATGTTAAAGTTTCAGAAAACGAGTTTAGAGTGTATAGAAAACGAAGGAGGAAATACTTCATACTAATTATTTATTATATTACCTAATGTGTGCAGTTTATAATAAAATTATAATATTAAATCCATCTCTTTTCTTTCAAATTTTATACAAGAAATACTATGGTCAGAAACTTTTGAGCCACCCTGTATGTAACGGCTAGATACGATGAACGTTGCCCTGGTTTATTGCTTTTTGCCGAGTTGGCTATGAGACACGAAAAGGACGCAGAGTTGATTCTAGGAACAAAGGATGATCCTAGCTATGATATTGCTTCGATTACAACAGTTTTTAATATAAAATCCGTTTCTAATGTGTTCTAATTATATGTCCGCAGCTGTATATATTTAATTACAATTTTAACGATTGTACAATTACGAACTGTTCTCATTTCGTGTTTTTTACTATTCAATTCAATTTTTATTCAGCCAAAATATTTACACGGTTCTTATTTAAATAGGCACTAGTTTAGAGAACTGAGCGGTGGCTCTTACAACTATAAATATAAAAATACTTTGAAAATAGACTGATATAAAATAATATAAAAATAATATAATTATGGTAGAAGGAAAATGGTAAAAAACCTTCTATGAGTGGCTTTTATCTATGATAAAACTTAATCTATAACTTATAATTTAACTTAATAACTTACTCCTAAATTTAAATAATAATGGCATTCTTACGGAAAATGGTTTGGTTTTTTTTTTTTAGAAAGTTTCACCAAATGTATAAATTATAGCTTTAGTTTGCGTATTAGTGCATTGTCAGAAGAAACGCATGTGTTCAAGAATCGATCAGAGATAGTAATGATATTATTTGCAATTAAAGGGACTTTTGTAATTTCGTGAAGATCATTAGTGGGATAATAGAATGGAAGGGCTAGCATCATTTTTAGAAGTTTATTTTCTTTAACTTGAATTTTTTTAATATGGGATATTGCGGAACTCCTCCACACTACGGCTCCATAACGTAGTATTGGCTGAAACATAGACTTGTAAATTAATATTTTGTTTTTGATAGAGAGGGAAGACCGTCTATTGATTAATGGATATAGTATTTTTATTAATGCGTCACATTTTTTGATTGAATGTTCAATATATATTTTGAATATTAGTTTCCTATCCAAGTGAATGCCTAAATATTTTATAGATTCCTTATACCAGTGCACAACATAGTCTTTTAGATTTAGTGAAGAGATTGCGGGAGCAGGTCAGGTTTACGGTTCCGTGTGAAGAATAGAGCCTCGGTTTTTGTTGGGTTTATTTTTATCTTCCACTTTTCAAAATAGGTTGTGAGTTGAATAAATCCATGTTCAAGGTTTGTTTGAATGAATGTGGGGTCTACCGAGGAGCAAAGTAATGCAGTGTCGTCTGCAAAAAGGCTCATATTGCAGTTTTTAATGTCTGGTATGTCATTTGTAAAAATATTGTATAAGATCGGGCTCAAAACAGATCCTTGAGGAAGTCCGGCTGGAATGTCAAAGGTTTGGGGAGAGAGAGAGTCGTTAATTCTCACATAAAATTGACGATTAGAAAGGAAGTCTTTAATAATTTGACATAGAAATGTCGGGAATCCTACACATAACATTTTATGAATTAAGCCATCGTGCCAGACACTGTCAAATGCTTTTTCTATATCTAGGGTTAACATTCCGGTTGATTTTCTAGCTTGGAAATTGCTTTTAACCAGGTTTTTAATACGCAATACTTGGTGAATTGTGCTGTGTTTTCTTCGGAACCCAAATTGCTCATTTTTGAGGACATTATTTATAGTTATAAATACTTCGAGATGATTTTTCAAAATCCGTTCGAAGATTTTACCCAAAGAGCTTAGCAGGCTTATTGGTCTATAGCTTCCGATGTTGCCTTTTGGTTTGTTTGGTTTTGCAATGAAGGTGACTGCAGCGAGCTTCCAGCAATTTGGGAAGTATCGAAGGCCTAAACAAGCATTTAGTATCTTACAGAGGTAGATAACAGCTTTCTTGTGCATGTTTTTAAGCATGCTATTGTGGATGTTATCTGGGCCAGAGGATTTGTTTGGTCTAAGTGATTTAATGATTTCGTTTAGACTTTTAACTGTCAGAAATGGGATTCGAGAGCAAGGTTGGGTTTTTATAACGTTTACTGAAGATGAGACTCTAAGTTCAGTGTTGTTATCTCCGAAGTTGGCAGTGGTCAAGTGAATTTGGTGCATGTATCTGCCGAAAGCTTCGCTTTTGTCGTTATCTGTGGCATGCAAAAAACCATTGTCCTTAATAGGGGGTAGAAAATTTCTTCTCTTTTTTAGAATTTTACTTGCTCTACAGAAGCTTTTGCTTCCATTTTCTAAATTTGCAATCGTTCTTTCCCACACTTTATTACGGAGTTCAAATATTTTAGTTTTAATGTCTTTACCTATGGCATTCAAGGCTTTTTTATATTTGTTGCACCTTGTTCTCTGCCAGGATCTAAGGAGTTGATTTTTAACTTTAATAAGCGCTTTTATGTCTCTGGGGAGTGTCATATTCGAACAAAAAGGGTTGATCGAAGTTTTAGGAATTGCTGATTCTGCAGCTTCCCACAATATCATATTCAAATTTTTTACATGGCTATCGATGCCTGTTCGGTTTTTTAGCTCTTCAAAAGATTGATTAAGTTTATTTAGCCGACCGGTTAAATATTTAAATTTATCCCAATTAGCTTTGTGGAAGGTAAACTTTGGTGTGCGCAGTGCTATGTTACCTTGATCAAAAATTTCGAAAGATACTGGCCTATGATCTGACGACAGGTTTTGATGGACAATAGGGTGGGATATATACGGAGGACAATTTGTTAGAATGATATCTATGGTGAAGGATTTCCTTTGGATCTATTGGGGTAGTAAGTAGGGCTAGTACTGAACACGATATTGTATTGGATATTTGAAAGTTTGTTGCGTAATAAATTACCCCATCGATTGTTACTAAGGCAGTTCCAATCCGTATGTCTACAATTTAGGTCACCAGCCACTATAAATTTTCCACTAAGCCTGTTAAAAATATTTAAATCATGTGTAAATTTATTTTCGATGTCTTGGCTGCAGTTTCCTCCTGCGAAGTAGGTTCCAATTATGCGAAATGTTTGACTGATGCATTTGATTTCGATGCAACAGTTTTCAATGATTTTGGTTTTGAGAGGAGATATTTGTGTGTGGGATAGGCTTTTTCGAACAGCTATTGCTACACCACCACCTTTACGGTCTTTTCGATCGGTTCGATAAATTGAAAATTCGCTATCGTACAATTTGTTTGTTTCTCCTAGCCATGTTTCCGTAAGAATGGCAATATCAAATTTTTTGTCCTTAATAAAAGAGAAAAATTCAATTCTTTTGTGAAGTGCACAGATACTTTGTGCGTTCCACATGACAATGCTTATAGACTGAATATTTGGTATCATAAATATACTTAATTGTAAGTTCAGCTATCACCCTGAACTGCTGTTCCTTGTTGTTGCACTTTTTGAGATTTGTTAAAAGATCGTTCATAAGTTGCGTAATTTCACTGTATGTGAACAAATTGCTGTTCGAGTCACTGTTTCTAGCTACTTCAGAAAAGCTCACTAGGGAGTGCCTATTGCTATTATTTGATTTAATAAAACTTGATTTAGTTTGTGTGGGAAGCGGAGGAAACGATCTATGGTTAATGATGTCTACTTCGGGTGCTGTGGATCTTCGTTGAGCTTTTTCCCTTAAGCGGGACTGCAGAGTCACAAAATCGGCTTTGATGGGACATGTTGGTGAGCTAGCCGCATGGTCACCCAAGCAGTTTGCACATTTGCGTGGTGCGCTTCTATCGTCACGGAGAGGACAGTCAATGGACTTATGGTCGGCTGCACATAAGCTGCACTTGGTTTTAAGGTGGCAGCCGTTTATTGCATGGCCAAATGTTTGGCAGTTGAAGCACCGAACTGGTCCTGATCGCTTTTTTGTATAATGGGAGAAGCTCACAATTGTGTGGAACAGATGTCTGACCCTTTGTTTCAGTTCAGCAAGCTTTATGGTTCCTCTTAGGAATGAAAGTATATAGACCGCTTGATCTTCATAGCGGGCTTTCTTGATATTAATTTTTTTAATATCGATGCAATTTACATCGTTTTGTTTTAATTCTTCGTTAAGTTCGTCAATGGGAACCGTGTGCAATCCAGAAAGAACCACTTTAAATAGCTTAGCACCCAATGGATCATGGGTGAAGAACTTAATTTGTTGCAACTGGAGCTTTGCAATCACCGTTTCGAAGTCCACCTTTTGAAGTGAGCATATTTTTGTACCGATGCTCGTGTACTTTATGGTATACATTTCGATGCTTAAAGATTTAAGCATGGATTTAATGTCTTTCCTGGTAACATCGATCAGAGTGATAGGAGGCATGCGAACAGGGCGCGGATTTGGTGTACTATTTTGTTGGTCGTCGTCTGCGACTTGATCTAACGGAGCGAAACGATTGTTGTTGGAACCGAGCGATTGGCCTGACGCCGATTTCACTGTTTTTGGCATCTTCACCGAGATCTTCGACGGTGAAAAATCATGAGCCCGTTTATTGGAAACAATAAAATGAGTTTACTATTACTATTCATTTTAAAAAATATATGTGAATTTAACAAATTTCTTCTAATTGAGATGATATAATTAAAATTTGTTTTATTTTCTTCGTTTTCCTTTTCTTCTGATTTTTTTGTTATTATTTCTGCAAAATTTATTTCATTTTATGTTTTGGAATATTTTTTGGCATTAGTTCCAAAAAGCATACACAAAAATTTTTGTGCGTGTTTAGCAAAATAAACCGGTTTAAAGTTCCAAACACATCGTGGTATATAAATTTTAGCATCTACTAAGTAAGATAGTTTCATTTATCAAATTATGGCAGCTATACGTTTTTTCAAAACAAAATATTCTTATAACGTATTTATTACCAAGAATTACAAAAATATATTACCAAATGCAAAATCATACCTAATGCTTTAATTTCATTAGTTGAAGTGAGATGTCGCTGCATGGAAGATATTGTGGGGTGTGTCCACATATAATAAATATATCAAGACGTGTTCAAATAAACAAGTTTATTCCGAAAATATGTATAACAAGGTATAACGATGAAAAGTATATCACGTGCGTGTAGTCATCTGTCAGGAAGAACGTCGACTGAGATTGTTTGTCAGGCATGAACTCCTTTGCGATGCATGCGACTCTTGCGGTGAAAGTCGAGAACGCCACATGAGACCCTACAATATTTTTGTTATGTTATTTACTTTGTTTTCCTAAGAAAAAGCAAGGGTCTAAACTTTTTAGAAAAACCAACATGCACAAGTCAATTTAAAAATAATCTAATGGAATCACACTGACATCTCCGGTTGGCGAACACAATCTTAAGATACGCAAGATCAAAATAAAGGCCAGAACGCAAGACAATACACATTTCACATCGTCATCGATATCCACACTGCCAAATTGCTTATTCGCCAAATTATTCTTAAATTAACACAAAAAAATCGGTCATCGGACAAACTCAACACTTCCTCATATTTAAAGTTCGAAGCTTCTCGAAAATTAATTAACTTGCCTCCATGCAAGCCACGTTTTTTCAAACTTTTTCCCGGAAGGTGAATAAGTAGGCAGAGGTACAGAGTCAATGTAGGGTGAAACAGTTGAAGAAGTTTTTAGTAAAACTGAACTGAACTTTTCGTAAATGGAACAAGAAAAGACAAGTGCGCACGTCATTTTTCTGTTTTTAGCAAATTTTTCGAGTGAAAAACTTGACATACCTCACGCAATGATTGCACATATTTGTCACTATTGTCGAAAATACAGTAAAACGCGGACACTCCTCTGAAGCGGACACCTCTCCTAACGGACAATTTTATCAAACCCCGGCAAAAAGTACTGGAAAACAATACATTTCCAAGCTCTCAGCAACGGACAGCTTCTAACGGACGCGGACAATACATTTTCTGTGGCATAGAACGAAAATGGCTTCTCCAAACGGACACTACTATGTACATATGATACAATGAAAAACCTACTGTTTTTTTTATTTATTATTCGTATATGAAGTTTTGCACATATATTCGTATACATATATACATATCAGTATGCCTAAAAGTTTCCAATGAATCGCAGAACCCCATCTAATGTTTACTACTCACATCAACTCATCATTCAAGAAATACGCACTCCACATGATCCATACCTACAGATGTTCTCTGAGAATGATTCCAATAAAGTCGCCGAATTCTTTCATTTCAGTGTTTTGTTTGAACGATAACAATCATTTGATTGCATAGACATAATGGCACCTCGAAAGTTTCTTTCTTTAAGAGAAAAAATTGAAATTATCGATTACAATTCGAAAAATAAAAGTTCTGTGCGAGTGCTTGCGGAGCGTTTTAAAGTTGGGAAAACCCAAATTGGCAATATTTTGGGAAATAAAGACGAACTCTTGCGATGTTTTCGCGACAATGCAATTTTCGATAAAAACAAAGCGCGTTTTTACAGTCGGTAAAGGCGCTAGTATTGATAAAGCAGTGCTTGAGTGGTTCCGGCGCGCACGTTTACAAAAAATTCCTATATCGGGTCCTATGCTTCAGACAAAGGCTCTAGAGTTTGCTCAGGAATTGAACACAAAAGAATTTAAAGCATCTAACGGCTGGTTGAATCGTTTTAGAATACGTCACAACATCACATTCAAGGCAATATGTGGAGAGTCGGCATCAGTCAGAATGGATATCCAAAATTGGAGGAATAATTGCCGGAAATGCACTGAAAGATATATTCAACGTCGATGAAACTGGATTGTTTTATCGTGCTTTGTCTGACAAAATATTATGCTTGAAAGCAGAAAGTTGTACAGGGGGAAAAATCGCCAAGGTACGTTTGACTGCACTTCTTTGCGCAAGTATGACCGGAGAAAAGTTAAAGCCATTGGTAATCGAAAAAGCTGCTAAACCAAAATGCTTTAAAGGAGTAAGAAGGGAATCTCTTGGAATCAGCTGGAAGTTCAATTCGAAAGTGTGGATGACAACGGGTATCATGACAGTGGTTGGAAAATTTAGATAAAAAAATGAAGAACCAAGGAAGACATATTTTACTCGTTTTGGACAATGCTACGTCCCATCCTCATCTTGATCTTAAAAACATTAAGCTGGTGTTCTTTCCACCAAACATGACATCAACATCACAGCCCCTAGATCAAGGGATTATACAAAATTTTAAAGTAAAATACCGAGAGTTAATTTTAAATCACTTGATTTCCAACTTAGAACAATATCCATCCGCCCAAGAGTTAGCCAAGACAATTAACGTTTTAACGGCAATCGTGTGTCTTAAAAGTGCATGGAATGCAGTGTTGCCTGCAACAATCAAAAAATGTTTTATAAATGCTGGTTTTCGAACATGTGAAAAGAACAATACAGCGGATAATGGATTAATAGAAGATGAAACGGACAATATCAGTGAACTCGTAAAGATATCTAACAAGAATATGGATGCTCGCGAGTTTTCACAGATAGATGAAAATTTAGCAACGGAAAACAACTGTTTGGTACTGCAAGATATTGGAATCTGTTCAAGAAACAAGTTACCCAATTGAAATGAGCGAAATTGAAGAAAATATGGATATCGAAGGATCAATAGAACGTAAGACTTTGTTTAATTTATGCGTAAGCTAAATTTAACTATAATTTTTAATTTCAGTTGATTTCTCTATTAAGAATTACTACGAGAGCCTTGAAAGTTTGAAAAAACTACAAAGCTTTTACGAAAGGAAAGGCGATATCAAAGGATTTCGTTTAATAACTGAAGTCGTTATGCATAATGAAAAAGAAATCGTTAACAGGAAAGAACTAATCCAAACAAAGATATCTTCATTTCTTGTATGAGTGAATTAATTATATCATTTGTTCAATTTTACGATTTACATATGCATATATAATACACATATTTTATATAAATACACACATTTATAAATCGATGTGAGGCTCTTTTAAAACCCCTCTGCGGAGGACATTCCTCTGCAACGGGCAATTACGTTGGTCCTGTGGTAGTCCGCTGCAGAGAGATTTCACTGTACTGTTCGCTCAGTTGTAAATGAATACTGTCACAATCCCGACAGCGCGCTTCAACCTGACGACCCGAGACCGAGAGCCCCACCATTTTGGACGCTCCTCGACCCCGGATGCCTCGTGCAGACACGCTCCGCCGGGACTGGCACAACGTCGACCGCATAGTGGCGGTCCCGATTTAACATTTCCGCGGCTAGTTCACCGAGTCGTGGGTTTTAGAAAAGAGAAGAACAACGGAACCCATTCTCACACGCGCCACCAAGGAAAAATCACAACACTTTGTTTTTTTTTTCTTATGCCATTTTTATATACTTAGCTCATTACTATACTTATTGACTGAATAACACCGTTGATTATACATTATACAACAAAACTAGAATTTTTATTTAGTTGACATTTAACCACTCTGTGTGATATATGCTGAGGTCTAGATTGTATTTTTTTCGGGGGATGATTCGTGATGATTTATGTCACTGATGATAAAAACGACGAGGGTTTAGTTACCTCATTTGAATTTTGTGGCCGCTGCTGCTTTCCCATTTCCACTGGACTCCTTTTCCGGGACGAATGCTCCGGTAGACTCTGAATGTCTGATATGTGGCCCCGCCGAAGACGTTGTTTGCCACTGTCGTTGTTGCAAGACAGCGATCCCCTGAAAACTTACTCGGGAACCCCACTAGGTACTGTCGTTTATTTAACAGAAATAATTCCACCAATAATTTCAACTGGCAATCGGGAAAATTAGAAATTCAACAACTAAAAACAGAAACTCTACAACAAATGTGTATCGCGCGATTCGCGAACTTCAGCACTATTTCAATCGTTTCTGCTATACGCAACTCGTTCCAAAAACGATTTTTCGCTTTCGACGAGTAGCAAACAATTCTCCTTTTGCGATGCAGAGCTTTTCCATGTCCAGCTATTGAAACTATCATCGCTAAATTACAGTTCACACTTTGTGTGCAAGCACTATTTCGGCAATCCCGCGTAAACAAGGTCGGAAAGCCGAAAACAAACAAACTCTATTCGTACTATACTTTTAAATCGAAACTGCACAAATAATGAAAAAATGAAAACTTCTCAATCCCATCCGCGGTTCACAACCATCGTCCTTCAATCGCCACCTCCAACTCACCCCCACACACAGATCACTCTCGTTCCGTTCCACGACGTACGTTTGCCCCACATTTCCGGTTTGTAGAACATTCGCGATTCTTTTTCGCGTAGCGTGGCATGATCGCTCACTCGTATTCGCGAAAGCTCAAGCACGATCCGAGGGTTGGAGCGAGACAACTCGTTTTAATAGCTTTTGGTAAATTGGTGAGCTTTATACTCTCAGACAATCGTTACCAGGTAGGTATTTTATGAAATTATTTATTTCGGGCAGTAAAGGCGCGAAGATAATTTGAATATAATTATGATGGGTACGCAGCAATACTTAAGTCAAATCGGTTTGCTGACCACTTCACTCCCTAATGTTCCGTTGATCTAGAGGTGGGTTGTGACAGATATTTTCAGTATCAGGTTCAAGTTGATACTGCTACTATTTTGTCACTGATACTTTTACCTGATACTTTTTGTCACTGATAAATGAAATTTTGTTCACATCAGAAGCAAAACCGATATCTGCAAGTTGCTTGTTGCTGCTAAGTTTTCATCGTGATTGCTTTTTGTTTTTTCAAAGAACGCAACCTTGAAAATTTCTATCCACTACAATACAATATTTGAAACCTAGAATTTCATATATGTTAACTGAACCAAATTGAGAAACAAACGAGCATTGCAACAAATAATTTAATATCATGTAACTATGACATCACAGCCATCCAACCCATCAATCTGATCCAAAAAATATTTGTCACAACCAACATCTATGTAGTCGAATCACACTTTCACGCATCACCGTCTGTTATAAGATGATGATCCATTCCATGATTCATACGAGCAAAATGTGACTGCAAAAATGTCTTTTATCATATTTTCGGAGCCGTCGGCACTGCTACTAAAAGTACCTGATACATTTTGCCTGTAGCATTTTTCTGTATCAGTGACAAACGAGTATCAGTGACAAAGTATCAGGTTGATACACTACGACCCACTCCTACGTTGATCAAGTAAGTGAGTAACATTACGTCAATGCCTTAGCTCAATTCGGGTGGTTGCGTCATCGATGATTATTAATCAAAATAATAATAACGAGAACTCACAAGAATAAACGAAATTGGTAATATAATTCGTATTCGTCATGAATATATGTACATTGTTTATGGTTTTAATTCAAATATTTTTTTATATAAAAAAGAATTTTTTTTTTGAAGAACTTGAACCAAGAACAAATGATAACAAAGCAATCAATAATTATTTATTATTTACGACCTGCTTCTATCTCTCGACCAATTTAATGATTCTGGTTCGCCAAAAATCGCCGGGCCTTCAAGAAGTAGATGGGCTAGTTTCTGAGGTTCTTATCGTCATTTGGTTCGACAGGGAGCGGAAATGATCCAGAAAGTACGGCGGATGTTGAAGAACCTCCCATTCGAGTTCTTGAAGAGCGGCTTTGACGACTTGTGCTCAGCGAGACCTGGCGTTGTCGGGAAGCAGTATGGTGTGACCTTGTCGATTGGGTCTTATTACTAAAATAACCTCATTTACACTAAATAGAGGTCCTTGTTGACCGTGCTGTTCTTGTCTCCCAGTTTAACTAAATGCAGATCATAGTTTCTTTAGGATGGTAATCTTGGTTTATTTTCGGGTTTGGTATGTATTCCGAGGCTATTCACTTCTTCCGGTGCTTCATATTAACGTAGACGAACCATTTCTCTTCGGCGGTGAAACTTCTGTACAAGAATCGTTCCTTGTGGCCACGTGTTACTCGATCTGGTGCTAGATGTTAAACAGCAATTTGAATGCGTTTTTTGTTGTTGTTTTCGGTAAACTCGTGTGGCACCCAAGCTCCAAGTTTTTGAGTTAAACCAATTGATTCAAGGTGGCCGGGAGTAGTTTGGAAGCAAGTTGCAAGAAATTTAATTTCAAGACTGAACCAGATACATAGCGGCATGTCTAAGAGTAATTTGTTTTAATAGATAATCGATATTTGTACTTCACAATCAGTTCTTTCGATTAAACTAGAAATTAGCAACTTTTTATAATTCATTTGTGTTGCCCCGAAGGCACTTTGGTCCATTGGCAGAATGATACCTGTGCATGATAATGGGATGAACATCACTTTAATGTTTCCACACTGGTCACAGATTTATCTTCTGGGGGTGGCATCGATTTTTGGTGGAAATTAAGTTTGCCTAGATAACTTTTAACCTGCAAGTTATCGTGAAGCTATCAACACAAATGAAAGCTAAAAACATCCAACATGATAATTATCTTACGAACAAAGTGCTTGTTAAACCATTCTTTGAAAATATACAATTCCACCCACGCTGTTTGAGTGGACGTATAATGAACATGAAGATAGTAATACAGGTAGGCCTCGATTTACGTCGCCTCGATTTAAGTCGTTTCGATTTACGTTGTCTTACTTTTTAATTCCCAATTTCGATTTACGTCGACGAAATTTCAATTTACGTCGGTTAAATAACTATTTTTTGTCACGTTTTTCTGAAATAATGTTATTTTGTACTTACTGTTATTTTTTATGTTGGATTTAATATAAATATTGGTTCTCGTTAATAAAAAAATCGTTGTGCGAGACACGTTATTCATTTCCATGGGCTGCATTTCAGTTAGATTCGACATACGTTGTTTCGGTTTACGTCACATTTTCCCGGTCCCAAAACGACGTAAACCAAGGCTCGCCTGTATTCAAATCTTCTGGGGAAGATTTCCCTATCATTAAAAGTTTCAACTTATGTTTTCCGGAGAAATTGTAACAGACTAGAAAAGTAAGTCACTCTTTCGAAGAATTTTTTCTCGGTGCAGTTTTTTCTTTTGGATGTACGAGCGTTTTATCTGATAAGCACTTCCAGCATAAGCCGGAATTATCTGCGTTGTACACTTGATCTAAGCACAGATCCATCTTGATTTCACGAGACAATTTTTGAAAAGGTTCTACCAGTTCATTTCTTGAAGCTTTTCATCGATTGAAGCTGAAATATCCCAAATTGATTGAAATTTTATTTCATTTATTCGTTCTTTAAATTGAAACAAAAAAAAACCTGAATTCTGTGACAACCAAGTTTTTTGTGAGAGCGAAAGAGTTAAAAAGTTTGCAAAAAACATAGAAATAAATGAACACCTCATCAGCTTTCAGATAAATATAAACAATAGAGTTAATTTTTCTTCGTCTGATCACAAAGAAAGTTCGTTTTGAAGTGATCTTCAAACCGGAGAAGTTTTGTTGATTAACAATATTTCTGACTGCTATAAAGCTCACATCCCTTGCATCCTCGCGAACGCTTATGTAATAAAATATTCCGCCTATGTAATAAAATAAGACCTCTTAGAATTCTGTTCAAACTGCACATAGTGCAGTGTAACATTTTGCTTACACATGTTGACTTATAAAAGAGAATTTTTTTTATACCTATACGTCCTATTGTTGCTGATATACAACATTACTTTTGGAAAAGTTCTGGCTCACAACGACAAGCATTTGCTTTTCGCTTTGTTTTTTTTTCAAACGTAGTGTATCCTTTTTACCATCAATATGCTGGCACACTTGATATTGTTGGTGATCTATTTCCTTTTTAATTTTTTATCAAATAATGTTTACTTCATATAATTTTCTGCAAACTTTACGATTAAAATAATACATACAGTAGAACCTTGATTATCCGGGGTAATGATGGGGAGGGAGATGCACGGATAATCGAATTTGTTTGCATATTTATTTATGGTTTATGAGGATGCAAGAAAAATCATAATTTATGACAATATAAAATTTATATTTATTATAAAACGATTTCTACATATATCTACAAAATAATAATGGAATTATATGTGTTTATATTACATGAAAATTTTAATGTAACAACGAATTTACAGATAATTAAACCTTATTTTTCAGTAGAACAGAAATAATCCAAAATTTTGGTTTATTTTTTCATCATTTTATTTCTGACCTCTCGTCTCATATCTCGTAATTCTAATATTTCTGTGTAGTCAGCATTTTCTTGTGCAAAATAATTTAGTAGAGTTTCGATACTTGGCCTTTGAATGCGGAATTTTTTCTTTGTTCGTCTCTATTAAGATTTCTTCACTGTCTGATTCTGGTTTAAGTTCAAATGTATAAGTGTCACTTTGATTCAACTCAGCTATTTCCATATCACTTAATTTTTCATATCCTTCCAAATTTTCATCTACATTAAGCCAATCAAGCATGTTTGCCTGATCAACATCAGTGAAACCTGGAACTGATTAAGCCATAGCTAAAAATTCGTCAACTTGGTTTTCAGCAGCCAAAGCTTCTAATGTATGGTCAGTAGAAAACTGATCAAGTTCTGGGCCGAGAACTTTTGCCCATGCCAATTTTATTGTCAAATTTGATAAATCATTCCAAGCTTTACAAATAGCAAAAATTGCGTCTTTTGCTGCCCATTTTTTTCAAAATTTCTAGTTCTGCCACTTCAAGAAGAAATCGTAAAAATATTTCCTTGTATCGCCTTTTTAAATTAGAAATAACTGCCTGGTCTATAGGCTGAATCAGTGAAATAATATTTGCGGATAAGAAATGAACGAAAATCGAGTCATCATCAGATTTCAAAATCGACTGACCACGATGGGATGGAGCGTTGTCAAGAAGTAGTACAGCTTTCTAAGGAAGCCCTTGTTTTTCCAGATGATCACGCAATGGCAATGACTTACAGCAAATCGCTCCCAGTCCCAATCAAAAACGGTCATTGGTTGGATTTAATATTCACCAACACTTATGACGATGTAGCGGTCAGTCCTATTATTGCTGTGGAGCATCTCTTCGCTAACAGCCCTCACAACACAGCATTCACAGTTGAACTCTCCACTACTGAAGCTCAAACTCCCTTATCATACAATTGTAATATTGTATATGATTTTCGTAATGCTGACTACGAAAGCATTAAACTTTACCTTAACAATGTTGAATGGTTAGGCACTCTTTCAAAGTTAGACCTGGACGAGGCTATATCCTCATTTTACCTAATAATTCTTAACGCCGTTGAAAGGCACGTACCTAAAATTAAGAAGAAGAAAAAGTTATCTGAGCCCTGGCTAGACAGCAATCTGCGCGCATTAAGGAATGAGAGAAACAAAGTCTATAAATTACTAAAGCTTAACAACAATGCTAGCGAGAATTTAAAAAATAGATATTTTGATTTGTCAGAAGATTATAAAATCAAATACCGCGAGGCCTATGAACGCTACGTGAATTTAACTGGTGAAAGCATAATCAGAGACCCTAAGAAGTTCTGTGATTTTGTTAATCTCAAAAGGAAATCATCGGGCTATCCAGCGTCAATGACCAAAAATAATACCGTTTCTTCACCTCCGAAAGTTATCTGTGATCTTTTCGCTGACTATTTTCAAGAAGTATTTTCACCGCCAAAGATTTCGGTAGACACGAAGTCCTTTAAAGTTAATCCAGTGGTACTGCTTATGGACATGTATCTCTCAAGGGAAGATGTTGCTCAAGCTATTAACAACCTCGACGTTAATAAGAGTCCTGGCCCAGATTTACTTTCTCCATTTTTTGTGGTACAGTGTATGGACCAGCTTGTAGTACCTCTTCACTTTCTTTTTAATAAATCTTTGACAAATGGGAGTTTCCCAACTTATTGGAAATCCTCCCATATAATTCCTATATTTAAGAGTGGTGACAAGCGCTCTGTCCTGAACTATAGAGGTATTGCCATACTGTCTAAATTATTCGAACAAATCGTTTGCCAAAAACTCTCAGCTATTATTGAGCCTCTTCTAAATGAACAACAACATGGTTTCCGCAAGGGCCGATCAACTACAACCAATCTCATGGTTTTAGTTTCTGATCTCCTATGTAAAATGGAGATGGGCTACCAAATTGATGCAATCTACACAGACTTTAGTAAAGCATTTGACCGGGTTGATGACTCCATACTGATTTCCAAATTGCAGAAAATAGGAATCATCGGCTCTATGCTCAACTGGCTCAGTTCCTACTTAAGAGACCGAAGTCAATTAGTTAAATTTCAGGGATATTTGTCCAAGCCGATTCTCGTACACTCTGGTGTACCTCAAGGCAGTCACCTCGGCCCTCTTCTTTTTAATGTTTTTATATCAGATTTATCTGAAAAACTCTCGGACGTATCACATCTTCTTTACGCTGACGATCTGAAGATATATCACACCATTAAGTCTCAATCTGATACTGTTTTCCTCCAATCAAAACTAACATCCCTCCAACAATGGTGTGATGTTAACAAACTACATCTAAACGTTGGGAAATGTTTTGTAATGACTTTTTCCCGTAAAACCACAATATTGAACAATGCATACGTTCTCAACAATACGGTATTGGATATGAAAGAAAACATTGTTGACCTTGGAGTTGTCCTAGACAAGAAACTATGCTTCAACTTGAACTACGATAATATTCTCTCCAAAGCTTATAAACAGCTTGGCTTTATCAAAAGACGAGCCAAAGAGTTTAAAAATCGGTGGGTAACTAAATCATTATTTACCTCACTGGTTCGCCCATTACTTGAATATGCCTGTAATGTATGGAACCCACATTTCGGATTTCATGATACGAGAATAGAATCTGTCCAAAAACAATTCTTGTTGTTTGCTCTGAGAGACCTTTATAGCCCTGATGACTATCAAATCTTGCCTCCTTATGAAGTTAGATTGGAGCTTCTGAATTTGTCTACTCTTAAAACCAGAAGAACAGTGTTGTCCTCTTGTTTCGCCTTTGACGTGATTAGGGGCCACATTAAAGTGGAGTATTTGACGAATAAAATAAAGCTTAATGTGCCTGTAAGAAGTACGCGTAATACACGTTTACTAACTGAATATCAGCATCTTACTAGGTATGCAGATAATGAACCAGTTAATAGGTGCTGTAAAATCTTTAACACTTTGAGCAAACACTACTCCCCTACCATCTCCAAGTTCAATTTTAAATCCAGCATTTCTAAAGCCCTTCCATTATCCATCCCTAAATTGTGACGTGCATACAACAGTATAAATTAACGTTGAATGTAGCACGTATTTTAGGGTTAAGTATATTGTTGTAATGTATATTTTATATATTTATATTTTTATATGTTGACTGTGATTGTCTTGCTTTGGCGAAATAAATAAATAAATAAATTTCTCCTTAAACCACGCCGTAAATATCGCTTGATTCATCCAGGTTTTGGGATGATTGCAGTAATCACAAGGAAGACTCCTCAATTCGGTTTCCTTAAATGACCGTGTTTTTTTTTAGCTTTTTCTATTACAGTTAACTTTAATTTGTGTGTCCCAGTGACGTTAGAACAGGTTAAAACTGCCAATCTATCTTTGCGGGATTTATGACCAGAAGCTGATTTTTCCGATTGTAAAGCTTATGTTTTAGAGGGCAACATCTTCCAAAATAAACCGGTTTCATCGGCATGATAAATTTATTCTTCGCAAAAATTATATTCAAACAAAGTTTTCATTAAAAAATGTTGCAGCAACAATATCGCCGCTCAGACTCTCCCCTTGAATCTCGAGTTGCCTAGTACAGTGGGGCTTTTTAACATTACTAAGGCTCATCAATTTCTAACGCTTTATAAAACCATAAACCATAAAAGATTGTACAAAACGTTGCATCTGGACCGGCCTTAAAAACTTAAAAAATTAGGGGAAGAGTTTCGCTGAATTTTCAAACGTAAATATTAGATGGAGGATTCACACATACTTTTCAGAAATGATTCATTTCTCATATGTACGAGTATTTATTCCTTCACCGTTTAGGTACATTTAAATTTTATTAGAACATTTAAACACAACGCTGAAAAATTGAAGACAAAATGAATATATAGTATTTCGACCCGACTCAGGATTGATTTAGAACCAACCCGCTCAATGTGATGTTATTGTTTAGATAGAATCCAACTACGAAAGAGCAAATAATAATAATAAATTAATAACAAATATAATAATAAATTTGAAAGTTGAGAATATTAAGATTTGAGATTTTAGTTTAATGTATGCTATTAAGGAACTAAGATGTAGCCGACAGAACCAAACCGCATCAAGTCATGGTCACGCTGCATCGAATCAGAAGTGAGGTGATAGGACCATATTCAATACAATCAAAAGCCTTAGACAAATTGGAGAAAATGCAGTCAATTTAATCCCGATTGCCAAAAGGTTTGACTTTGAAATCAGAGAATCCTAAAAGGTTGGTAAAGCTAGAGCAACCACTAAAATTCCGCGTAAAGCATTTGTAATCAACGGCCTCATGGAAGGAAAAATAGAGAAAATGAATCGCTTAATGAGCTACAAAACGAAACATCCGATTGTTTTTGACAGCATGTTTAAGACGCATTTAGTTATACGATCAACTAAGGGTTTTTTGATTGGATGAAAAATGCCATGTGGACAGTTCAGAAATCAAGCTCATAGCTGATCATAGCAAATTTACACTCTTTTTTCAAAACTTCGCCAATTTGCGAATTTTCAATATTTTTCAAAAATTCTAGTTAATCACATAGAAAATGTCTTATATTTCAATAATCATTTCGATATTTCATGTTTCAGGCACTCTATCAGTCACAATCACTGCAGCAGTGGAGCTATACTGTTTTTTCACGGTCTCACCAGATAAACCGTTTAATTTTGAATATTTTTTCATGAAATTTTACATATACCTATTTTATTTTATAATAAATATTTCTGCTAATTTTGAAAACAATGGGTTCAGTACTTTTTATTTAAAAAAATCCCAATAATAACACATGTGCTGAAAAGTCCGGGGCCTTACAAAGAAAAAAGGGTTATTTTCGTAGAAAATTTATTCATCAATTTAATCTCCATGAAAAGCAATACAATCATTCCAGCGCCGCTCTAATATTTCAATACCACTTTTATAAAACGATTTATCTTTTGCCCCAAAATAGTCCTTAGTTTCAGCGATAACCTCTTCATTCCAGCGAAATTTCTTATCGGCAAGCATTTTTTTAGGTCTGCGAACAACCAGTAGTCGCTGGGAGCCAAATTTGGAGAATACGGTGGATGCGGGAGCAACTCGAAGCTCAATTCATGTAGTTTTGTCATTGTTTTGATTGACTTGTGACGGTGCGTTGTCTTGATGAAACAATTTTTTTTCTTTGCCGTATGTACTCGTTTTTTGCAATTTCGGCTTTTAAACGCTCCAATAACGCTATATAATATTCACTGTTGATGGTATTTCCCTTCTCAAGGTAGTCGATGAATATTATACCACGCGAATCCCAAAATACCGAGACCATAACCTTTCCAGCTGACTGTTGTGCTTTCGGGCGTTTTGGACGAGGTTCACCAGTTGCTGTCCACTCAGATGACGATCGTTTTGATTCCGGAGTAAAGTAATGGATCCACGTTTCATCCATTGTCACATATCGAAGCAAAAATTCCGCTTTATTGCGTTTAAATATAGACAAACACTGCTCAAAATTATCGACACGTTTTTGTTTTTGGTCAACAGGGAGCAAACGCAGCACCCACTTTGAACAGAGCTTTTTTATGGACAAATGCTCATGCAATATAAAATCAACACATTCTGCTGATATCTTTACGATGTCAGCTAACTCACGCAACTTCACTTTTCGATCATTCAAAACGAATTTGTGGATTTTTTGCTGTTTTCTGGTGTTACCGCCTCATTTGGGCGTCCACTGATGATTAAGATCAATCCTGGTGGACGCGTAAGGAGATTGAACAGGGAAAAGTTGGTTGGTAAATATCTAAACGTTGGGAAATGTCATGTAATGACTTTTTCCCGCAAAAGCACAATCTTTAACAATGCATACGTTCTCAACAATACAGTATTGGATAGGAAAGAAAACATTGTTGACCTTGGAGTTGTCCTAGACAAGAAACTAAGCTTCAATTTGCACTACGATACTATTCTCTCTAAAGCTAATAAACAGCTTGGCTTTATTAAAAGACGTGCCAAAGAGTTTAAAAATTTGAGGGTAACTAAATCATTATTTACCTCACTGGTTCGCCCTTTTCTTGAATATGCCTGTAATGTATGGAACCCAATTTTTGGAGTTCATGATACGAGAATAGAATCAATTTCAAATCCTGCATTTATAAAGCCCTTCATTATCCATTCCTAAATTGTGACGCGCTTACAACAATGTAAATTAATGTTGAGTGTGGCATGTATTTTAGGTTTAAGTATTTGTTGTAATTTATATTTAAACATGTGATTGCCTTGCTTTGGCGAAAATAAATAAATAGAGAAGAAAGGATAATATGTAAGATATTATTATTACTTTCAGTGGAAGAAAGGAAATATGGGGAAGGTTGAAGTTGCCGAAAAAATGAAATCGGAAAAAGAAAGACAGGAGTCGATGAATACCAAAAGGTCGATTAACCATTTGTCTAGTATGGCTGCAGTACATCTACAAGAATGTAACGCAGCCAACGAAAAAAGACGATGGTAAGTAGTCATCTTTAGGAGACACATTCAATGACAGATATAAATAAAGAGAGGAAAGAAGAGGCATTAAGGGAGAGTTTAGTTGCAATCAAAACTCCACCATCGAATTTAATGCAGAATGGGTGTCATGGTCACGTCTGAAAACATAATGATAAATAAGTCCAAAACCACATGAAAAATCGGTTATTTATCGAATCGAGTGCCCCACGTGTTAGGAGGTGTACATTGGTCAAACGAGAAGATTGGTAAACACGAGAATGAGGGAACATCTAAGCGAAGCAACAGCAGCTAAGAAGAAAGGCAGGACTGAGGGTTTTAAGTCGGCGGTAGCGGAACACATCGTCAGCAGAGGGCACGGGATTACGATGAATGATGCGCCCTAATAAGGGAAGCGAGTGACTTCAGAGAGTTGGATGTCCTGGAAAGTTTGGCAATCTACAAGTAAAAGAACAAATTAATGAACCATGTTGAAGAAACTGTAAAATCACCGCTTTTCTAATTAGTTATGTAAGACAAATCATAATGTACCTTAATCACATCCGCTTAATTATATTCCCAGGCAGGGTTTATTTTTTCAAAAAACCGATTTTCCAAAAACTTCATTTTTCCGTACTATTTATACATATGTAGAATTAGTATACGAACTCTCATTTTGATCGGTGGAACTCAGAATTATATATACAGCGATACAATAGAGCGTGCGTGAGCGCGCTCTGGGCGCTTCAGCAAGTTTTTCTCAAAACAAAGTATTTTGACCTGGTTGACACGATTTTGAAAAATCTTTTTGACCGATTGGGCTGAAATTTCAAGGGATCATTTAGTACATTTACCGTTTCAGTCCAAACTAGAATCAGAATTTTTTATAAGTTTTGAACCCACTTTTTAAACAATTTTAGTTGCAAAAAAGAGTCAAAAAATTGATAAGTTCGCCATTTTGTTTTTTTGTTTGTTTTATATTTTAGGTCTAGTTTCGACCATATCCACCCACGTATATTTCAAAATGTAAAACTTTTTGTTTCAGACTTATCTGACTCGAGGTTTCACGTCAACCAGTTTTTAAAAGGGCTTCTTAATATGATTCGCATAGGTGTCATTTTAGTTACGTTTGCTAGTGATTGGGAAGGCGAAAAGTTCACGTTGTTTTAAAAATTTAAGATAACTCTCTAAGATATTATGCACTGTCTCTACATTGGTTGACTACTTTTCGTTTCATGTTAATCTAAGGAATAACAAGCTTTGTTTTATATTTCCCAATGCCACGAGCAAGTTCAACCGAAGGGTTAGGACAATAAAAAAGTCCTCAAACAAGGTTTTCAAACACAACTGATACATCAGTATCGAAAGGAAATGTATGACTCTAATTGCAAAAGATCTCTAAATGTGCATGATACGATACTAAACATTGCATCGATTTAGGCAGCAATTTAGCCCGAAACTACAACAATATGGTTTCAAGACAGTAGGATTCCGAAATAACACGGATAATATCGTGTTGGAACAAGCATTATGTCAAAAGTTTTGTAATTAATTAATAATTATGATTTAATGCACCAAAATTTCTTTCCCAAATCGAAATAAGTGATTACTTTAAGCAATGTGGAAAAACTGTATACTATATATATATAGAGAGATGCTTTAAAAATAATTTTTTAACATAGCTTCATAAATGCACAAAATAGTTACGCATTTATGTGTGTATGAGTGTATCTATTTTTTCCGTTCTCGCTTAAGATGCGTCTTTTGCTGGGTTCCTTCAAAATCGTCTTAACCTCGTCAATACTTTTATGACAGACTATGTACATATGTAATAATATTAAATCGTGATACCACACCTTCAACTTTTGATTTAGGTTGCGCCTTTCGGTCCATCATCGTAAATATATCGTGATTGTAATGTGTGAACGAATGTGGCGTAGTCGACCAGGAGAAGAAATAATGAGTGATTTCAGTAGAATGGTGAAATAATTGGTTGAAAGTTGTTTACAACAAAGGTTCAATAATCTTCATCAGTAGGTGTATATAGAACTAGGTGTAAATAATGAGTGAGAACTGCTCAATGTGTGGTGCTAGCAATTGGCCATTTTAAAATTGTTGAATAATATTTTTTTAAGAATACAAAGCTGTACAGCTGGTGTCCTAAATTTGATCTTAGTAGAACATAGCTAGTTATACAAGATTGGGGGAATCAATGAGTTTTACTGTGTAAAAACATGTATATTTTAAGCGACTGCATGGCCGATACAATGCAGTGAGCAAAATTTGTTTCGGTTCAGCCTGTAATTTCATTGTAATTTTATACTCTGTTAAAATACTCTGCGCCAGACTTAAAATTAGATGGGACTAGCTGTTTTGTGTTTTACATAAAAGTTTATTTATTTTCATTGAATAAAAATGGAAAATAAAAAAGGTATTTATTGACACTGATGGGTGCGAAATTCGTACAGTCTCACAGTTGGATTTTTTAATGAGAAAACAATGTTGAATTTGAAATTAATACAGTAGACGCTATATAGTAACCCTAAATTGTAATGATTATTGCAATCAAATAACCAATGAATTTAAATCCAAAAGCTCTAAACAGTGAAATTCGCTAACATCTTTCATTTGAAATAATGACCCCATCCATAAAGTTTCATTATTCGTTATAGAGAAAATGCTGTTTTTTGTCGAAATGCTAAAAATACTAACAAAAACCAATAACAAATTATATTACATATGTTGAGTGTACGCTTTATTCAACCTTCACTTATACATTTGACCAGAGTGTTTTTACACGCACATCTTAATCATTCTTTTCACACCATCTCCCCCTCCTTCCTTCGATTTCGGTTTGGCTATCACTTTCTTCAACTCTTTCGTATTTTATTTTTCCCTGAACGAAAACATCATATATCATTTTATAAGTACATGTATATTAAGGGGTATACCTACTTTACAATGCCAAAAAGGTCGAGTTTACGAATTTATTGTGAAGCCCCTGTGATATATACCCGTATAAATCCTTTTGGATTCAATAAATAAAGACTTGAAGTTAATAAAAAAAGTTTTTTTATTTAAATATATGTATACATATTACCACAATAGTGACGTCATCAAAACACAAAAAATGATTACCAAACGGTGCCATTGATTCTAACTGGAAGACTTGCCTGAAAACTGAAAATCAGAAATATTATGTTTTTTATGTTACTGGCTATTGTGTGAACCAATAAAAAAAGTTTCCGGCAAAAAACAAAATGGCGTCGGTTCAAAAAAAGTTGTCCAAAAATCGTCATTTTTTTATTAATTTGTGGTTTAAAAAAATATAAAAAAATATTATTAAGATGTTTGATATTCACACGATACCTATATATTAGGAATAAGCTGTAAAAATTTCAAAAGGATCGGTTGAGTAGATTTTGAAAAATTACTGGCATCGTATCAAAAAAAGTAGTTTCGTGAAAAATGCATTCAAAGCGTTCCAGATGTATCCGACGCGCTCGGAAGCGCTCTCGAAAATATCAAAATAAATATTGATGTAATGCTCAGATCATTATGAAATTTTAACTGAGCGTTACTGAAGTATGTACTTTTCTTTCGAAATCCGTAAAAAAATCGATTTTTTTCTTGTAAAGTAGGTATACTCCTTAAGGGGCATATACACCTAGAATGGTCAAAAGAAGTCGTTTTTCAATTCTTGCATTTACTTGAAGCGTTGAATCTGAAAAATTTGAGATGAAAATGTCAAAAAAATATTTCAAGAAATAATTAAGTTATAGCGGGAAGAGTGTACACCTTTATTAGATCGGTGATTTTACGCAAAATAGTAACGAAAGTTATACCCAGCTAGTTTGGAAAATAGCTCCAAAAATAATGCACAATCAATGGGCAGTCACTGTTAATATTGCTGCATTTCTAGCAACATGCCTGTTAAAGGCATTTCATCGTTATTGCAAATAATGAGCATACGAGGTCTGACTATTAAATAACGAGACTGGTTACGAAAAACAGTTTTATTATAAAAATTATTCTACATTCGAATGCTCCCCTTCAATATACTCCCCTTTCTTCGCCACACACCTCTCCATACGTTTTTTCCATTGATCGAAGCAGTGCTGGAAGTCTTCTTTAGGAGCTCTGCCGTTTATTGCTTTACCGCTTCCATCGACTCAAATCGGGTCCCTTTCAAAGCAGATTTTATCTTCGGAAACAAAAAAAAGCCGCACGGTGCCAAATCTGGCGAGTACGGCGCGTGTTCGAGCACTGGAGTGCGCTTATCGGCCAAATACTGCTTCACAGGTAGCGCGTCAGGAGTCAGGTTTTTTGGCACCAACTTCGCACAGACTTTTGTCATGTGTAATTCCTCGTATAAAATTTGTCTTACCGTTTCTTTATCGGCGTTTACAGCCTCGGCAATCATCCGGATGCTCATTCAACGATCTTCACGCACAATTTGGTTGATTTTGGTCACTGTTTCCGGAGTTGAAACAGTGACAGGGCGACCTGGGGGTTGGTAATCTTCAGTGCTCTCTCGGCCCTCACTGAAGCGCTTACACCACTCAAAAACACGCGTACGAGATAGAGAATTGTCCCCATAGGCCCCTTGCAACAATTTATAGCACTCAGTCGGAGTTTTTTTCAATTTAACGAGAAATTTGAGATTGATACGTTGCTCTTGTTTTTCGTCACATATGGTTTGCGGCACGAGAAAAAAAAACACGTTCGTTTCAAACCGCTACTGCACAAATACAATAATAGTGACGAGAACGTGTTTTGGTACGTGCATAGACAAGATATCTAGATACCCAACGCACTACTCGTTCTTCCCCCACCCCTCTACGGCGCCCTCTAGGCGCGCAGTCTCGTTATTTAATAGCCAGACCTCGTATTAAGGATTTCTGTTGGAATTCACGCGCACTTGTACGCTGCGAAAGAAGATGATTGGCGCATAAGGGAAGCAGGTTACGTCGTCCACAACAAATTAAATTGTCTAAAAGTTATCCTCGGGCGTATTTCGTAATTTCGATTAAACCAAATCTCGCGAATAAATAACGCCACTGCGCGCTAGTTCTATTAGAATCCATAAACGCGACGAATCTTCTTATTGCCTGCCCGCCTATATATGTACATGGTACTTCTGTGTACAAATATGACCCGGAATTTTCAATTTAAATTTTGCAGGGGTTTTGATAGGGACAAATCTTTTTATTTTTAAGTTGAAAGGACTGTCACTGCCATCTGTGTCAAATTTCACGGCAATATCTTTATCAGTTGAGCAGTGACACTCATTTTCGTAAACAGCCAAAAGTGTTTTTTCTTCGATTTTTACCATGTCCGAAAATATTCAACCGAATAAATTTTGTTTTCGGAATTAAATTTCTGCTGCTGAAACGCTTAGAATGTTGCAAAAGGCCTTCGGTGAACAGGCCATGTCTAAAACACAAGTATATGAATGGCATAAAATGTTCAAAGAGGGTCGTGAAGGCGTTGAAGACGAACCACATCAAAGACGACCAAGAACATCAACTGATGAACATCGCGTCACGCAAATCAAAGAATTGGTGCTGAAAAATTGTCGATTGACTACTAGAGAGCTTGCTGATGCTGTTGGAATTTCAAATGGGTCAATTAACGCCATTTTAAAAGATGTTTTGTGCCTCAGAAGAATCAAATCGCGATTGGTGGCAAAAATGCTCAACTTCATAGAAAAACAGCGTCGTGTTGAAGTGTGTGAAATGATGCTTTCTGACTATCAGGATAAGCTGAAATGCATGATTACGGGAGATGAGACTTGACCCGGAAACAACCGGTCAAGCAAGCCAATATCATGCCAAAGGTGAGACAAGACCGAAAAGTTCGCGCCAAAGTCGCTCAAATCAAGGTCGTGTTGACAGTTTTCTTCGATTATCTTGGTGTGGTGCATTATGAATTCCTTCCAACCGGTAAAGCTGTCAACAAGGAATACTATTTGAGTGTCGTTTGCGTCAGGCTGTGCGTCTCAAAAGACCGGATTTATGGAGGGACAATTCTTGGTTTTTCCACCATGATAATGCACCATCTCACGCTCGTTCTTCGTGACCATTTCGCCAAAAAAATCCACCCATATCGTTCCGCAACCACCGTATTTGCACCGTGTGACTTCTGGCTATTCGCTGAGCTTAAAACACCGCTCCGAGGACACCGTTTTGACACAATAGAAGAGATTGAAGCCGAATCGAAGAAGGTATTGATGGCCATACCGAAGGAAGACTTTTTCAAGTGTTTTGATGAATGGAAAAACCGTTGGCATAAGTGCATTGGAGCCGAAGGGGACTATTTTGAAGAAGATGAAATTGATTTTGAAGAATAAATAAGTTTTAAAAATTAAAACAAAATTCCGGGTCATATTTGTACACAGTAGTATATAATCGGGCAACCAAGAAAATTAAGAACATGTATGTATATGTACATGCATATAAAGTGTTAAATATATATATATATATATATATATATATATATATATATATATATATACTTAGTCGAGCCATAAATTCTGTCACAACTTTAAAGTAGCATGAAATCTAAGAAATAAAAGATAATATGTTTATTTCAAAGAAATTTACTTTAGTATGGTATTGTTTATTAAATAATATTAACTTTATTCGAAATGACCTCCTTTTGCTTTTATGCAAGCTTTTATACGTTTGGCCACTGGTCTATAGCGGCACGCACGGTATCCAACGACATTTCATTTGCTGCTTTCACCAAGGGTTTTTTCAGACTGTCCAAGTTACGGTGGGGAGTTCTTCAGAGCTTGTTCTCTAACTCTGTCCACAAAGCATAATCCAGCGGATTTAAATCTGGGCTCCCGGATGGCCAATCTTCTTGTGCAATAAAAGCAGGAATGTTGTTGCGTCGCCACTCCAGTGTGCTCTTTGCTTTGTGAGCAGGAGCAGTCTTGCTAGAAGACCCAATGTTGTCCATCGAAGAGAGTGAACGATAAAGGTTACAAGGCACCTTCTAGCACATTGGTTTGATACACCGCCGCACCAAATTTGACTCCCTTTTCGCAAAAATGGAGTGTTGTGACACCTTTATGGGATATACCCCCCCCCCCCCCAACCCTTAAAGAAGCTGGATGATGGCCTCGTTGCACTCTGGCAACCGTTTTTTTAGCTTCTTCTGATGATGTTGAATAAACCTTATCGTTTTGTTTATTAAAAACTTCCTCCACAGTAAATTTTTTTTCACCGGTAAAGAGGATGTTCTCATGCCCATCAGTTGCGTGCCAAAGCAAGAGACGCTGGCATCTTTCCAATCTTATTTCCTTTAACCATGGAGTCAACATGTGGGCAGTTGACCGACGATAAGCCTTCATATGAAGATCATCTCGAATGAGTCTACTCATCGATCTTGTCGAGATTTCCAATTCCCTCGACAAAATTTTTTGTTTGCGTAGTGGATTTCTACGGATGCGCTTTCGGACAGCTTTGATGGCACTGGCTGTTCTAACGTTACGTGGATGACTGGTCCTTGCTCTATCATCTATGCCTGAGGTCTCATTAAATCTTTCTATTGCACGATAAATAAAGCTTTTTGTTATTTTGAGCGGTTTCAACAAATTTAAAATTCCAGAAGCACTTTTGCCACACTAATGGAGTGCTATTATAGCGATACGATTTTCTTTCACGCCCCATTCCATGATTACTAGTCAAAAACTGTTACCAAACTGATCGGAATATTACGCAGTACAGTTCATTTGTTATAAATTGTAACATAACGGTACAGTTCCAGGGTGATTTCTGAGAAAGCGCGCATTTGAAATTGTGTGACAGAATTTATGGCACGACTAAGTATATATATGCAGTGGCACACAGCTTATTTCTTAAAAACTTATTAGAAAATTGTAAAATGTTGAGTGTAGAATCATAAAAGCATGCTTACTGATTACAATAAATAAAAGAACATTTACAAATAAAATTCCGATACTCTTAAGGCTGAAAAAACAATAGCGCAGCAGAAACGCAGGCCACAGCTTCTTTCATGCAGATGATTGTCCCCACTTTGGTCCGAGCGTGTTGCGCAATATAACGGTAAATTATTTCTATACTTTCGTTCTAGAATTAGCAATCAGTTATATGCACTATTACACGTTTAAAGTTCAGTAAGTGTTTTTTGAAAAAAAGGGTCGTCGCACCACAATTGAGCAGCGAGAATTGGTGATAAATCATTTCAAGGACGAAAAATTGCTCAATTTGTTAATTTGAGTCTCGTCACAGTACAGAGCATCATCGAACGCTTCGTTCGTGATAAAGGCAGAAGCGCGCCAAACAAGAATTTCAACTCGTCTGACGAACGATATATTGTTCGTAATATCAAGGCAAACCCAAAGTTAACGGCTCCAAAACTAGTTACGGAGAAAGAAACAGAAACTGTCCGTCGCGTCCTCCGAGACCACAACTTCAATGGTCGAGTAGCTAGAAAGAAGCCATTCATAAGCAAAAAAAACAGCTGAGTCGACTTACCTTTACTAAAGAGCACGCCAACAAAAATACGGACTTTTAAACAGCGTCATATTCGCGGACGAGTCTAAATTTAATGTCTTTGGCTTTGACGGTATGGTATACGCGTGGCGATAACCTAACACTAAGCTCCAAAAAGAAAATCTAAAACCTACAGTGAAACATGGTGGCGGTAGCGTAATGGTTTGGGCCTGTATGTCGGCAGCCGGAGTTGGAAATTTAGAGTTCATTGAAGGTAACATAGACAAAAACATGTACCTCAATGTTTAAAAAAAAATTTGCTCCAGAGTGCTGCGAATCTTGGAATAGCAAACTTATTCCGTTTCTACCAAGACAACGGCCCTAAGCTGGTATTGTGCAGTCTTGGCTCATTTGGAACTGCCCCCATTTTATGACCCCACCGGCGCAGAGTCCAGATATGAATGTAACCAAGAATTTATGGGCAATTTTGGAAAATAATATTCGGCAACATAGCGTTTCCAACAAGGAACATTTAAAAAAAGCTTTACAGCAGTTGACAAAAATTACCTGAGCAATTAACCAAAAACTTGTGAATTCGATGCCAAATAGACTTAAAGATGTAATAAATGCGAAAGGCTACCATACGTACTGAATTTTGTATGAATATTCTTGTTTTTTTTTTAATTAAGGTCTGACTTTAAGTGCATGAAATAAGATGCGACATGAGCTTATGCAGTATTTTCATAATTTTTGTTTAATAATTATTATTAACAACAATTTAAACAATAAATATTTTTCTAAAACATGGCGTTTCCATCTCGTCTAATTTTACATAGTTTTTCAATAACAGCGTGATAAATCAATAACAGCTGTTATTGAATATATATATATATATATATATATATATATATATATATATAGTCAACCCTCCTATTACGCGGTACTCTCAGCACGCGGTTTCCATATAACGCGGAGCTGAATTGCGACAGCCCTCCTATAACGCGGTACTCTTACATCGCGGTTTTCGTTCAACAACGTCCCATCAGTTGTTTCCGTGCACCCAATGAATGGTTTTAACCGGATATGTTTATATCACAGCATATGAAGAGGCAGCATCCAAACTCTCTCAGTGGAATACTAAGATAATTTATTTAAAACATCAGCTTCAATTTAAGATAGTAGTTCTACAATTGCTTCATATTGGAGATTTAAGCTTTTACGTTAAATGATACAAGGAAACTGGGAATCGGAAGAACGTAGTTTGATAAAGATTTTCATTTTTGTTTACTCCAAAGAAACGAAAAATATTTTCAAAAAGTCATCGGTTTCAGAAGAAAGTTTATATCGCTTGAAGATAAAATCAAAATTTTAAATAGTTTAGAAGGCGGGGAAAAAATATCGTCTGTTGCAAAATCAACAAATTTGAATGAATCTACAATTCGAACCTTAAAGAAAAATGCAGATAATATAAGGCACACTGTAGCAGATGGCTGTCCGTTAGGTGCGAAACGTGTTACTCGCACACGAAATTCTAATATGGTTAAAATGGAACGGGCGTTAATGATCTGGTTGGAAGACTGTATAGCCAAAAAGATTCCTATCAGTGGAAATCTTATCAAGCAGAAAGTACTTAAAATCTACGAACATTTAAGGAATATTGGGCATTCTTATGCAGGGCTAGAAAACCATTCGTTTGTCGCTAGTAAAGGATGGTTTGAAAAACTAAAAAAGGTACACATTGCACAATATTAAGTTTCAAGGAGAACAGGCCTCAGCAGACGCTAAAGCTGCCGAAAATTATAAGCTGGAACTAGCTAAAATTATCAATGAAGGAGGTTATTCACCTTATCAGATTTTTAACGCCGATGAGACAGCATTATATTGGAAAAAACTACTATCTAAGACCTTCATTTCGAAAAATCAAAGGCGTGCTCATGGGTTTAAACCTTCAAAAGAACGTATCACCCTTCATGTGTGCAGCAATCTATCAGGGAACCTGATGATAAAACCAATGATAATAAATCGTTCTTCAACTCTCCGTGTAATGAAAAACATTAATAAGACCCAATTGCCTGTATTCTGGCGATTTAATAAGAAAGCTTGGATGACTCAAGATTTATTTAAGGATTGGTTTTATAATTGTTTCATCCCGGCAGTGGAAACCTTCACGATGGAAAAATTTGTATTTCAAAGTTTTATTGGTTCTTGATAACGCTGGTTGCCACAACATAGAACTGGATCATCCAAATGTGAAAATTGTCTTCCTTCCTCCTTACTGCACGTCATTAATACAACTTTTGGACCAAGGAGTCATTCAAACTATAAAAATGTACTACACACGCCAACTTTTCCAAACCATTTTCGACAGATTAGAAAATAGTGAAAATAAAACTCTTACTCAAGTGTGGAGGGAATTTTCTATTTTAGATTGTACTCGAACCGTGTCATCGGCTTGCGCGGAAATTAAACCATCAACGCTTAATGCGTGTTGGAAACATCTTTTACCTCAAATGGTTCAAGCAATACAAGATGATTCTACAATTTCACTCCCAGTTACAGAAATAGTAAACATTGCTTCTCGTTTAAGCGATGAAGAATTAGCAGTAAACCATCAGGATGTAAGAGAACTAGTACTCGGGGAAGAAACTTTAGATGAGGAAGAAGTGGTGGAATTAATTGATGCACCCACCTCAAATGCATTGGTAAACGAAAATAAGAAAAACGAATGGGTGCCAAATCTCGATTTACAAGATGTGAAAAAGGGCTTAATTTGGCTAAAGAATTAGAACTTCATTTCATTCAAACTGATCAATCAACGGTGCGCAGCGCAAAGTTTACAAGAGAGTTAAGAAATTGCTTAGCTCCCTATAGAGAGGTTTTAGTGCAGTTAGAAAAGCTGCAATCGAAAACCAATGTGAAGATGAACCAAGTGGGGAAGACATTTTGCCCATTAAAAGAAGGCGAGTTAGGCGACTCACATCTGACAGCGAGGATGAGTGTTCAAAGATTACTTAAGTTTACAAAAGTCTTTCTTGTTTTTGTTGGAAAACAGTTTTTTAGTTTAGTTTTTGTTTCATTTTTTTATCATTTCCTTATCATTTCTTTATATGAACTCTTCAATTCAATAAAAATAATCTATAATTTATATCTTGTCTTTTGTATTTATTGGTCTCCATATAATGCGGTACGAATGAGTTTCTTATAGCGCGGTTTCCATATAACATGGTACGCACTCACTGCGTTATAGGAGGGTTGACTGTATATATATGAATATATATATATATATATATATATATATATATATATATACCAACATGACATAATCATCACATCGTGGGAAAAACTCAGGGAAAAAATTGGACAGCCTTTTTGTTGGTGTATTTTTTTTGTTGTTTTTTAAAGAACAGTTAAAATACTGATGTACTTTTTTTATTGCAGAGCCTTTGGCAACACGCTAACGTGTAACTTAAAAACAAAAATGTGGTCTAAGTGCGACCCTTGAGGCCCACACGACTAACTTCCCAGTGGGGTGAATAAAAAGCTATAATTTGCTTTTATTAATAATTACTCTTATTAAACATTATTATTATAAATTAATATAATTACTTTTATTATTTTTATCAATTTTTTATCTAACCATAAAAGCTTTCGTAGAGGAAGACGTCTCCACCACCTGGTCATCCTCTACCAAAGCCTCGGCAACCTCGTCCTCTTCGTCCTCGTCATCCTTCTTGTCCTCCACTTCGTCCTCAACTTCGTTCTCCATCTCGGCCTCGGAATCCACAACTATTATTGAGTGTATTTAATTATTATTTACAATAATCATTCGTTATTAAGAATGTTTGACCGTTACTGAATAATTATAATTGACTTTGTATATACATTATCAGATTGTAACTAATATTATTTGATTGTCATTAACTATATTAAATTATTTATAACAATATCCAATTATTAACTGCATTAGCGTCTCTACTCCCATTCAAACCTGATAATATAAGTTTGGAATTTTATAAATTAATCTTTTTTTTAAATAACATTTTTTTATGAATTTGATCACAATTTTGCTAAAACGCACAATAACAACAACATTACTATGAAGGTATTTGGTATCTGCACGAATTAATAGCGCGTATCAACAGTTTAAAAATAAGCAATTTTTAGTCGTTTTTTCAGTTTTTTCATCCTAAATAAAAAACCGCCTAACCGATTTTGCTGAAAAGTCATTCAGTTCTAAGTTACGTAATTACGCGTCGTTTAAAACCGGTCCCACGTCAATCCGATGTTTGGTTCTTGAGATAATCGAGACGAAAAATTATTCCGAACGCACATACGTACATACGCACATACGTACATACACACTCACAGACATCTCTCTAAAAACGATGGATTTGGATTCTAGAGACCTTAAAACGTGGAGATATGTGAAAATTTGGGATTCGCAAAATCGACTCCATTACAATAACTTCCCATAGGGAACTGGGAAGTTAAAAAGGAAAAAAAATCTATATATTTTGATTGCAATTTTTCCTTTCATTCCGACATGTAGTGAGTTGCTTAAGTTTTGCACAGCACTGTATAGTGTATATATATATATATATATATATATATATATATATATATATATATATTTAGCAGTTGCTATTTCGATTCGGGATAAAATGAACGAAAACAATCGAATCTTCCGACACATTTATTCTTATCACTTTTACAAGACGGACCTCTCGTCGAGGCTGCCGGCGAGCAACTCTCTTCAAGTAATTTAGGATGAGGATTATATATACAGTTGTAAGGAAAGGATTCAGGGCTATAAAAAAGGGACAATTTCGTTTGTGCAATAAACATTAGACTTGAAAAGATGAAAGGGATTATGGCATAGTGCGCAAAGGGTGATTAGGACTCAGTGTCGCCTATGTTTATGATCGACGACCTTGAATATAGTTTTATTGCATTCAAAGGCGGCAAGGATCTTAAGAACTATATTAGGAATTTCATCATATATACAGTACTTATTCTAAGAAGATATTTACATTTTATTTGTGCGGATGCTGTTATATATATATATATATATATATATATATATATACATATGGTGCGTCACCAGAATCCGAACAAATCAATGAACATCTTTCAAATCGTGTTATTTATTGAAAAATGAAGTTTAAGTACAAAAATGTCTCACATGGTATTCTGTGCCTCTATTGACCTTGTAACTATTCAATGTATCAGCTTCCATTTGTGGTCTGAAGCGCTCGCACGCTCTCTGCAATTCTGCGCTGTCAATATTGGCGAACGCTGCCTCAATGACGGTCATTAATGATGCCACATTTGGATGTCGAGACTTGTTGTTAACCCTTTCAATCACGCTCTATACGTAATAGTCCAAGGGATTTACATCTGGACTATTTGGAGGCCAAAATTCGTCAAAACCAGAACATTTCAAAATTGTTCGAGAGCCAGTTTTGGACCAAATGGCTCGTGTGAGCTGGAGCTTCGTCCAATTAGAACCTTGATCGTGTAAGAATAATATCGAAGGTCCTCCTTAACAATTCTCCCATGATAAACTCGCTCACATTCACAATAGACGCTAGTTTTCGTAACGATAACCCCGGGTCTTCCAGAATCAGCTCTTCAGTCCTTTTGGTGACCTCAGGGGTTCTCACGGTGTGTTTTTTTGAGTGCCGCTTTCTTGCCGGTGTACTTGAACCTTCACCGAACTGTTCTTGAACTTTGTACTTAGTAACTACCTCATATACAGTTGATTTCGGATATCGGAAAAATTGAGTAATCTCCCGTGCTGACCGTCCAGCAAGACTTTCGACTATCGCGGCTCTTCGGTTATACTCCTGACTAATTTTTAACAGGCTGACAATTTTGAGGTAAACACCTTTTACTTATGTCGGCTGACTACTCGTACGCCAACGGCAACTTCTGGCACAAACACAATGAAGCGGGAAATCCAATTTGAAAATTGTCTGGATTTTGGTGATGCACCCTATATATATATATATATATATATATATATATATATATATATATATATATATATATATATATATATATATATATATATATATATATATATATATATATAATATAATTTAGGGTATTTTGGCATGTTAATCACTTTATATACGATTTCGTTTGTCATACTTATTAAAAAAACTTATAAATTATCAAGATAAATCATTTTTCAAACATCATAACACAATCTTCATCACTCATTTTCAATAAAAGGTTTCTTTGAATTAGTAAAATTTTTGAGAATTTTACCTTTTTCAAACTTCAGTATAACAATGACGTGTTTTACAAAGTTTTACAACCAATCAGGCAAACAACTAATCATATACATACAGAAACCTTAATTGCACTTTTGAAGCAGAAATAATATACGGCTAACGATGTTTGTTTTCATACTCAAAAAGTAAACATGACGTATGCCATGGCGTACTACGTGTTGAAAATTGTTCATCACGTTTGGTGTCAACAAATCAACTGATTTATCATGCTCATTCATTTTTTTGAATACAGGCTTTGTTTAAATCTCTTGGAATCTGTTTGAAACTTTATGCACGATCTTAATCTATCACATTGTTTCACTCTTTGGACAGTTGACTTCGGAACTTCAGATTTCGATGCTTAATCCTCTTGCGCAATCTCGAGCCTTTTTTCTATCTGCCCCGTACGTAATTGTACGTGACAACTGTTTGACTGTGAGGAAAAGGACAAACTGGTCCACACTTATTCGTTACAACTGTACCGAAATTACGTTTGCAAATTTCATTGCAGTATTTTAGACGAATAAACCAATGCTAGGTCGATCAGAAAACTTCCTTCCTTTTGTGTAAAAGTTTTATGATGTTTCGTAAATGTATCCGGAAAACAAACCGACATTTTTTTCGGCCCATTCTCATGTCTATGAAGTAATGAAAGGCTTCTGTTAGGCAGGTGTAAGTCAAGTTAGCTTCATCTTGGAATACAATGTTTTACTTTTAAAATTACAATTGTAAATTAAAATTGTTTCGCTTTTCAACTTAGGCTGTAATTTTTATGAATGCACTCGAAGTTTTGAATAACTAAATCGCATACAGAAATTGCATTTTTGTCCACAACAAAATGAAAAAATAAAATTACAAAGTTACAATTTTCCTTTCTCCTCCGTTTAAATTATAAAGAGCTCAGACAAAAAACATTCCCTGAAAGTATTCGTTTTCTTTCGATAGTATGTTCGGAAGTATTAATTTTTGGACTTAAAAAAATATATTTATCGTACGTGAAGAACAATTTTCCGGTAATGCTTTTGAGTTGTAATAGCATGAATTTTGAATTTTAAAAAATTCAATAAAGTCGAAATAATGCTGAATTTCATTCAAGATGATTTCGAATACCGCAGTATGTACTTATAGTTCTTTATTCGCCATAATCTTATTAAATTTTTAAGAAACTGCTGAAACTAACTAGATATTATCAATTAAAACTAAAACTATAGCCACAAATTCAAGAAAAATTAACATCAATCGTCATTTGATGTTGTTTCTTATAATCTGATGTTGAAAATTATTGCGTTTATTGAAATTTTATCAAAAACCTAACATAATTCTAATTAGATCAACTCACCAAAAACAAAGTAAATTCTTGGCAAACAACAGTCAAACAGTAATTGAAACTAGAATTTTTTTTATTCAATATGAATATTAACTAATTTTCCAGTCCGAACTTTCACACAGACGGAACTCAAAAAATCCTATGCTACTGATAACTACAGAAAAAATTCTAAGAGTTTTCTGCAGCCCTCATTCTATTTTACACACATTTTCTTGGAATTAGAAAAACGAATCGCTACTAAACGTAAACACAACTCAAAGACAACATTTTTCGCTCGTAGCGGATAGACTGCTTCGTTTCAATCGATATCGTTTCGTATTGATTAGTCGTTTTTGAGAAGCATGTTTGCATAAAAACTGTTTCAGTAGCAACTGCTTCTTTTCATTTCGCGTAACAGTTGCTTCTGCTACATTTTCCGAAACTGTTTTTTGCAACAGTTTTGCATTTTTTTGCCCATCACTACTATATATATATATATATATATATATATATATATATATATATATATATATATATATATATATATAATATATATATATAGGGTGTCCAGAAATTGCCGCACAGGCTCCTCACCACGTGATTTGGACAATTTTAAGCAGAAAATATTATGAATTTTTTTTTTCGATTTCTTAACCCTTTAGTTGCCACAGGCGTTTTAAAATTTTGAAAAAAATGCCGTTCATTAATTAGTAAAAACACAATATCTTCACAGTTAAGAAAGATACAACACTCAAACAAACAATAAAACGCAGAAAATAGTTTTTTGCAACTATTCAAAGCTATTTTGTGAATATGAAGTGAGCATATTGGGAGCGACAGTTCTCGAAAGTCGAAGAAATGTTTTTTCTATACGAAAATTTTGCATTTTTCCTTATTTTCCTTTAATTTTCACGTCCATAATGCAAAATCTTTTTTCAAAAATTAAATCTCTGTTGTGTTATTGTTAAAAAGTTAGAACATCATTCTACTCTAATTCATCAAACTTTCATTGCAAAAGGAATATAAATGCAAACAGTTTTTACCAAAAATTTGCGTCTAAAATAAAATTTGCGTTCTGAATTGAAGTATTCGGCTGTCCCCACACGAAAGTGCTTTCAATCACAATCTTTTGAATGAACAATAAAACAAATATGTATTTGAAATGTTTTTATTAAAATTATTTACAGCATATGTTCAAAGTGGCTTCCTTCCATTGTCAAACAAAACCTGCTTCTCTTTTTTAAGCTCCGTATCGAACTTGACAACATCTCGCTAGTTATTTCAGCGGCGGCATTGGTAATTTTCGAAGAAAGTTGTTTCAAGGTGTCAGGAGCTTCCTTGTAAACAATTTCTTTTAAATGTCCCTACAGAAAATAATCCAACGGGTTTAAATCCGGAGATCTTGCAGGCCACCGCACGGGACCATAACGCCCTAGCCAGCGATCCTGGAATTCTTGGTGCAGCAAAGTTGTAACCTCTCCAAAATTATGTGAAGGTGCTCCATTATGTTGAAACCACATCCTCCTTCTCCTTGAAAGTGGTAGGCTGTCTAATAATGTTGGCAATACATTCTCCAAAAAATGTTTGTAGCCTTGGCCAGTTAAGCGGTCCGGGAGAATATATGGCCCTATAAGCTGATCTCCAATAATACCTGCCCAAACGTTAAGTCTCCATCGAACTTGGTGATGTCCTTCACGTACCATATACGGATTGGCTTCGCTCCACCAATGGGAGTTGTGGCAGTTGAATATTCCTTCCTGGGTAAAGAGACATTCGCCCGTAAACAATATTTTTCTTTTCAAAGTTCGGGCTTCGTAGAATTTTTCTCTGTAGCCATTCACAAAAATCCACTCGCTTTGCGTAATCCTCTGTGTGTAATTTTTGCACCTTCGAAAAGTGGTAAGGGTGCAAATTTAAACTACGCAAAATGATTTGCACTGTTGACTTCCTAAGCCCCAATTCTCTTGCTATTCCCCTTGTGCTGCAAGTTGGGTCTTGCACAACGAAATTGAATACGGCTTCTTCGACGGCAGGTGTTCTTGAAGACCTAGGTCGGCCCACGTCCGATCGCGCACCTTGAGCAAGTCTCCCTGTTTCTCGTCCTCGAATTTCAAGCCTCCCGGAAGACGTTGGCATCTGGATGTCGTCTGTTAGGCCAGCCGCTAGATGAGCCGCAGGTCCGTGACGTGACGCAGGCCAACTCACGGCGTGTTTCTGCGAACCACACATCTAAAGGGATCAGCGCATGTTAGAGCGCAGGCTCACCATACGCAGGACCTGCGCGTGGTGAGCCTGCGTGGCGCAGTTTTTGCTTCGCAGTTTTCGAACGTTGGTCGCAGTGAATGAAGAAGATCGCAATTGATAGAAGAATGGAGGAAAAAATAATTGAAGCGGTGCGTGTTCGACGAATTTTATACGATACAAGTGACGATAGTTACTTTCTTATTTGGTTTAGAAATTCATGCGATTCTATTAATATAAAATATGTTTTAAAATAGCTGAAAAATTTATATAAGTTCATTGCAGTAAATAATTGATGGATTCTTGGTCTTCAGAACTTTTGAACGTGGGCTGTTATTTTAATCCATTTTCCATATTACGCACATACGTGAAAATATCGTTTCTAGCAAATTATCATTTTAAAAAAAAGTATGGAAAGATTTATAAGATTTAAACAAAAAGGGTCTGTCCTTGACAAATGTCAAAATAGATGCGAAAATGTTAACAGACTTTACTTCAAGAGATAAGAAAATATGTATGAAAATAGTAAACATAGTAAATAGGAAACATGGTACGAAATCATCAACGTGGAGAATGGAATTTCTATTCACCAAGAAAAAAAACAGTACTCGCAGAGAAAGGAATCATTACTCTTTACTTTGGTTTAAAGATTCACAATGAAAGTACCTTAACCGTTTTTTAATATATATAGAATAAAATGTTAATAATTGACAAACTTATATAAAGCGGAATATTTTGTTTACACTTTTACGAGTATATTGTTGAAAAATGTAAATATTTAGGTAATTACAGTAAATAATTGATCGGTTTATGATCCGCAGAACTTGAAAACGTGAGCTTTTATTTTAATGCAGTCGTCAAATAACTACAAAGAATCATAATTTCAAGCATATTATCTTATAATAAGAAGTATTCGTCGCAAGAAGTTCCGGTTCAACGTCGTTATGGAGGCGACTCATTTATAATTCTTTTGTTTTGGCCACCATAGTATTACACTTGAATTAATACATATAACATTGGTAATTTAACTTGTTGTTTTACGATATTTTAAATGTAACATATGTCGCTAGTAGTATGGATATAAGGACTCTGGCTCACTTTTTTCCACGGTCCCCATTTTTTTCCCACGGGTATCGGATTACCGCCCCCGCATGACGTCACCTGTTATCGCTTCCGGTGGCGCCATTTCTTATCGCTGTCGGGGTGTTTCCCACGGGCAGGTGTTTCCCAACCGCGATGAGTCATGCTGATGAATAGGTGTGATAAGAAGTCAAGGTCAAGGTCGGTGTCAAGGTGTTTTCCCACGGGCAGGTGTTTCCCAACCGCGATGAGTCATGCTGATGAATAGGTGTGATAAGAAGTCAAGGTCAAGGTCGGTGTCAAGGTGTTTTCCCACGGCCAGGTGTTTACCAACCGCGATGAGTCATGCTGATGAATAGGTGTGATAAGAAGTCAAGGTCAAAGTTCAAGGTCAAAGTTCAAGGGTCAAAGTTCAAGATCAAAGGAATTTTCCCAACCGCGGAGAGAGTCATATCCCAGGAAACACCTATGACATCATATTCAATTTCGCAACAACACGCAATATTCTGATTTCGCAACAAAATGCAATATTCTGAGTCATATCTCAATTCTGAGTCATATCCCAGGAAACACCTATGACATCATCTTCAATTTCGCAACAACACGCAATATTCTGATTTCGCAACAAAATGCAATATTCTGAGTCAAATCTGAAACACATTACCCCAAATACCTAAACCTTGAATCATCTATATAAACATCCTGCACATAATATTCCCATAAACACAAAAAATAATAACCATCCACTTGAAATCCAATAACTTCCCAGAAACGAAGATGCCAATCACCGGAAATTCCACTGATAAGGTGGAACACAAAAGATAGTATTACTGCACTAGTTGCAAATCGGATCGGCATAACGTAAACAATTGCCCTTATTTGAAAGATAAAGATAAAAGAAGGAAATAATAAATAAAAATTAGCGATGGGCTAAATACAAAATTATAGTAGTTATAATATTAGGTTACCCTTAAGGAATTTATAAAATAAACAATAGAATTATATAAAAAGACAAGACCCCAACAGGAATCATTCCAGTTGCTATTCTACGTTGTAAACCAGTATTCATTCAAAGTGAATTTTTATACCTTGTCGAAAAAACATAAAAAATTGCAAAAGATAAAAAGTGATTAAAATTTAAAAAGTTTATTTTAAATATAAAATAACTAAGTTTTTATTTAAAGTGGAAAAGGAAGAATTGAATCTGTCAGATATCCAATCCTCTGCTTTCACTTTGCATCTCAATTTAGGAAAGTTTTTTATTTTGAGCTCAGTGAAAAAACACGAAGTGAATTGTATTCCTTAAAATGTTTTGTGAATTTTGTAATATCGAAGTCAATAGTGCTTGTTGGAACTATCATGTGCGAACCAATGCTCACAAAAATAAATCTATAGAGCCCCTCAACGAACATTTTCAAAGGGTAAAAAGTTGTTTTGGACAGCGAATGGAAACTCTTGTTTTTGAAAACAAAGATGAGGGTCTTTTAAATTCGGCGGAGTTTTTAAAGATGATGGAAGATCCGTTAGTGAATTATCTGATGAGTGCACTAGATGAACGCGTGACACTCAAATTCAACATTGAACTCTTTGCTGAATTCATTAAAATGAATGATGATGATGAAAACGATTGCATAATAAGCATTAAGTCTTTCCATACAAAAATGCAAGCGATAATTAAAAAAAGTGAGTTGAAATTAGCTTTCGATAATATGGCTAATGAAATTCGAATCAAAATGGAGGAATTCCAGGAGAAAGACAGTGGATGGGCTCTCCTTAGAATTACGCACTGTGAGTTAAATATAAACGATTTTAAACCATTGAGAGGAACAAGTTATATTCCGCTACCAAGACAATTGGCAAATAAGCATGCTTGCATTAATATTAACAACCGCGACAGTTATTGTTTTAAATGGTGCATAATTTCCGCAATGTGTCCGATAGATCATAATTCAGAAAGAACTACATTATACCGAATTGATGACATTGCAGACAGCGTTATACATCTTCAAAATGGTATAGTGTTGAATTTTCGGGGACTCAAGTTTCCGCTACAGGTGCAAGATATTGACAAATTTGAGGAATTAAACCAAACAATCAGTGTTAATTTATTTGGATACGATGAAGAGTTAAGAAAGGTTATCGGTCCATATCATATCACAAAGCAAGAAAAATCGCATCACATCAATCTGCTCCTGCTGCAATCCAACGAAGATTGTCATTATGTTTGGATTAAACATATTTCAAGGTATGTAATAGTGAATAGTGTGTGTGTGTGTGAATACATGAATTATTTTTTTCTTCTTTAAAGGTTGATTCGCAGTCAACAAACGCTATACAAAGGTTCTATATATGTTTGCAACAAATGCCTGCAATATTTTATGTCGAGTGAGAAACTGTAACTGCATAAAAACAGCTGTAGCAGAGTAGTCACGAAAATGGTGGAACCGGAGAAAGCAACGCTGCAGTACAAAAGCTATGGACGACAACTCGAGGTACCTTTTGTCATCTATGCAGATTTTGAATGCCTTCTTCAGGACGTCGATACATGTGCACCCAATCCAACACTTTCATCAACCTCAACAATCCAAGAACATACCCCTTGTGCTTTCTCTTATTTCATCAAGTGTTCATTCGATTCAAAATTAGACAGATTCAGATTATACAAAGGTTCAGATTCACCCAAAGAATTCGTTAATTCCATTGTAAATGACGTAAAATGGTTTTATATAAATCATATCAAGAATCCAAAGTCAATGGATGCTCTATCGTCGGAAGAAGAAAAGGTTCAAAGGGAATCGATTTTCTGTCACATTTGTAAAAAAGAGCTTGACAATGATAGAGTCCGAGACCATTGTCACTTTACTGGAAAATATAGAGGTCCCGCTCATAACGAATGCAATTTATTGTATCGAGTACCGAAATTCTTTCCAATATTATTTCACAACCTCTCAGGCTATGATTGTCATTTGTTTGTGAAAGAATTAGATAGCATTGATGGGGAAATATCTATTATACCCATTAATAAGGAATTATACGTTTCATAATCTAAACGAATTCAAGTCGATGAGTTTGAAACGATTGAGCTTAGGTTCTTAGACTCAGCCAGATTCATGCAGAGTAGTTTGGATGCTCTAGTGAAAAATCTTTCTCCAGTAGATCTGAAAACCGTAAGATCAGTATATGAAGATGGGGAGAAATTCCATCTGCTTACAAGAAAGGGTGTATTTCCCTACGATTATATTAACTCGTGGGATCGATTGAATGAAGTTTGTTTACCACCTCGAGAAAGCTTTTACAACAAAATGACAAATAACGAGTGCAATGAGATTGATTATAATCATGCTGAAAATGTTTGGAAAGTTTTCAATTGCACAACGATTTGGGACTATTTGGAATTATATCTGAAGACAGATGTGCTGCTTCTGACAGACGTTTTCGAAAATTTCAGGAAAGTTTGTAAAAATATCTATGGACTTGACCCTTGCCAATACTATACAACTCCTGGGTTATCGTGGGATGCCATGCTCAAAATAACATCGGTTAAACTTGATCTTCTAACAGATATAAACATGCATCACTTCATACAACGAGGAATCAGAGGTGGTATTACTCAATGCTCACATCGTCACTCAAAAGCTAACAACAAATACTTGGAAGATTATAAAGAAGAGGATCCTTCCAAATGTCTGATGTATGTAGATGCAAACAATCTATATGGTTGGGCAATGTCACAACCACTTCCCCATGCTGAATTCCAGTGGGTTGAAAATATAGATGAGGTTGACATTCTCAATATTGCAATAGACGCAGACATTGGATACATATTGGAAGTTGATTTGGAGTATCCAACTACAAAGCACGATGAGCATAACGATTTACCTTTCTGTGCAGAAAATAAAAAAGCACCTGGTTCGAAAACTGCGAAATTGATCACTGACTTAACTAACAAACAAAATTATGTGATTCACTATAGAAATCTGCAGCAATGCATTGCGAATGGGTTGAAATTGACCCGTGTCCATAGAGTTTTACAGTTTAAACAATCGAATTGGATGAAGCAGTACATAGACTTGAACACCCAATATCGCAAAGCCAGTAAAAATTTGTTTGAGAAAAACTTTTTCAAGCTTTTAAACAACGCAGTATATCGCAAAACGATGGAAAACGTGGATAAAAGGAAAGATGTGAAGATTGTGACGGATTGGGAAAGCCGAGGCAGACACTCAGGCGCACGAAATCTTATATCGAAGCCAAATTTTCATAGTGCAGCCGATTTTACCCCCAATATGGCAGCTATTCAAATGGATAGAGTATTCACATGCTACAACAAACCGACTTACTTTGGTTTCACTGTGCTTGATCTATCAAAATTGAAAATGTATGATTTTCATTATCGTTTCATGAAGCCCAAATATAATGAGAAAATTATTCTCAACTATATGGATACGGATTCATTTATTTACACTATTCAAACAAACGACTTTTACAGTGATATTAAACCGGATATAGACAATCACTTTGATACTTCTGAGTACCCCCAAGATAACATATATAATATTCCGCTGAAAAATGGAAAAGTGTTGGGTATGATTAAAGACGAAAATAATGGAAAAGTCATGAAGGAGTTTGTAGGATTAAGAGCTAAAATGTATTCTTTAAGTATAGAAAATGGTGATACAATTAAACAAGCAAAAGGTGTAAAGAAGCTTATTATGGATGGACTAAATTTAGATGATTATAGAGATTGCTTGTTTAGAAAAAAGATATTTAGAGGTAGTATGTACGTGTTTAGATCTAAGCTTCACAATTTATATACTGAATGTATAAATAAGGTTTCTTTAAGTTATTTAGATGATAAGCGATATATAAGGGAAGATGGGGTTAGCACATATGCTTGGGGACATTATAATATTGTAATGGATGTAGACTAGGAACATTGAAATAAATAAAATTGAATGAAGCAGAGAATGGAGCTTTTGAAAATATTTGTTGTTGTATTGAGTATCGGAATACCTTTTCTTCAAGGTAAGCCCCTACCAGTGGTGACTCTTAGTGAAAATGAAAGTACTAACAATTTAGCTTTCAATCTCGCATTACCTGATAACAATACGGTTCAAGTAGCATTATCTTTCCGACTAATGACTGTAAGTACAGGCTCAACAAGAACAGAAACAGCAATTCAACCTCAATTATAGGTCAGATGTAGAATTTTTAGATTTAAAGAACATGAAGCAAACATATACCATGAGTATTACTTGAACCGTCAACCGCTTCACAACGATGAATACTAAAGACGATAATGATGATGATGATCTTCAGCGTTTTATTGAGGAATATAAACAATTTTTTGTTGATAGCAAGCAACTAATTTTAACGGAGCACTTTGATAAATTTGTAAACAATTACACGTTTTTGAAAGCCTACGCTGACATGCAACAAAAAGTCAACAAGTTTGGTAAACATTATGTGAACTGTCCTTGGGCTTATGATGATGCAGAATGCGGTCCCGATACTTGTGAATGTTACAGTGTTCATAGGAGATTGTGTGAAGTTAAAAGGCTTGCTCAATTTTATAAACGATTAACAAATAAATAAATTTTATTTTTCAATTATAACCACAAAGGTTTCTTTAAGTTATTTAGATGATAAGCGATATATAAGGGAAGATGGGGTTAGCACATATGCTTGGGGACATTATAATATTGTAATGGATGTAGACTAGGAAGATTGAAATAAATAAAATTGAATGAATTTAAAAAAATATTTTTTTTTCTCAAAGAAAAACAAGAACAAAGGAAATTATAAAAAAATGAAAACAGTATAAATAGACTGAAGATATCAGTTTTATTCAAAAATACTAGTTTGTATATGTATCTCGTTAAAAACCTAAAATGACGACTTTAAGCAATACTAGGGAAACCTCAATAAACAACTCTCTAATCATTTAATTTGCTTACCATGCCCTTCACGAAAATCATTGCTACATATCTTGAAACCCACCTAAAATCCATCACTCAAAACATATTTGCAAATCAAATACAAACATTTCCTTCAAAACACTGATATTAGAAACCGCGTATAAGGAAAATACTGAAAAGCCAATTCGGGCCCAACTCACAAATCCGCAACTTCCTCATAAGCAAACGTATTTTTTTCTCATGACGCACCGTTTTTTTTTCATATCACACACTCAGATTCTTCCAACTTCAATGGCCTTCAAATCCTCACATTAATAATCTTAAAACTACCCATATTGGTTTACACACACACATACACACACACAATATTATAATATCGCTTACCTCTACTAATTTTCATCTTTTCCACAACTAAAATCAGAGTCCACATTTCCAGACATCACGTCACACTCGGAGTCTCCTCTTATTATAAACTCATCCAGCAGCTTAATTGTTATCCATGAAACACCGCTCGCAAATTTTTATCACTCTACTACTATACTAACCATAAACAATCCAACCTAAAATGACCTTCAAATTCTCTAAATATTTACAAAATAAATTCATTAAATGTATAGATAAAACTATATCTCTTATCACATCATACAAATAATATTTCATTAAATACTAGAGAACCTCATTCAACAACTCGCTAATAGTTTAATTAGAATCTCTAGGAGCCTTAACTATTGATTCTGTATTGTTGGATAGTAAGTTTAATGTAAAGCATAGAATCGTATTTTGGTATAGCATAGAATTGTATTTTGGTAGTAAACAGAAGGACTTTAACCCCATTTTTAGCAAAGCAGTTCATTAACAGATACATAGTTCAAGCTAGACACGTGGCGGATTCCCCCCTAAACGATGACGTCATCGTTTCATCGAAACGCGCACCGCTTAAGCGCGGGACCTCTATATTTTCCAGTAAAGTGACAATGGTCTCGGACTCTATCATTGTCAAGCTCTTTTTTACAAATGTGACAGAAAATCGATTCCCTTTGAACCTTTTCTTCTTCCGACGATAGAGCATCCATTGACTTTGGATTCTTGATATGATTTATATAAAACCATTTTACGTCATTTACAATGGAATTAACGAATTCTTTGGGTGAATCTGAACCTTTGTATAATCTGAATCTGTCTAATTTTGAATCGAATGAACACTTGATGAAATAAGAGAAAGCACAAGGGGTATGTTCTTGGATTGTTGAGGTTGATGAAAGTGTTGGATTGGGTGCACATGTATCGACGTCCTGAAGAAGGCATTCAAAATCTGCATAGATGACAAAAGGTACCTCGAGTTGTCGTCCATAGCTTTTGTACTGCAGCGTTGCTTTCTCCGGTTCCACCATTTTCGTGACTACTCTGCTACAGCTGTTTTTATGCAGTTACAGTTTCTCACTCGTCATAAAATATTGCAGGCATTTGTTGCAAACATATATAGAACCTTTGTATAGCGTTTGTTGACTGCGAATCAACCTTTAAAGAAGAAAAAAATAATTCATGTATTCACACACACACACTATTCACTATTACATACCTTGAAATATGTTTAATCCAAACATAATGACAATCTTCGTTGGATTGCAGCAGGAGCAGATTGATGTGATGCGATTTTTCTTGCTTTGTGATATGATATGGACCGATAACCTTTCTTAACTCTTCATCGTATCCAAATAAATTAACACTGATTGTTTGGTTTAATTCCTCAAATTTGTCAATATCTTGCACCTGTAGCGGAAACTTGAGTCCCCGAAAATTCAACACTATACCATTTTGAAGATGTATAACGCTGTCTGCAATGTCATCAATTCGGTATAATGTAGTTCTTTCTGAATTATGATCTATCGGACACATTGCGGAAATTATGCACCATTTAAAACAATAACTGTCGCGGTTGTTAATATTAATGCAAGCATGCTTATTTGCCAATTGTCTTGGTAGCGGAATATAACTTGTTCCTCTCAATGGTTTAAAATCGTTTATATTTAACTCACAGTGCGTAATTCTAAGGAGAGCCCATCCACTGTCTTTCTCCTGGAATTCCTCCATTTTGATTCGAATTTCATTAGCCATATTATCGAAAGCTAATTTCAAACTCACTTTTTTTAATTATCGCTTGCATTTTTGTATGGAAAGACTTAATGCTTATTATGCAATCGTTTTCATCATCATCATTCATTTTAATGAATTCAGCAAAGAGTTCAATGTTGAATTTGAGTGTCACGCGTTCATCTAGTGCACTCATCAGATAATTCACTAACGGATCTTCCATCATCTTTAAAACTCCGCCGAATTTAAAAGACCCTCATCTTTGTTTTCAAAAACAAGAGTTTCCATTCGCTGTCCAAAACAACTTTTTACCCTTTGAAAATGTTCGTTGAGGGGCTCTATAGATTTATTTTTGTGAGCATTGGTTCGCACATGATAGTTCCAACAAGCACTATTGACTTCGATATTACAAAATTCACAAAACATTTTAAGGAATACAATTCACTTCGTGTTTTTTCACTGAGCTCAAAATAAAAAACTTTCCTAAATTGAGATGCAAAGTGAAAGCAGAGGATTGGATATCTGACAGATTCAATTCTTCCTTTTCCACTTTAAATAAAAACTTAGTTATTTTATATTTAAAATAAACTTTTTAAATTTTAATCACTTTTTATCTTTTGCAATTTTTTATGTTTTTTCGACAAGGTATAAAAATTCACTTTGAATGAATACTGGTTTACAACGCAGAATGGCAACTGGAATGATTCCTGTTGGGGTCTTGTCTTTTTATATAATTCTATTGTTTATTTTATAAATTCCTTAAGGGTAACCTAATATTATAACTACTATAATTTTGTATTTAGCCCATCGCTAATTTTTATTTATTATTTCCTTCTTTATCTTTATCTTTCAAATAAGGGCAATTGTTTACGTTATGCCGATCCGATTTGCAACTAGTGCAGTAATACTATCTTTTGTGTTCCACCTTATCAGTGGAATTTCCGGTGATTGGCATCTTCGTTTCTGGGAAGTTATTGGATTTCAAGTGGATGGTTATTATTTTTTGTGTTTATGGGAATATTATGTGCAGGATGTTTATATAGATGATTCAAGGTTTAGGTATTTGGGGTAATGTGTTTCAGATTTGACTCAGAATATTGCATTTTGTTGCGAAATCAGAATATTGCGTGTTGTTGCGAAATTGAAGATGATGTCATAGGTGTTTCCTGGGATATGACTCAGAATTGAGATATGACTCAGAATATTGCATTTTGTTGCGAAATCAGAATATTGCGTGTTGTTGCGAAATTGAATATGATGTCATAGGTGTTTCCTGGGATATGACTCTCACCGCGGTTGGGAAAATTCCTTTGACCTTGAACTTTGACCCTTGACCTTTGACCTTGAACTTTGACCTTGAACTTTGACCTTGACTTCTTATCACACCTATTCATCAGCATGACTCATCGCGGTTGGTAAACACCTGGCCGTGGGGAAAACACCTTGACACCGACCTTGACTTCTTATCACACCTATTCATCAGCATGACTCATCGCGGTTGGGAAACACCTGCACGTGGGAAACCACCTTGACACCGACCTTGACTTCTTATCACATCTATTCATCAGCATGACTCATCGCGGTTGGGAAACACCTGCCCGTGGGAAACACCCCGACAGCGATAAGAAATGGCGCCACCGGAAGCGATAACAGGTGACGTCATGCGGGGGCGGTAATCCGATACCCGTGGGGCGGTAATCCGATACCCGAGGGCAAAAAATTATATCCTTATATCCATACTACTGTCGCTGTTCAGAATTCATACGATATTGTAAACTTTTTGAAATTATTTAATTATTTGTGCATAAAAAATGAATATAAAATGTAACATTAAAGAACCATGGAATGTCAGGCTTGTGCTTGTGAATGTGTACAAGACCATACAATAAGTGTTTAATGTTTGTTTTGTAAATATTAAAATGCGAGATCCGCGCGCTTTAAGAATTAAAAATTGGACCTTTACTATAAGTTGCCTTTTCCAAATTTACCTTCGTCGCAAAGCTGCGCTACAACTAGCGATGATCATCGCCGTGACTCACACTGCGGTGAAAAACTCACCATGAGTCGACCTGCGTCACGTCACGGACCTGCGGCTCATCGGCTGGCCTTAGGGAATCGTCTTCTATACTCGAAGGATGCACGCTGACTATTTGTTTCACATGCTCCAAGCACAAGAATCATGTCGAAATATTCATTGGCTGAGTACTCCATTTCTGATCTTTAGTAGACAATCAATAAAAACTGTTCAATAGTTCTACAAAAAGGTATTTGTCTCGTAAAATACTGCTTTCTACTTGTTATCATCGTATGACGACCAAGCGTTGCCCCATCATAATTTATGGTTGTGAATTTTCTAGCCCATAAGTGTTGACTGATTATATCCGAATGTCAATGCTTTCAAATCAATTAAAAATTAATTTTCAAAGGTTTTATGACTGCTTATAATCAGCTCTAGCACTAATTGATCCCAAACACCGTTTACCAGAGTTGTCTGTGAAGGTTCTACCTGCTCGGTTTTTGTTAGTAGGCATATTAGGCACCTTTTTGAATTTTTGTTTTAGAATTTGCAGTCGTGTAACTATTAGAAATTGGCAAATTAGAATAAAATGATGTTCTAACTTTTTAACAATAACATAACAGAGATTTAATTTTTGAAAAAAGATTTTGCATTATAAATGTGAAAATTAAAGGAAAATAAGGAAAAATGCAAAATTTTCGTATAGAAAAAAACATTTCTTCGACTTTCGAGAACTGTCGCTCCCAATATGCTCACTTCATATTCACAAAATAGCTTTGAATAGTTGCAAAAACTATTTTCTGCGTTTTATTGTTTGTTTGAGTGTTGTATCTTTCTTAACTGTGAAGATATTGTGTTTTTACTAATTAATGAACGGCATTTTTTTTCAAAATTTTAAAACGCCTGTGGCAGCTAAAGGGTTAAGAAATCGACAAAAAAATTTCATAATATTTTCTGCTTAAAATTGTCCAAAAAATCACGTGGTGAGGAGCCTGTGCGGCAATTTCTGGACACCCTGTATATTTAGCAGTTACTATTTCGATTCGGGATAAAATGAACGAAAACAATCGAATCTTCCGACACATTTATTCTTATCACTTTTTACAAGACGGACCTCTCGTCGAGGCTGCCGGCGAGCAACTCTCTTCAAGTAATTTAGGATGAGGATTATATATACAGTTGTAAGGAAAGGATTCAGGGCTATAAAAAAGGGACAATTTCGTTTGTGCAATAAACATTAGACTTGAAAAGATGAAAGGGATTATGGCATAGTGCGCAAAGGGTGATTAGGACTCAGTGTCGCCTATGTTTATGATCGACGACCTTGAATATGGTTTTATTGCATTCAAAGGCGGCAAGGATCTTAAGAACTATACTAGGAATTTCATCATATATACAGTACTTATTCTAAGAAGATATTTACATTTTATTTGTGCGGATGCCGTTACATATATATATATATATATATGGTGCGTCACCAGAATCCGAACAAATCAATGAACATCCTTCAAATCGTGTTATTTATTGAAAAATGAAGTTTAAGTACAAAAATGTCTCACATGGTATTCTATGCCTCTATT
>OZ012661.1:69596988-69771387 GCA_963942545.1 Oxycera nigricornis | reverse complement strand
AAACGAATCGCTACTAAACGTAAACATAACTCAAAGACAACATTTCTCGCTCGTAGCGGATAGACTGCTTCGTTTCAATCGTTTCGTTTGCAAACGAAAAATGATATCGTTTCGTATTGATTAGTCGTTTTTGAGAAGCATGTTTGCATAAAAAACTGTTTCAGTAGCAACTGCTTCTTTTCATTTCGCGTAACAGTTGCTTCTGCTACATTTTCCGAAACTGTTTTTTGCAACAGTTTTGCATTTTTTTGCCCATCACTACTGTATATATATATATATATATATATGTATATATATATATATATATATATATATATATATATATATATATATATATATATATATATATATATATATATATATTTAGCAGTTGCTATTTCGATTCGGGATAAAATGAACGAAAACAATCGAATCTTCCGACACATTTATTCTTATCACTTTTTACAAGACGGACCTCTCGTCGAGGCTGCCGGCGAGCAACTCTCTTCAAGTAATTTAGGATGAGGATTATATATACAGTTGTAAGGAAAGGATTCAGGGCTATAAAAAAGGGACAATTTCGTTTGTGCAATAAACATTAGACTTGAAAAGATGAAAGGGATTATGGCATAGTGCGCAAAGGGTGATTAGGACTCAGTGTCGCCTATGTTTATGATCGACGACCTTGAATATGGTTTTATTGCATTCAAAGGCGGCAAGGATCTTAAGAACTATACTAGGAATTTCATCATATATACAGTACTTATTCTAAGAAGATATTTACATTTTATTTGTGCGGATGCCGTTACATATATATATATATATATATATATATATATATATATATATATATATATATATGGTGCGTCACCAGAATCCGAACAAATCAATGAACATCCTTCAAATCGTGTTATTTATTGAAAAATGAAGTTTAAGTACAAAAATGTCTCACATGGTATTCTATGCCTCTATTGACCTTATAACTATTCAATGTATCAGCTTCCATTTGTGGTCTGAAGCGCTCGCACGCTCTCTGCAATTCTGCGCTGTCAATATTGGCGAACGCTGCCTCAATGACGGTCATTAATGATGCCACATTTGGATGTCGAGACTTGTTGTTAACCCTTTCAATCACGCTCTATACGTAATAGTCCAAGGGATTTACATCTGGACTATTTGGAGGCCAAAATTCGTCAAAACAGAACATTTCAAAATTGTTCGAGAGCCAGTTTTGGACCAAATGGCTCGTGTGAGCTGGAGCCCGTCCAATTAGAACCTTGATCGTGTAAGAATAATATCGAAGGTCCTCCTTAACAATTCTCCCATGATAAACTCGCTCACATTCACAATAGACGCTAGTTTTCGTAACGATAACCCCGGGTCTTCCAGAATCAGCTCTTCAGTCCTTTTGGTGACCTCAGGGGTTCTCACGGTGTGTTTTTTTGAGTGCCGCTTTCTTGCCGGTGTACTTGAACCTTCACCGAACTGTTCTTGAGCTTTGTACTTAGTAACAACCTCATATACAGTTGATTTCGGATATCGGAAAAATTGAGTAATCTCCCGTGCTGACCGTCCAGCAAGACTTTCGACTATCGCGGCTCTTCGGTTATACTCCTGACTAATTTTTAACAGGCTGACAATTTTGAGGTAAACACCTTTTACTTATGTCGGCTGACTACTCGTACGCCAACGGCAACTTCTGGCACAAACACAATGAAGCGGGAAATCCAATTTGAAAATTGTCTGGATTTTGGTGATGCACCCTATATATATATTTCATATATATATATATATATATATATATATATATATATATATACATATACATATATATATATATATATATATATATATATATATATATATATATATATATATATATATATATAATATAATTTAGGATATTTTGGCATGTTAATCACTTTATATACGATTTCATTTGTCATACTTATTAAAAAAACTTATAAATTATCAAGATAAATCATTTTTCAAACATCATAACACAATCTTCATCACTCATTTTCAATAAAAGGTTTCTTTGAATTAGTAAAATTTTTGAGAATTTTACCTTTTTCAAACTTCAGTATAACAATGACGTGTTTTACAAAGTTTTACAACCAATCAGGCAAACAACTAATCATATACATACAGAAACCTTAATTGCACTTTTGAAGCAGAAATAATATACGGCAAACGATGTTTGTTTTCATACTCAAAAAGTAAACATGACGTATGCCATGGCGTACTACGTGTTGAAAATTGTTCATCACGTTTGGTGTCAACAAATCAACTGATTTATCATGCTCATTCATTTTTTTGAATACAGGCTTTGTTTAAATCTCTTGGAATCTGTTTGAAACTTTATGCACGATCTTAATCTATCACATTGTTTCACTCTTTGGACAGTTGACTTCGGAACTTCAGATTTCGATGCTTAATCCTCTTGCGCAATCTCGAGCCTTTTTTCTATCTGCCCCCGTACGTAATTGTACGTGACAACTGTTTGACTGTGAGGAAAAGGACAAACTGGTCCACACTTATTCGTTACAACTGTACCGAAATTACGTTTGCAAATTTCATTGCAGTATTTTAGACGAATAAACCAATGCTAGGTCGATCAGAAAACTTCCTTCCTTTTGTGTAAAAGTTTTATGATGTTTCGTAAATGTATCCGGAAAACAAACCGACATTTTTTTCGGCCCATTCTCATGTCTATGAAGTAATGAAAGGCTTCTGTTAGGCAGGTGTAAGTCAAGTTAGCTTCATCTTGGAATACAATGTTTTACTTTTAAAATTACAATTGTAAATTAAAATTGTTTCGCTTTTCAACTTAGGCTGTAATTTTTATGAATGCACTCGAAGTTTTGAATAACTAAATCGCATACAGAAATTGCATTTTTGTCCACAACAAAATGAAAAAATAAAACTACAAAGTTACAATTTTCCTTTCTCCTCCGTTTAAATTATAAAGAGCTCAGACAAAAAACATTCCCTGAAAGTATTCGTTTTCTTTCGATGGTATGTTCGGAAGTATTAATTTTTGGACTTAAAAAAATATATTTATCGTACGTGAAGAACAATTTTCCGGTAATGCTTTTGAGTTGTAATAGCATGAATTTTGAATTTTAAAAAATTCAATAAAGTCGAAATATTGCTGAATTTCAGGTTTGGCTGTTGTGTTCTTTGCTTTCATCTATAATGTGGATCATCTTTACTACTCTATATAACTCGCGTCTGATGGGATTCTTAATAACAAGAGCCATCAATAGGTGGTTGATAAAAACCGCATATTTTAAAATAGGTAAGTTTAAATATTAATTGGCTTAAAAAGCTACTTCCTCCTAAGTGTAGTTGAATAATCTATAAATAACATAAAGATTTCAGATATATAATATGAACTGTCTGTAAACATTTACAGACATATTTGAAATATTCATTTAGGTGAAAATATTTTGGAATTTTATAATCTGAAATTCCATTGCTTCAGCAATTTTTAAACAGATTAAAATTGATTAAAATTGAAATTGTTGGTCGTTACAAAATAATTACTGATTATTAATATAGCATTTCCAGCTTTAATAAATTTTACAATTTTATTGTTGGAGCGAAAAAGCAATGTTGAAAAAATTTAAACGTTTTTATACTTTACGTTTCTGCAGTGTATCTATATTTTACATATCGATGTTATGTTTCGAGGACAATTTGCACGGTTGGAAAAGCACATAAGTTGAGAATCCACCCAGTCTGCATTGCAAAGCGTTTTAATGTAATTTTTTCAATAGTTCAATAAGCACTAGTTATGAAAAAAACGGTACAATATATGTTTCTTGCAAAAAAAAAAACCTTACAAAATTGCGACACATTTGGAGAAAGGTGGAAATCAGTGGACCCTATTCTTACTCAGTCGCCATTTTTAAGATGGAAATCAATTCCAAGTTATTCTCATTGGTTTCTTCATATACGCATTACGCATTATATGTCCGGTTATAGTGACCGAGATGATTCGTTCGGCGCGTGCGTGGCACGTGGCTTGTTTTTGTAAGTCTCAGTGAGTAATTGAAAGTCGAAGGTCACGCATTGTTTGTTAGTGTTTTGTGAAGTGAAGAGAATGGCATCTCAACGTCGTCGTAAAGCATTTACGATTGAGGAGTTGGTCATTGGACAATCTCAATGATTTTCAAAAACAAGAACCAGAGTAAGGAATCGTTCAATTCAAATGTTTTGAAACCGAAAACTAACTTTAGAAACAATCTTGGGCTAAAAATGATTAATTGCCTTGATACTTACGAAAACCACTCTTCTACAAAAATAACAATGCTAGAGGCAATTCTTATAGTTAATGATGCCTGGAATAAAATGTCACAAAGTAAAATCACAACTGTTTGAAAAATGCAGGATTCATTGTAAACCACGAGGGTTTACCTGTTCAAACAGCAGAACATGAATTTGATGAAGAAGATGACGTCCCTTTATCTTTGTGGGTACGAAACCTGAATTCAGATTCTTTAGCAGCATCGGAAATGTGGCAAGATTATTTTGACATCGATAGCGCTCTCCTCAAATCCGAAGAAACCACAGATGAAAATATCATCCAGAATATTAAAGCTAATGACCAACGCGAAAGTGATGGGGAAGGGGAAGTCGAAGAAGAACCACTACCTACCGCAGAAGAGGCATTAAAGGCTGCAGAATTATTATCAAAATTTGTTCATAGCAATATTGAAAATGATAATTTGACCATGGCGATGTCTTCTTTACACAATTGTATTAGAGACTGTTATTAAAATATAAGAAAAAACAAAAGCAGACAAACATAAATGATTTCTTCTAGAAAATGAAAAAAATATACATATAATGTACTTATTACTTACATTTTTTACATATTTTAATTTAATATGCTGTGTTTCTCTCTATTAAAATAAATACATACATATATACCTAACAAAAACAGGAGGTTGTTTATTTTCTACAAAATGCTTTGTATGACGTCCGCTTAGTATGACGTGTTTGTCATTTCCCTTCGATGTCATTATAAACGGATTCCACTATATTTATAATAATGTTTGTCATTCGCTGATTTTTTTCATTTTCAGTTTTTCCTTCATTCATTTATCAAAAAATAGTTTTATCTCAGTACATATTTCCTTTTCACGTTCATTATATCACTTGATTTGATCATGGCCATTAAAATATACGCATTGGTTTTTTATTTAATTTTACTCTCAATAATGGAAAATCATTTTGGTTCGAATCAAATACCCGTCAATAATGGAACCTGTTAATCGTGGAATTCGTGTCAATAGTGGGAAAAAAATAATTCCCCACGGGATTCCGTTATTGACAAGTTTTACTGTAGTACTTTCCGAAAATATACCGAAAACAATCGGTACATTCAAAGTCGTTATAAACGGTTTTGACGGTTTAGACAGAGAGAGATAGAGAGAGTCAAAACCGTTTATAACGACTTTGAAGGTGCCGATTGTTTTCGGTCGTATTAGCCGATAGTCGCTTTAACCGGCTGCACTATATGATACACATATGCACATCATCTGAAATATAGCATCCTCTTGTAAAGCACCTGTGTATTCGTATATGTAGTTCAAAACTATACTTGAAAATTTATAATAAGATACATTTTCATTGTACATTCTTCTAACATAGCAAAAACAATTTAAGCATACAACAACTATTTCTCAAGAATAAGATAATCCGTTATTTTGCTTGTTTTTCTAACGAAGTGCAAACGATTTTTGTATCTCATATTGCATACGTTTCAACGCTACGTGATTGTCTCATGGAACGAATTACTTTTTGATCTCCTTTTTGTAGCATATGCAGTACTTAAATTTTTCTGTACTGTGCTTCAAGAGATTTTATTACATCCTCGTCCATTGGTTGCAAACCGAAGTGACGTTTGGCAGTAAAAAACGAGCCTTATATTTTGCAGATTATTCACTGCGGGATGAGCAGGACAGTTATCGATCAGAAGAAGCATTTTCTGACTTTAATTTCAGCTTCATGTTGCAGTTTCGAAGCCATTTTCCAAAAATTTCGGATGTCACCCAAGATTTAGCATTGTTTTCATAGCTGACAGGTAGAGAATGTATGTTTTTAAAACATCGTGGCTTCTTGGCCTTTCCAATAACTAACAGTTTTTCTTTAGTAAAATCTGTCATATTTGCAGCAACCAAGTCATTTCGAGTCATTGTTTAGACTTCTTTATTGTTTGGACAGCATCGTGTAATCAAAATTTCTAAGAAATCGAAATTCGGTTTTTGCTGATTCGATAGCTATGAATTTTGCACTGTCTTTGCGACCATAGATTGTTCAGGTCGTCAATTGCAATTGAGCGAAAACACTTTGACCACACAATTAGAACTTCATTACTCTCACATTTTTCCGTCGCTATTGAAAATGAATCGTAAAAGGGGGGATAATAAACCAATCCAACGTTCACGTCTCACGTTAAAACAAAAGTACAATTTGATAAAAGATCATGAAGCCAAAATTTGGAATCGAAGTTTTGAAAGAAAAATACAAATGTGGTAAGCCTGATGTGTACATGGTTATTAAAGACAAAAAAGAAATGATCGACGAATACATTTCATCGCAAAATGTTGAAAATACATTTTCACTCGATAAAATAGTAGAATCCATCAATTTAGTACAGAATGATTTGATTGCAAGCAAAACAAAACAGTCTTCGATTACCGATTACTTTAAATAATAATGTTTGTCATTCGCTGATTTTTTTCATTTTCAGTTTTTCCTTCATTCATTTATCAAAAAATAGTTTTATCTCAGTACATATTTCCTTTTCACGTTCATTATATCACTTGATTTGATCATTAAATGGCCATTAAAATATATGCATTGGTTTTTTATTTAATTTTACTCTCAATAATGGAAAATCATTTTGGTTCGAATCAAATACCCGTCAATAATGGAACCTGTTAATCGTGGAATTCGTGTCAATAGTGGGAAAAAAATAATTCCCCATGGGATTCCGTTATTGACAAGTTTTACTGTAGTACTTTCCGAAAATATATAAATCATTCGATAATTTCACCTTTTGCCTTATGACTAGCCGCAATCTTCTCTCAAAAGCGTTATGTGCGGCACGCATGACCTCAAGAGGTATTGAGTCCCATATTCTCGAAATAACGCTTTTAAATTCTGTCAAATTTCGATATTTGTAATTCTTTAGCTACTGCTGCATATATCCCAAATAGAAAAATTCAAGGGGTTTAAGTCTGGTGAACTATGTGGCCATTCATCTTTTGGTATAAAATCCGTTAAATTTTGCTCACACCGTGCTTGCACAATTTTGGCTTTGTGCCATGGGGCACCGTCTTGTTGAAAGCAATAATAGTCGTCGCCATAAATATTTTGAGCTGAAGGAAGTATTTCCAGGTAGTAGCTAGCATTTATTTTGACATTTTTCTTTTGATAAACACCAATGAAAGGGTTCCTTTTCGCGATATTGCACCCCATATCATAATCGATGGGGCATTTTGGTACCTTGGTACGTGCCTTTTGCCATGCGGAATAGCCTCCAAAGAAACAGCCCACAAACGGTTACTTTCGGTATTGAGAATACTCTCCAAAATAAAAAGTTTTTCATCCGAAAAAATGATGTCACCAGCGTGCCACGATAGTAACACTTTACTCTTTTCAAGTTTTTTTAATTTTGTTGCATCCGTAAGACCATGAACTTTTTTTCTTAATAGCCGAACAATTCAATTCAAATATGAAGATTTGCTGCCATTTTCCTTGCGGAACGTTCACAATTTCTACGAGTTCATTCACTTGACTTGACGCACCGTCAAGACAAGGCACAGTTCTTTTTCTTCTCGTTTTATTTTTATTTTCATTAGATCCAGTTTCAAGGAATCTAGTTACAGTACGATACACATAGTTACGCATTACGCCAAGGTTTTCCATATGCCTAAAAATGTTACTTGTCTTACCACTTTGGAATTGAGCAACAATAATTTCTCTTAAATCCAACATGCTCATTACAGGTAAACCACGCAACTGATAATTAGTTTTTTAATCAGGATTTGCCTTACAGCAGTACTCGTATTCATACCACCAAGAACTGATTTAATCCTTATACGTATATACATGCCATTTGTATGGGTAAAAGTTGTACCAAGCCATTCATGTTATATATATATATATATATATATATATATATATATATATATATATATATATATTGGGAGGTGGAAACACTCATAGGCACACCCCTAAAGTAGGCCGGATACGGTTTCTCATGGGAGAGTAGTGTGGGTCTTTAACCGCACTAAAACCACCCCCTCTTCCCCTTCCTTTCCTCCACGGGACTACCGTTAGGTATTACGTCGTGGAGGCGGCTCCGCCACAGCGGCAATCTTGATCTTAGGTGAAGCCTACTGTTTTCCCAAGTTGCCTCGAGAGCACCTCAGCTCACCCTGCACGTGCGCAATTGTCGAGTTTACCACCGCCCAATTCCACTCCGACTTCAGCATCTCTTCCACAAAGTTGTGCGGGTTGATGTTCATTCCCAGCACACCTTCCAAGGATTGCCTCGCCACATTAAATCTGGGGCAATGGAACACAACATGCTTCAGGTCTTCGGGAGCATTAGGGCAGCTGGGCAATATGGTGAATCATCCAACTTGAAACGATTCACTTCGCCATGCTTGCGCTTCACCTAGACGTCAATATGTGGGATCGCGTCCATGATCCCTTTTCAGATTGCTCCCAACGTCTTTGCCATTGTCGGATCGATTCTTCCCTTTCCGCGTTTTTTATTCCCTGCCGCATCGCGGACGGTTCCGAACGCCTTCTCCGGTACAAGCGGCTCATTTCATCCGCAAGTGTGTCTACGGGGATCATTCCTGTGACCACGTACGCGGCCTCGTCGGAAACAGTTCTAAAAGCGCTGCACACTCTCAATGCACTGAGACGATAGACTCCTCCTTTCTTTCTCCTGCTCACTTCAATTTTAAGAGCTTCCTCCCATACAGGTGCTGCATAAAGCAGAATAGAGCTCACTACTCGAGAGATTACCCTTCTACCAGTGGCGAGGCGTTCATGTAAGCCGATTCCCATCGACTTCCCTTTCCAAATATGTTCCAAAAATGTCTAACACTTCAGTTTTATAAGAGAATGAAGTGTTTATTTACTTGCATGCATCAGTGTAAACGTGCACAATCGTTTCACTTGATCCCAGTGTTTATTCCATCATACTCCATTCTCTTCATTCTACACATCCTCATAGTTCCATAATAGCCAGCAAAGCGATCAACATTTGTAAGAGTTGCAGCAAAGCTTTTCGAGTCTCGAATTCATCAATAATTTAAGGTGCCGTGGGAATTCAACTCCCGTTTGTTGGAATGGCAGCTCGGTTTTCTTCAGTAGGATATGAGATCAAATCAAAAAGCCGGTAGCGTTCCCGGCTTGCGAATCAGCCGTGAAAATTGATGCTAGAAAATCATCGAAAACTCCCAATTAGAAATACATACTGTAGTCTATATGTCTATACCTTGATTGTTGTAGCAGGAAATTCACGTAAGCTCTACTAGTAAGCTACAGAACGCGAAAAGAGTTTATTGTTATTTGATTGTTTTTGTGAAATTGTGAAAGTGGTAAAGTGTTATTTTCAACTTATTGCAGATTTTCTTGTGGGTGATTTTTTAAAATTTTAATATGTCTTCAAATGTAGATGGCTGCCTTACAGATTTTTTGACGACAGAAGAAACATAAGTTTTGATCAGAAACAGAGGGTGATTCAAATGGGGCGAGCGAAACCTGAGCTCAAAATTATTTATAAGCGGATAGATGGGTTTTCGAAGCATTTTCATTGCTTTTTTTATGAAAAGTATATCAATATTTCTCTATATGCTCTAATATACTGCTTTTTCTGTTAAGGGTCCATGTCTCCCAAATAGTAAGCGGCTTACCCACTGTAATTTTTCACCCCTCGCCACTGCCTTCTACAGCTACTTTTTGGGCCTCCAACATTTGGCATCATGCTTGTCAAAGCTGCGGCCGCCTGCCTAGCCCTGGAGCTTGCATCATCCATGTGGGCCTTGAAGTTAAGCTTCGAATCAATCAAAACCCCCAGATACCTAATGAGGGAAGAGTACCTGCACGATGTTCCCTAGCATTGTTGGGCATGTGATCTGTGGTGACTTATAGCCGTTCAGCTTCGTCATCACTGCTTTATATGCACCACCCCAAGGGTTCACATCCGCTTCTTTGCAAAGTTGCTTGAAGCATTCCCTTTTGTTCTTTTTTATGGCGTGTTTAAGTCTACTTCCTAGCTTCCTAAACGACTGCTCCCATTCTTCGTGATCAAGCCTTTCCCGCGCTCGTTGGCATCGTCTCCTGGTCTTGAGGCACTCAGCTCTTAGCTCTGCGATTTCAGTACTCCACCAATAATTTGGCTTCCTACCTGGAATGCATCTTCTTCTCGGCATCGCCGTGTCACATGCCCTTGTCAAATGTGCCACCACTTGCCTTAAGAATATTGCCTTGTGGTCGCTGTGGGTGTATTTTTCGCTAACGTACCAGTCCATGTTCTTTGCCAGTGCGGGACTCACGAAGGTCAAATCAATTATTGATCCCGTACCCCTTTTGCGGAATGTGTTGACTCCACCAACGTTGGCGAGCACCAGATCCATTTGCGCAAAAGATTCTAAAAGAACTTGCCCCCTAGCATTTGTCAATTTACTACGCCATTCCACTGCCCATGCATTAAAGTCACCAGCGATAACTTTAGGGTTAAACTTCTTGCATCTAAGACAAGATCGTCCATCATGCACTGAAATTCCGCTAGTGTTGCGCTAGGAGCAGCATAGCAGCTGTAGACATAAACACCATTTATTTTGGCCCTCGTAAAAACAGCTTTTTCATCACCCATGGTGTCTTGTAAAGCTTTGTTGCCACATGCCCATATTGCAGCTTTCTTGGTGGAGTCCGTGACCCAGATGCCGTTGTGAAGGCTCCGGTACGGTTCGCTAACTATCGCTACGTCCACCCTGGACTCAAATATAGTCTGCGCAAGAAGGTCCTGGGCAGCCTCACAATGATTGAAATTGATCTGAATCAGTCTCATTTTGTCATTGTATTGAGTGCCTCCCTAAACAACGGGCATCTGCTACTTCCCGCGATATGTTTGCAGTCGACGCCCTCTCTATCCTTGCAGAACATGCAGCTGGGGTCCTTGCTACATTCCTTGGCAATGTGTCCTTCCCCACATCTTCTGCAACGCTTGGAGCGGTTTTCGCCTTTACAGGACATGACGTGTGCCCATACTCCAAGCACTTGAAATACCTTTTTAGCGATACTTGCTCCCTTATGCGACATCTCACCCACCCTATGCGTACCTTGCGTATCTCGATCAGTTTCTTTGCTGATTCGATCGGGAGGCTAATAAAAGCTGTTTTTGTACCCCCGTACGCCTTTCTCAGGTGTTTAACTGCCGATGTGGGGATCACATTCAGCCCTAGCTCACTTGCCAAAGCATGGCATATCTCCTCCCTGGTTGTTATTTCGTCCAGATCTTTGCATTCGACCGTGGTCTCCTGCTTCCTAGCTTTAATTTCAGCCACCGCTCCAATCGATTTTTCAATCTGATTGTGAAGGCTTTCAACCGGTAAGTTGTCCCCTTTTTCGAGCTCGAGCAGCAGGTCTCCTTTTTGGGTTCGCCTTATGCGAGTGACATTGTCGCCCACGAGCTTCAACTCAGGATCGGTTCTGACTTTCCTGAGAATGTCCGCGTATGTTGTCTCCCCTTTGGTTGTTATAACCAATGCGTCCGGGAGCACGCGTTGCTTAGGCTTTACCTTGTTTCCCCTAGGTTGAACCTTAGTCCAAGCATCCGGATTGGCACTGCTTCGTTCCGGAATATTACCCTGTTTTGGAGCTGAAGTGGGCTTGCCTGTCCGTCCACCGAGTACTTCTAGCAGTTTTAGTTTGCCCTCTTTTTGTGGCGAAAGCGCTTTTCGTTTCGGTGTCTGCTCAGAGTCACACGACTCGTTCCCAGCATACCTAGTCCGCTTACTAAGTTTTCCTAAATCGGCTTTCCGTTTGGGAGTCACTTATGTGGACTGAGATATCTTTGTTGATCTGGCCCCTGATTCTGTCCTCGAGTCTCTTCTCTGACATGATTGAAGGTCAGTCTGATCGATCGGTCCATTTCCTTTATGGAACGATAGACGTTCCTTCTTTCCTTAAGGAAGTCCGAAAGCTCAGCAATTTTTTTGCCGCGCAGCATGAAAGCTAGGCCTTCAACCTGTGGTCGTCCCTGGGTCGCCGGCTTCTCATAAAGATCTATCACCACACCCATTATCGTATCCTTTGCCGAATCCTTCGGTGTGCTCAGAGATGCCACAGCACTCCCTTCACCGCCACTCTTCAGATGGGGTGACGCAACTGGCGTCAATTTTCCCCCGAGAGGCTCCTCTTCCCTCTCATTTGGTTTCAACGGTGGTGACCGAAGAATCCCCGAATTCCTCCGGAAAGGATCACCATCTTAACCTACATTTGCGACATTAACGAAATTTGGAAAATTTTGAAAACTCGTGGTAATTGGATCCCCACTGAGAGTCGCTATCTCCATCCGGATGTGCAGTCACCTTATGATCGCGTGGTTATCTTTGAATCAGGGAGGCCACGCAAGGGTTGACACCTGTCCTCATGAGAAAGATGTTCAGAGCCGGATCAGTGCTAATTGGGAATATATTTCAACCAAACCTACGCCACCAACTCAACGGTGCGGACTTTGAACGTACTCTGAGGCCTGCCAAGGTTTTAACGGGACGGGGGCGGAGCAGCGTTAACCTGGAGCCGTTCGCGCTCGGATTTCACTCTGGCGGTATTAGGTCCAGAACACCACTTCCACCAGCCCAAATGCAACAATCATAATCGTATAATCAGAATCGTAGTTCCAAGACAAATCCGTTTGTAACCTTATTCTGGATCACTTAGCGTAATCCAGGGCACACCGCGAGGAGGCGATCCAGGTTTTGCCCCATATATATATATATATATATATATATATATTTATATGTATGTATGTTTATATATATATACATATACTACCGCTCTATATATATACTACCGCTCATGTTTATTTGCCCACCCAGATATTTTGAGATTTTTCGTATTAATAGACGTTTTTTGATGTAAAACGATTTAATTGTATCTTTCGTTAATGCTGACATGTTTTTTGTATAAAAATTTTGTAGATGTTATTATAAAATCTACCAAATGTTTTTGAAAAACGATAAATGGGTGCTCAACGAAAATGACATTAACTGACTTCGGAGATGATTTACCCCATCAGGTAACCGAATTTTTTAGGGATCTCTTTTATTATCGGAGTAAGGTACTAGTATGTATTTAGGAATGCGTCGAATTTAACTGCGAAGAAAATATCATTGAAAATTTATGCTGCCGGCGGACTTGTATTTTTTCAAACTTCTATTGAGCGATTGTTTAATATGCCAAAGACAAAAGAACTTTCAACTGAAATACGTGCTACGATATTTGCGCATCATAAACATGGCAAAAGCAACCGTCAAATTTATCGGGAACTGAACATCTCGAAGAGAACAGTAAACTACAACGTGAACAAATTTAAGATCTCTGGAACTATCAGAAATAAAAAATGGTGTGGAAGACCCAGGCCTACGACTATGGCTGAAGATAGGAAGATAGTGATTGCCAGATAGTGATTTGGCATCTGATCCTCCGACAAATCCAACCTTCATTAACAAAAGGAGGATGGATTGGGTCAAATACCAATCGGTATTCGAGTCTGCGCTAGAAGGCGGACCTCCAGAGATTGTAGACATACCCGGTCTTGAGAAAGCCGCTGGGACCCTTACATTGGCCTTCAATGACGCAGCAAGGTCTGCATGTAGTCCAACGAAGCCTAGAAGGAAGTACAAACCCCCATGGTGGAATAGTGACATTGCGGAGCTGCGGAAGGAATGTAGGAAGTCCTTCAATCGGGCTAAAGAATCTAATGACTGGTGTTCTTATAAAACAAAATTGAAGGAGTTCAAATCCTCTATCAGAAAGGCTAAACGCACCTCTTGGAGAAGCTTCTGTGCAGAAATAGAACACTCCAAGGATGTCAGTCGCCTGCGAAAAGTCATGACGAGCTCCCCCTCATTTTTAGGGTCCGTTAAGGACGCAAATGGAGTCTGGACGAAATCCAGCTCCAAGACTCTGTCCGTTCTCGTAGATACGCACTTCCCGGGCAGTGAGGGTGTGGCTGACAAAGCGGATCCACACACGCTCCCGGAGTGCATGCCAACTACTGTGCCTGTAAATGACAGGCTCCTACGCTGGGCAATCAGCTCATTTCAACCCTTCAAATCCCCTGGCATGGATAACATTTCACCTATCGAGATCCAGCAGGGTATCAATATAGCACTAAACTTTGCCCTAGGTATTCTTACCAAATGGAGCATAGAGTGTGGTCTAAAGATAAATCCGCAGAAAACGGAACTTGTGCTCTTCACGAGAAGATACAAAATTCCAAGATTTGCTCCACCTAAACTTGGTGAGACAAGTCTCAATCCATCTCATCAAGTCAAATATTTAGGTCTGATCTTAGACTCCAAACTCGCATGGAAAGCAAACATAGCGGAAAGAGCGCGTAAAGCGGCATGCGCAATCTACTGCTGCAAAAGAGCTATTGGGAAAAGATGTGGACTGAAACCCAAAACTGTATCATGGCTCTATACAGCTATAGTGGAACCAATCCTTCTGTATGGCGTGGTTGTTTGGTGGCCGGCAATGGCAAAAACATCAAACGCGAACCTGGTTAACAGGGTCAGGAGGACTGCAGCTATTGCAATCACCGGGGCTATACGCACTACCCCGACAAAGGCATTGTTTATGCTATTAAATTGGCTCCCGACGGAGCTCCTTACGAAACAGCAGACCAGGTCTTCTGCGATTCGATTGAAAGCTTTAAATCTCTGGCACGAGGGGAATATTGGCCACTCCACCATATTACGGAGGGATGGACCAACGCCAGAGAAAGTAGACCTCACTCCTCCGATTCCCTGCTTCCACCACGGTTTCAAGTCCGTCATCCCTAGCAGAGATGACTGGATCATGGAAGGAAATAGGATACAGGAATCGGTCGACATCTACACTGATGGATCAAAAATGGATGGAAAAGTTGGCTGTGGCGTTTTCTCCGAACAGCTAGGCCTGAGACTATCCTTCCGGCTATCAGATCACTGCAGTGTTTTTTAGGCAGAGGTCATCGCAATACATAAGGCAGTGGACTGGTTGAGAAATCACAAAATTTCCATAAGAAATCTCAACATTTTCTCTGACAGTCAAGCTGCTGTCCAATCATTATCCAACGTGTATACCTCATCCAAAATTGTAATGGAATGTCGCACACTACTGAACGCGATGTCGCTTCACTGTGAAGTGATTCTTTGCTGGGTGCCGGGTCACAGTGATATACCTGGGAACTGCGAAGCTGATGCCCTAGCTAGAGCTGGCACTGAGCTCCAGGATTATACACTAACACCCCAAGTCGGCCATCCGTTGGCCTCCGTCAAGCTAAGTTTCAAGCAGTATTATACAGAGGCTGCAAATAGGGCCTGGCTGCTGGAAGAAACCTGCAGGACAACCAGGCAAACTTGGCACACACTAAGCTCAAAGTGCACCAAGCAGCTCCTCAACACGAGCCGTGAAACATTAAGTTTCATCGTATCCGTACTGACGGGGCATTGTCTCATTGGCAGACACGCAGAAAGACTGGGTGTCCCTTTCCACGATTTCTGCCGCAGCTGCAGATCGGAGGAGGAAACGATCCAACATTTTCTGTGTGAATGCCCAGCACTGTTCAGGAAACGCATGAAAACCTTAGGCTCACCCTTCCTGGACAGCCTCACGGAAGTAGCTGATTTGAACATTAGCTGCGTTGCCGGATTCATACGAGAATCGAAATGGTTCTCGTCACCCAACAGGTTTTAGTGCCGCTCCCTATTAAAATGTGGGTGGTATCACAATGGGCCTATCTTGGCCTAAGTGAGCCGCCTTTTGACAAAGGGGGCTGCCACTACAACCAACCAACCAACCAGCCAGCAAACGTAACAGACGTCTTCCTGCTCCAGAAATAGCCGCTGAAGTGAATTTAGGGCGATCTGAACACCTAAGTGTGTCAACCGATAAACGAAGGCTTCAGGAAGCAGGCCTTCATAGCCGTGTTGCGGTTAAAAAACCATTATTACATGCACGAAATAAGAAGAAGAGATTGGAATGGGCGAAGCAACGCAAAAATTGGGCACCTGAAGACTGGACAAAGGTGTTGTGGAGTGACGAATCGAAATTCGAAGTTTTTGGCTCCAAACGCAGAGTCTTTGTGCGGAGGTCAGCAGAAGAACGGGCATTAGATCAATGTTCAGTGCCTACCATCAAACAAAGGCGTGACTCGGTTATGGTATGGGGTTGTTATGGTGGAGGTAAGATTGGTAATATTTGCCGAATCCAATGCGCAATGAGGAAGAAGCACTATCGGGAGTTACTTGAAACTGACATGTCATCAGGACTGCGCATTTTCGGGATAAATTCACATTTCACCATGACAATGACCCGAAACATTCCTCCAAGTTTTGTAAAGACTTTTTGGAGAAGCTATCAGCAGCTCTTATGGGATGAACCCGATAGAAATGTCCGACATGTTAGTCCAACGTCTACGGAACATCTTCTACAGTCAGAATGGAATAAAATGTCAGAAGAAACTTTAAATAAATTGCTAAGTAGAATGCCGAAATTATGTGAAGCTGTAATCAAAAGTAAGGGTGAACACATTGATGAGTCTAAAATTTAATATAAATGACATTATTTTGTACCGTTTTTCCTAATTTGTGCTTAGAATTAATTAAAGAAACAATTCTATTCATCAAATGTTGTAATTTTATTTCCTGATCCCGAATACACCACATTTGAGGGTGGGAAAATACATATGAGCATATATATATATATATATATATATATATATATATATACCAGGTGTGCTACCTTAAAACGGCTGTTTTTTTTATTTAGCAAAACACAATAATTAACGCAGAAAAGTGAAGAATATTTTATTCGAAGTAATTGCCCTCGTTGGCTATACATTTTTCCCATCATATATCGAGTGATCGTTGATTTCGCGCTGTCGCTTCTGTCCATTTCTTTGTTTTTCGCAACGTCCGCGCTGTTCCGGATCGCTGTGCTTGGTGCCTTTACTCTGTTTTTCAGTGCATCTGCGTACTTGGTGGCTCTCTGCGAACCGTGATTAATTTCTTTGTTCGCGGGTGCTATCTTCTGACTTGCTTCCAGACAATCAAGTTTTGCAACTTCTCCTTCCCCAGTGCTATAACTCTATCATTTGCTATAATTTGGTTGTGATATAGGCTACTAGTGACAGTCAGCCTAAAACTCGTCTTTGCTAGGATTTATTCTGCTGCTCAAGTGCTATAGTGCGTGCTCACATACTATTTTTAATCGGTTCGGAAATTGGCTAATCTGCGTTATCAGCCTAAAAGTCTGACTTTTACATCAAATTCCATAACCATAACTCTATTTGCTTATTTAAATTAACCCTTTATATGATGGTTATATCACAATGGGCCTCTCATGGCCTAAGTGAGCTACCTTTGGATAAAAAGGAGCTGCCACTACAACCATGATGGTTATGGATTCGTCACCTTTCGGTTTGACATGTGCCATCTGCAATCTTCCGGAATCTACTCGTGCACGCTTCATCCCATGCGATGGTTACTGCGGTAAATCTTTTCATGCAAAGTGTCTTAGTATAAACGTTGCATTGGTGGATATCCTTTTTAAGCACCCCAACAATGTGTCTTATCGATGTGATGCTTGCAAAAATTCGACACTTCATGACGTCATCAAAATTTTGCACCAGCACACTGCCTCGCTCGCCGCTCTCAACCGGAGAATGGATTTACTCTATGACGCCTCAATATCTCCAGCATTGGCTGTTTCCCCTTCAAATGTTAACCATTCCCCCTCCTCTCAAGGCGCCATACCTAAATCGGCTCTGGCTGTTCCTTCCAAGTCCTCAATTGTGTCAAAAAATCAATCGCTGTCATCCACCTTAACACTTCTTCCTACATCGCTGATGCCATCTCTTCCTACATCATCAGTTTCAACAGCTTTATCGTCAACAACTTTCACCACATCAACCTCCCCATCAATTGCTTACTCAACTTTAACTGCTGCTGCAACTCTACCTTCATCTACATCAGCTTCAGGAGCTGCCGTTTCAAAGCCTGCATATGTATCAGTGATCTCCCATGCTTTTGTTGCAGCCATACCCCCGGCGCAACCTTCGACGTCTAGTAATAATTCTTCTGCGTTTCATGTGGTTGCTCCTCCGCAACAAATTTTTACTTCGCGGCTGGCATACACTACTTCAACGGACGATGTGCTCAATTACATCAATGTAAAACTTGGATATTCTCCTTCCTTCATATATTGTAGAAAACTGACGAGGGATAACATTCCGAACAAATTTATCGCCTCGTTTAAACTCACAGTGCCTCCAGAACTTAACTTGCTACTTCAATCTGATTTCTGGCCAAGCGGTACACTGGTCAAAGCCTTCACTAGTAGACGTTCGCAGGATTTTCGTCAGCCTCGTACACGCAGACCTCAGCTGTAATAACCACACCACTTCTACGTGGCGTTTCTTCTTTTTCCTTTTATTATCAAAATTGTCGGGGCCTTAGGACTAAACTGCATGAATTCCACCTATCCTCCTCCTCTGCTAATCACGATGTCGTCTGTTTGTCCGAAACTTGGCTCAATGCTGGCTTCTATGATAAGGAACTTTTTGCTTGTCATCAAGTTTTCCGACGTGATCGTGATCCTCACTCTGCCTTGAAAAGTGACGGCGATGGAGTTCTTATCGCAACCAAGTCTTCCTTGAATGCTTCCCTCTGTACCACTTTCTCCCCGGTTTCTCTTACATCCATTATCGAATGGATACTTATAAAGATCAGGACTCAATTTGGTCCCCTTTTTGTTGGGTGTGTTTATATTCCCTGCAACTGCCCTGTTGCCATACTTGATAATTGGCTAAATGACCTCTCCGCTTTCATTAACTCCTGTCCTCCTTCTCACTTCATCCTCCTTCTCACTTCATCCTACTCTTCCTTCTATCGCCTGGGACTTCAACTCTTTCTCTCCTTTTGCTTCTATACCTAGTCCACATCTGACAGTCATGTCTTCCTTTTTAGATTCAGTATCTTTTTTTCAATATAATACCGTAACTAATAGTAATAACAAAATCTTAGTCCATGTCCTTTCGTCTTTACCAAAAAACTGGTTGTCTCTCGTTAAATGCCTCCACCACTACACTAAGGTTGATCCTCATCATCCTCCTCTCTTATTAGATATCCTCTTTAAATTGGACAAACCCAAGAGTACGCCAGTCTTACTGAAACCGAACTTTAGAAGAGCCAACTACATAGCCATCGAGTCCGCCCTAAATTCTCATGACTGGAACCTGAGCTTTCATGGGTTGGATTGTGAATCGGCATTGCATTCCCTTTACTGCGTCCTTAACGACCTCATCTATCGCTATGTTCCCCTAACACGCAAAGTCAAACCAAATACTCCCCCTTGGTTTTCGTCCGCAATTGACTCTGCATTGCGTACCAAAAACGTCTTGCGTAGGAAGTGGCAAAAAGCTCAACTCACTTCAGATCGAATTAAATACTCACAGAGTAGATCTGAGGTAAAACTACTCATTCGCTCTTCTTTGAATGTACCTTCAACGCCTTGAAGACTCTGTGACCAGGGATGAAACTAAGATGTTCTGGTCCTATGTTCGATCTCTCCGTAAGTCTTCTTCTGTCCCTACTGAGTTGACTCACAATGGCCTCCTTGCTCGCTCTCCACAGGAGATGGTTAACTTATTTTGTGACTTCTTCTCTTCTGTCTTTTCCTCCCCCATGCCTAGTTCCCCTTTGTATTCCTTTTTCACTCCTTGCTCAATACCGTCTAACTTATCTATTTCTCAATCAGAAGTAGAGATTCTTATCAAAGGAATTGATCCTAATGTTAGTCGTGGTCCAGACGGAATTCCTAACTTGTTTGTGATTTGCCTTTTATCTTCCCTCAGCCTGCCATTGTCTATCATATTCAACAAAAGTGCTTCCGAGGGTATTTTCTTTGCTCCCTGGAAACTTTCCCACACAATTCCTATCCACAAATCTGGTAATCCTTTATTTGTCTGTAATTATCGCCCTATAGCCATGCTATCTTGCTTTTCAAAACAACTTGAGCGATTCGTTTATAATTCAATAATTGCTTCCATCAGGCCTGTAATTACTAACGCTCAACATGGTTTTGTTAGTGGTCGCTCTACGCTAACCAACCTCTTGGAATTTACAAACTTTGCGGCTAAGTCTTTAGGTAATAGCGAACAAATCGATTGTATCTACACGGATCTTTCAAAAGCTTTTGACTGTGTTGACCATAATATTTTACTGCATAAACTATCGATCTATGGCTTTCGGGGGCCTTTACTCAAATGGTTTTCTTCCTATTTGGCAAATCGTGAATGCATTGTCTTCTTTTGTAGTCATGTCTCCGACCCTTTCTATCCTTCTTCAGGTGTTCCCCAAGGTTTCAGATTGGGTCCTCTTCTCTTTTTAGTCTTCGTTAATGATTTACCTCAATTCATTCAGTCTCTCTGCCTCCTGTACGCTGATGACTTTAAAGTCTTTAGGACAATCAACTCTATCATCGATTGCCGGACACTTGACCAGGATCTTTGTGCATTTCAATCGTGGTGCAACCTCAATAGTTTAACAATTAATATTGATAAATGCCATAAGCTCACCTTTTCTCCTAAAATTAATCCTTTTGTTTTTACTTATTCCTTAAACCGTAGTTCCCTCAATGACGTCGATCGTTTCTGTGATCTAGGTGTCGTATTCGATTGCAACTTAAAATTCAACCATCATATTACCAATATAGGGATTAAAGCGTCTAAGCTTAGTGGACTCTTACTAAGAAACTCCACTGCGTTTCGGCGCCCCGAAACTAGTATAAAATTTTTCAACTCGTTGGTACGCAATTTAAGGGGGTACATGGGTTTCAAAATGTGAAAAAAAAAAATTTTAATTCATTTTAAAGTATATCATAACAAGAGTATTTTTTCAAAGTTTCAAATCGATCGGAGCAAAACTCTAAGAGAGCGAGCGATTTCCCCCACTAAGCTCTACCACCTGCTCGAACCGAGTTTTAAACTTTAAACGTGTTTTTCTCGAAAACACATTTCGGTAGTCGGTAGTCACGATTACTTAAAAACTATTCCACCGATCATCCTAATATCTTGCATCTTCTACGTAGTATTCTCTAGGGGGTGAACGTAGGATTTTATTTTTGGTGCATTACAACTTTACTTATGTGGCAAAATATATTTATTTTTTATACCGAAAAATGATTTTTTAGCGCGCAACGCCGCCAAAAATTCAAATTTTGATTTTTTAACAAATCCTTCGTTCACCCCCGAGCTATGCACGTATACTACAAGAAAAAAAAATTTGTTTGTTTCAGATAAATCTAAAGCAAGATATGCCTACCGCATTTTCACCTAGTTTTCGAAAAATAGCCACTAGAGGATCAATTTTCAAAATTTTCAAAAAAAAATTTCACAAAATATTGTTCAAATGTTGCTTTTTTCAATAAACAATAGTTTCAATATAATTGTATTTATTGGACCATTAAAAAATGTGTGAAAAGTTTAGTCATTTAAGACCCATGTACTTCCTTAATTGAATACTGTTCGCCTATCTGGAGTCCACACAGCAAATGTGACATCGCCATGATTGAATCTATGCAGCGCAAGTTTACTCGTACTCTGTTTTATAAATTCAACATTCCTTACGCTCCTTACAATGATCGTCTCAAAAAATTCAAGCTAGTCACTCTACAACAATGTAGACTATACTTGGACGAGTCTCTCCTTTGTAAGCTTTTTCTGTATATTCTTGGCAGTCCTATCTGCAACGAGCTTCACTTCCGCCACTCTTCTCGCCCCTGTAGAAACCCTACGATTTTTGCTCCTCCTAACACCTCCTCTAACTTATATTATAATTCTCCCCTGATCCGTTTACAACGAAATCATGATCGTATGCAGTTTGGCTCCTTCGGTCATTCTTTTGCGACATATAAGCTTAAGATAAGAAAATTTATTTTTTCTTCTTAATTATTACTTTCAATTTATATTCTTATGTTTATTATATTTTACTACTTCAATTATTAATTTAATTTTTTGGATTTATTTTATACATTAATTTTACTGCTGTTTATAGCTTTAATTTGCTACTATGTAATTGGATCACTCTGTTTAGTAGTTATTGAAACAATAAACAATCATTGGGGAAGATTGTGGATTCCACCCCAAAAGAATTCATCCCTTTCGGATAACAACCACCCATCGAGCCATTTTTTAACATCTTCATAAGAATTGAAGTGCTGCTCAGCAAGCGCGTGTCCCATCGACGCAAACAAATGGTAGTCGGAAGGGGCCAGATCTGGAGAGTAGGGCGGGTGGGGTAGCAACTCTCAGCCAAGTGCATCCAACGTATCCCGGACCAATCTTGCTGTGTGTGGTGGTGCGTTGTCATGCTGGAAAATGATACCCTTATGCCGACCCGCGTACTCCGGTCTTTTTTTGCACATTTCACGATCCAATTCGATGATTTGTTGTTGGTAGCGTTGAGTATTGGTCGTTTCACCAGGCTTCAACAGTTCGTAGTAAACCACTCCCTTCTGGTCCCACCAAACACACAGCATTGTCTTTTTCCCGAATCGATTTGGCCTAGCGGACGATGTTGAGGGTTCGCCGGAGCCCACCCACGATTTTTTGCGCTAAGGTTTTTCAAAGAAGATCCATATTTCATCGCCAGTGACGATTCGATGCAAAAATGATTTTCTGTTGTGCCCATCAAGCAAGATTTCGCACGTGTTCTGGCGTCGTTCCATCTGTCGGTCGTTCAATTGATGTGGCACCCACTTCCCGATCTTTTGGATCTTTCCCATAGCATGAAGGCGTTTCGAAATTGCTTGGTGGCTAACATTCAACTGCGCGGCAAGTTGTTTCTGAGGTTGGGTGTCGTCTTCCTCCAATAAACCTTGCAATTCGGTGTCCCCAAAAACTTTTGGTCTATTTTCGCGCTTCTTGTCGGTGACGTTAAAAATCCCGTCTTTGAATTGCCGAAACCACGCTCTGCACCGAGTTTCACTGAGAGCATTGTCGCCACAGACCTCCACAAGAATTCTATGCGCTTCGGCGGCAGATTTCTTCTAATTGAAGAGGAATAGCATATATATATATATATATATCCCCGCAAATGCTCTTTATCTGGCACAAAATTCGACATGTTTATCGAGATCAAAGAACACGTTATTGGTCGAAACTGCTGACTTTGTCTTTTGTTTAGTAATGACAAAGATCAAAGCAATGAGAAAAAATGGCGGGCAAGGTTGGCTCACGCCTCATGCGCGCGTACTGCCATCTATTAGGAAACGGCCGTTTTAAGGTTGCACACCTGGTAAAAAAAAATTGTATTCATCAAAAGTTTTAATTTTATTTCCTAAATCCCGAATACACCACTTTTTCAGGGTGGGCAAATACATACGAGCGGTAGTATATATACATGGGAGGGTGGGCAACTACATATGAGCGGTAGTATATATATATATATATATATATATATATATATCTATTTATATATATATATATATATATATATCTATTTATATATATATATATATATATATATATATATATATATATATACCATGGGGAAATCATAACAAAAGGGTATCGAGTACCGAAGAGTGTGTCACTGTCCGAGTTAAGCCGCCAAAGGAGCCAACTTAGCCCAAACAGCGATAACGGCTGGCGCACATGCCGTGGGCCGCCGATCCTCTAACCGCGAGGCTAGGCATCGAAGGTCCAGGGCACAGTCAGTCGGTTGCAAAAGTCCAAGCCGAGCATTCGTGCAAAGAAGTCGCAATGATATTCATATTTGAGAGTTGGAGATAATTGAGCCCTTTTGGCATAATTCTAAAGATAATATATTCTTTTGAGCATCATAATTGCTTATTTTCCTCGAATTAAGCTGTGCGCGACGCGGATACGGTCGCGAGCGTCTGCTCTGCCGCTGCTGCGACGGCAAGTTCGAACACGCATTAGTTAGAACAAGAACATACACAGCCGCGATTGACAGCTTGGCTCTTTACTCGTTGTTAGTTTACATCGAACCTCTTAACAGAGAAGAACTCTTCGAGAAGAAAGTTCTTTTTCAAGTTGTATGTTTTAGTGAAAAAAGTGTGAATCTTTCTTATTACACACTGGAAAGTGAGTGAATACTATGAGCTAAACGACTTTGAAAAAAATGGATAACTTTGAGCTCAAAATTTATCAAAATAATTTTCTATTCTAGAATTTGATACAAGTTAGAAATGAGCCAACATAAAACTAGATTTCAAGATAAATGGCTAAACTGTCAAGATTCCAATCAATGTTTAGTTTCCTTTTGGGCTTCGCAAATCGATGGCGGTCAATATTCTTGTTTCTGCAACATTTGTAACGTAAAGTTCTCAACTGCCAAAGGGTTTTCACGCATTGATCAGCATGCCAAAAGAGATAAACATAAGAATTTGTTTAAAATTGATAGAAACTCAGTTGAAATTGGGCTCCGCTGCTCAACCGCAGTAAGCTGAAACATGTCGGGCGTCAGCATCGTTAGTGTTACGAGGTGATAAAAAACAACTAGTTCTGGGTCCAGTGAACAATGAAAAGAATGCTGCATTGAAAGCTGAATTATTGTGGAGTATGGAAATTGTAGTGAAAAATTATTCAGTAAATTCTTGTAAGGATACAAAGCAATTATTCCAAGCCATGTTTCCGGGGCCTGTCATAGATGCACTAACTATATCACCGACAAAAGTATCATATTGGATATCAGATGCTCTAGGTCCTTATTTTCATAGTTCACTTTTAGAAGAATTAACGAAACCTAATACTTACTTTTCTTTACAATACGACGAAACAAGCAATGCAAAGCAAAAAAAAAGAGTTACAAATCAGAGTGAACTATTGATCGAACTCTCGAAATATTGTCATAAATCGACATTTAGTAACTTATTTTGACAATAAGGGCGATGCTCAAACATTGATTAGTTTTTTACTAAATCTTTATTTACAGGGAATAATTTCTTGGCGCCTTAATTCGTTGTGTCTCTCTATTTGTCTGTGTATTTTTTTCTAATCGTAATTTATGCTTTTACTTTTCACTCTTGTTATTACGTTTATTGGTCTAAGCTGTGATGTAAAATAAATAAATTCTTGTATTTTAAAAAGTTTCATTCAATTTTTTTTTATTTTTAGGCTCCATAACTTTGAATTTTTTAGCTGGAAAAATAATGTTTCGAGATATTATTTACATTTCCTATGATTATTCTATTCGAGCTCAAGATGGATATATTATTTTCCGATGGTGGCGTCCTTATGTCCCAAAAGATGTTTCAGAAGGTGAGTTTGAGATTTGAAATAAAATTTTAATTTAATTGTAATATTTTTATAATAAATGTAAAAATCCTACTGCACGTTATATTAGAATATACAAATATATTTTTATAAATTTAATATTTGAAAGTTGAGTTAACAATATTATGAAGGTATGATAAACTTAAACTAAATGTAAACTGCTTGAGAACTTCCGACGACATAAATTATGATGTTTAAAGATATAAAAATTTCACAACATTTATGCAGCTTTAAGAGCTACGATTTAATTGAAAAAGAATTACTCTAGCCTATGAATATGTTGCCATTATTTTAAATATTCGAATTATAATCAACAAATTTAGGGCAGTAGTCTTTATGATAAAATATCGTGATTATTAAACGGGCGTACAACACAATGAAAATAATGTTTCTACTAAGTCTTTATAAGAAAATTAGAAGTAAATTTTTAAACCTAATATGCTGGTTCACTAGCCACAAATCAACTTCTCTCGGATTTTAATCAACCCTTAACACATAACAAACTATCTATCTATCTAACTATCACAAGTATAAACTTTCATAATATGTTATCAATAGCAATATTTCTAACAGAACGAATTCCATAATTTGAGGAAGATGAGATTTTGGCAAAATAAACAAAGAAACGCCTTTTCTATCTGTCGCACAAATTTACTTTGCTATTTGTTCACTATCCCAATCGAATACCAAAAATAAAACAAGATCAAATCAAATTTCGACGCTACGCCACCTACGTTACTTAATACAAAATCTCGCGCACATACGAGTAACAACCGCGATCAAGATCTACCTGGGAGCAACAAAATCAACGTCCTTTAAGAAAACAGATTACTTCCCGAAATGAAAGATCGGGACTTCTACACCAAAACCTGATGCGCGAGTAGACACAATCTCTGGCGGCCGCGCTACACCTCACAGGGCGATGGAAATCAGCTCTCCAAACAAAGATCCAGTTACCTGGATCCACCCTACTACGACCAAGCGTTTGCGTTACCGCATGTTATGCGATCTAGGTTTACCACTATTTACTTCAGTCGAGGCAGCCTCTACCTACTGAAGATTAATCGACAGAAAGAACCCCTCAAGGGAACTCCAGGATTCTCACTAATGCATATTCTAAGATGGGTTTATGGGAAAAAATATCAAATAAACTATTAAGGAATAAAAATACCATCCAAAAAATTTTGATAATGATTATTGATTCAAAAAATGGCTTACATTAAGTTAACTCTTTTTGTATTCATTCAATATATGCATAGTTCGATTGGATTGATTTTTTTCTTCGGAAAAATAAAGATGAATGTTTATTTTTAATAATGCATTTTTGCCGCTAAATATAAAAATGTACTTAAAGCATGCAAGCATGCGTGAATTCATTCTGAAAATCAATACAAATTATCACAGTTATACATATCATATACTTAGTTCCTTGAAGAGAGAGTTGCTACTCCTATTCGTAGATTGCATCAGAATCAACCACGACTTTATCTTAGAGAACCCAATAACAAATATCTGCCGCCGGAAAAGTTCTGCAAGATGGCACCCACGTCACAAATAGTAAGTGACGGATAACGTGTCACAGCTTCAATACATTTCCATGACAGCTCACATGATTTTATACACTGCCTGTATATGATTTATCAAACGCTACGGGATTCATTCTTAGTGGCTTCAAGCAGGACTTTACGCGTATATGGGAATTTAAATAACACACTAATAAAACCCTGTAATATAATTTACCCCACTATCAAGATAAGCAATCGTGAAGATTTAATTTTGATCAGGACACTAGAAACACACACAACAAAATACATGATTGATATTCCTGGGCGAATACAGAGGAATTCACTAATGAGAAATCAAAACCGTGGTTAGCTGCTTCAAAACTGCTCCAAGTTCTTCACAAGTCAAGAAGCAAGAGCTGATAGCTGACTGTGCTGTCTGTGCAAAAATCGCTACTGTTTATATTACTGACATTCTCGGCCAACAGATATTGTAAGTTCCACTAATCTCAGTCACTTTTCACATCAATGTTGAGTGAACATTGCAACCGAAGTAGCTTAGGGATGTATTTGAGGAGTGTTTGTTCAAAGTTGTCTATTTACGTTATAACACATTTTACAGAAAATAAAAAAAACGTAACTTTAAAATGTTCAAAATTGGGATAATCTTTCTGCAATAGTTGTATCAGTAGTAGTTGCCTGATAATCATGATGAACCAATTGTTCTTAATCTATGCCTGTTATTTAATAAAATGAAAAATAAACCTGCAAATAAACACTTTTGATGAGGACTCTAGTAAATAGACACTTTTGTTCAATGATGATCAATTTGTAAATTACTTACTTTTACTTTTTGATGAGAAACACCTACAAATAATTTGAAAGTTGATATTGTAGAATTTATAAAAAATTGTATGGATGAACTGTTTTTATTAATTAACAATAATTATATGATCTTAGTATGTAGGAGCTTCATAAATCTAGAAACTAAATTCTAAGCTCCACAATGTCAAATTTCAAGCATATGCAGTGGTCATCTCGTTCGGCATGTTTTTCATGGTGACAATCAACAGCTTCGAGAGAATTAAATTGATTCCGTAGCAACGTTTTATACCAAAGTTAATCTGGCAATGTGTGCCCCTCGTCTCCAAACTGATTTTGATGATTTTCTGTCACCACCTCTTTTTTCAACAGGTGTATCTCCTTTGTGTAGTGCTTGATTTATAATATTTATACGAGCCTTTGACATGAAGAATGCTGCTAAAAAGAACTTCTTGCAAACACACAGAAGTCTTTCCTTATTATAGAGATGATAGGCAGCACTAACAATACGCGTAACTCGTTTTGCTGTTGGCTTTGGTACATAGTTTCCTCGTCGTTGTGGCTCGTAAGGAGTGAGTAGGCGAGTCAAATATATATCCTGGTTAATTTTGTTCGTAAAGTTGTAAAACCGTCTTCTATTTCTCAATACTTCTTCGATACTAACAGACAAGCATTTGAACTTACTGCTGTTTTTGTGATGACACGGTTGTCGAAAATGGATACCCAAAGGATCTTTATCTCTTCTTGCGGCTTTCTTATTTATATTGTCAACAATATCTTCTCCAATTTTTTGAAAGAGAATATCGCACAAATCTTACCGAAAGTCTGTACTTTACACAAACCAACCAAACGTAATCACTGATCCTCTGTTAAAACCAAAGAAGAAACTAAACAAAATTCTCAAACGCGCTAAACTAACGAAACAATAGGGGCCGAGAACCACAAAGTCGTACTTTTATATTTATTGGTAAGCGCGGAACAGTGAAAACTGTTTTCGATACCAACAATAGTAAATAATACCTAGCATGCGTAAGAACGCTTTGTATACACTATCAAGTAAATATATAATATTACAATACAATACAAATACAAAAATTTTCCAAATTCTTTGCTACGCTAATGAACATGGCACCAAGTAAACATTATATGCCATAGAAACGGCATAAATACCGGGCAACAAAACAATCCAGTTTCTTATCACAGACCACTTCACATTCTTAATAACAGATAATATTTTTCATTTGTAAATAGCAAGTTTTGGTCAAAATTGATATTTTTGTACTGCTTTTTAACCTGTAAATGAATAGTTTTGCTTAGTTCTATTTCCGAAAATGTAAAAATTCAAGTATTAGAGCACCAATCGAAAAAAACCCACGGAACCGACCCAAAACGCAAATAGCCAGTTTTGACCGGACACTCCTCATTTAATGTGCATTTTGTTCGGTGTACAGAATCGACAAAAAAACACGGAGCACAACAATCGCTTATAAGATTCAGACGGCATTTTCAACTGCATTCCCCATTTTTCAGACACCTCGTGACAAATAATGTGATAGTGACGACGATGACGGCAGCCATTCCCGACCAAGTTTTAATGACCCTGGCCGACGTCAAACGTAGGATTTCATCGCAACACGATTCGCATTTGATTTTTCGAATCTGTGTGTGGTTTTCGGCAATTTAGATCCACGAAACCTCATCATGCTGGTTGTTTCGCACGAAAATCTGTACACATTGCCGAAAAAAATTTAATTCTTCCATTGCTCATATTATCGATATTCGCGAGTATAAATTCTAAAATTGATGATAAAAATGAGGGTTGTCGTTTGGCAGGAGCGACGATTCTAAACCGACAAAAAAGACATAGTAACAAAAAAAGCCGAAAAGAAAAATTCCCTACGCTTTGCGGCATTCCAACACGTCATACATAAAACTGCTTCAGGAGTAGTCATGAACATTATTCAGGAAGGAATGTACTTCATTTACACCCATCACTCGATAGCAGGCGTTGCTTTTTGGCCAGATATTGATGCTTTTAACAACACCACGAAATACGGCGACGATCCCAAGGAGACATGATGCAAAGTCCCAAAACACATTTGATGACCGACAACTTCCGGCCCCAGTCACGCTCACTACAGTGGATATAGGCACGAATTGCGGCCAACACAGAACGCTTTACTTCTTTGGATGCGTTCACTTGGGAAAAATAGATGGTAGTGTACGTGTTGCGCACTAGGAACTCTTCCAGAAGCTAATTGAAAAGGTTGCTTCGGAATCGAGGATAAAATAAAAGAGTTTCTGCTTGAGGTATGGGGTTATGAGTTTCGCCGAGTCGGCGTGGAAAGTTTTAAGAAAGGAAAATTGGTGCAATACGACACAAATAAATCTGTCGCGTGAAGAAAGTACATACGGTCCGAGGAGATCGAAGCACAAGCGTTGGAATATGCTGGGACAATAATAAAAGGCATAGGCGCTCGAAGAATTTAGTTGAGTATTTTAGTCATACAGACGCCGCACGAACTGACATGCTCAGCGAGACTCTTTTGTTTATGACTGGTCAATAGACGAACGTTTCACATGCTAAAAATATTTGTACACAAATCTCTCCAGAACTCATAGATTTGTCAACTGCGCTATTTGTGTTGCTAGCTCCATTTACTTTTCGCTCCGAAAATATGGAGAGACATCGAATTCAACCATACCGAGAGCTCGGAGTCGCCGACTGTTGCGTTTATTTATGGTGTTAAGCGATGTTTTAGTCATTGCCGACCAGGGCCCGTTATTTTAGTTTTCGTTTCACTATTGCACATACATATATGTAATTAAAAAACTAAAAAGTTTTCGATAGTTTCTAATCTGAAGTTGAGTTTCTCGAACTATTACTCAACTGTGGAAACAAACTCAACAATAAAACGCAGTATTGACAAATGTCGAACAGGTGCATGTATTGCCGACATGGTTACATGCTCAATTAAGTCAATGTGTGCAACAAGTCCAATACGATCTCCAATTACTTTGCTTAATAATATATTATGTGCAATAAACGCGAAAATTGCCAAATCCAATGTTAACGAGCAACGATCCAAATCCGTTGACACTAATGTTGTTAATAACCTAAATGGTACCTCTTTCAAAATTAACAAAATCATAGCACAAAAAGCTACCCAAACTGGAATAGAAAGTTGGTTGGTTGGTTGTAGTGGCAGCCCTCTTTGTCGAAAAGATGGCTCACTTAGGCCAAGATAGGCCCATTGTGATACCACAAAAAGACGAGGGCGGCACTAGAACCTGTGAGATGACGAGAACCATTTCGATTCTCGTATGAAGCCTACTATGCAGCCGATATTTAAATCAGCTACTTCCGTGAGGCTGTCCAGGAATGATGAGCCTAGGGTTTTCATGCGTTTCCTGGACAGTGCCGGGCATTCACACAGAAAGTGTTGGACTGTCTCTTCCTCTTCTTCTGATCTGCAACTCTGGCAGAAATCGTGGAAGGGAACGCCCAACCTTTCTGCGTGTTTGCCAATTAGACAGTGCCCCGTCAGTATGGACACGATAGAACTCAAGGTTTCACGACTCGTGCTCAGGAGCTGCTTGGTGCGTCTGGAACTCAGTGCACGCCAAGTTTGCCTGGTTGTCCTGCAGGTTTCCTCCAACAACCAGGCTCTATTTGCAGCCTTGATGTAATGCTGCTTAAATCCTAGCTTTATAGAAGCTAGAGGTTGACCAACTTGGGGTATGAGTGTATACTCCTGGAGCACAGTGCCAGCTCTCGCTAAGGCATCCGCTTCGCAATTTCCCGGTATATCACAATGTCCCGGTACCCAGTGTAGAGTCACTTCACTGTGAAGTGACATCACGTTCAGCTGTGTACGGCATTCCATCACCATCATGGATGAGGTGTACACGTTGGATAGTGCTTGGATAGCAGCTTGACTGTCGGAGAAAATATTCAGGCTTCTTATGGAAATTTTCTGATTTCTCAGCCAGTCTACTGCCTTGTATATCGCAATGACCTCTGCCCGAAAAACACTGCAGTGGTCTGGAAGCCGGAAGGATAGTTTCAGGCCTAACTGTTCTGAAAAAAACACCACAGCCAACTTTTCCGTCCATTTTGCATCCATCAGTGTAGATGTCGACCGATTCCTGTATCCCACCTCTTTCTATTGCCCAGTCATCCCTGCTTAGGATGACTGACCTGAAACTATGATGAAAGCAGGGAATCGGGGGCGCAAGGTCTACTTCCCCTGGCGTTGGTCCATCCCTCCGAAGTATGGTGGAGTGGCCAACATTTCCCTCTTGCCAGAGATGTAGTGCTTTTAATCGAATCGAAGAGCACTTGGCCTGCTGTCTCGTAACGAGCTCCGTCGGGAGCCAATTGGCCCCGGTGATTGCAATAACTGCAATCCTTCTGACCCTGTTTAGCGAGTTTGCATTCGATCTTTTTGCAATAGCTGACCACCAAACAACTGCGCCATACAAAAGAATTGGTTCCACTATCACCGTATAGAGCCATGATACGATTTTGGGTTTCAATACCCACTTTTTCCCAATGGCTCTTTTGCAGCAATAGATTGCGCATGCCGCTTTTCGCGTTCTTTCTTCTATGTTCGCTTTCCACGCGAGCTTGGAGTCCAGAATTAGACCCAAATAATTAACTTGATGAGACGGTATGAGGCTTATCTTATCGAGTTTGGGTGGGAGAAATCGTGGAATTTTGTACCTATTTGTGAACAGCACAAATTCCGTTTTCTGCGGGTTAATCTTCAGACCGCACTCTTTGCCCCACTTGGTAAGAATACTCAGGGCAAAGTTAAGTCTTTCAGATAGGGTGTTTACGAATTTGCCCGATATTGCTATTGCAATATCGTCTGCATAGGCTACGACTTTGCAGCCAGTCGCTTCTATTGTTGAAAGGAGTTTGTCCACCACTAAGTTCCATAGAAGGGGTGATAGCATCCCACCTTGCGGGGTGCCACTGTACGTCCTCCTTCTTAGGATACTGTCTCCTAGTGTGGAGTTAATGCACCTGCTGCTTAGCAGTTGTACGATAAACCTAATCAGGTTACCATCCACATTGTTTTCCTCGAGTGCCTTCTTAATAGCCTTGTGGCATTGGCGCCCGCTCCGACTATTAAAGGGATGCCTCTTGCAGTGGCTTCCCTTGTGATCCTCTGCAGGCTAGTTGGAGGTGGCAGAACATCATGCGCCATATAGCAGGAGACTGCCCAAAGGGGTTTGGACTGTCTTTCCACTGCTATCGCAACGGTGTCCTGGTCACTGAAATTATACAAGGTTAAAAACTTCAAGCCTTCCTTTACGATTATGCAAGCTCTCGGTTTACCTGCTGTGTTGAAGGATACTGTGTTGTATCCCTTCAAGTTGAGCCCGCAAACCCGGTTTCCAACAACCCAAGGTTCCTGGGCCAGTATTAGCTCCTCTCCTTTTTGAGCCAGGTGGAGGAGCAGCGCGGCGGATGCCGCCTTCGAGTGATGGAGGTTAATCTGCAGAAACCTCAGCATCGCGACATAATGTTTTATCCGCCTCCTCGTCAGATAAGGACATCTCCTCCTCCTCGACCAGGTCGAGGGATCTGAGAAGGTCCCCAGCCAACCCCGCAGTGGAGGTGGTGCTTCTTCCGTCATCGGAGAGAAGATCTGACTCAGAGAGGTCCACGGTCGTGTCTACTGATGCTTCCACAGTTCCCTCGCTTCCACTCTCCTTGCTCGGTTCCCGTACTGCCTTACCAGTACGGTCCTTGCGATATACTCGCAGGGTGATAGCCGAGAAATCGTAGCTGATCACCCCGCCCTTCGACTCCAACGGAGCTAGTGCCTCCTCGTTGAGGATAATGAATAGAAAGTTACATTAATATCTCTGAAAACGAGAAATTCAGTACTCTGGTAAGTAATACCAAGCGAGTTTTAAAAGTGGCGAATTCAGATAACTACTTAATCATACTTTTTGAAGGCATTAAACTAAATAATGCTAGCGACAATCAAACCGAGTTGGCTACACCCATCGATCTTCATGAAAGCAGATCTTTACCAAACAGCTCCCGCCTCATGAAAGAACTCATCAATCATATTTTTGGCAATAACTATTACGAGACAAACTTCGAGAAGAAGAACACAAAAGAAACTAAATTCAAGTAGTTAAATACCTCGTTTCGCAAATAATAATTATTTAATTGATAAGGGATCAGTATTGATCATTAAAAGCATTACCTAGAAGCTGGAGCAAATAATGGAGGACTATAAACGGACCGACTATGAAATTAAATTGGTACATCATGTACTAAATAGACACAAAGTTCCACAGACCTTATAAATATCACTTTAACAGTTCCTTTATTTATTACAGTTGAATAACAATAATTTAACAAAATCTTTTATTCCCTTTATACTGTAAAACTTTTATTTAATTTTTCCGCAAACATGTTGTACCCGAAACAACGTTGTTTGCGGAAAAATTAAATAAAAGTTTTACAGTATAAAAGGAATAAAAGATTTTGTTAAATTATTGTCCACAGACCTTGTTTATGATAGAACTTTCTTCAGAATCCAGCGAGGTCGCAAGAAAACAAGACTCGTTTTTTTTATAATCTGCAAAATCTCCTGCACAGAAGAATCACAGTCTAAGAATCAATTGAAAGATACGCAGTTTTACAATGCTAAAACAACCAAGAATATGTTTACTCTAAAAGTGACTGCAAATTAAACAATATATGTGTTACCTACAGCGATATACATTCACTAATAAAATGTAACAGAAGTAAAGAAAACCCTGCGATCAAAAAATGCAAAAATTGCAATGGGAATTAGAGAGGCTGCTCAGTATTCGTGAATATCAATAGGCGTCACAATTTCCCTAAACCACAAAATAAGCCGATTATAGACACAGCATTACCGCGTAAAGCTACCGCAGCTCCACCAAGTAGCTATCTTCCAACTCCTAATTGCTGTAGCCTTCAAACATATACAGAGGCCCTTCAAAGACAACATACTTCGGATCCATCAGCATTGTGACCAATCATGCAAGTTTGAGTAACCCTCACTAACAACTTACAATTACTAGCATATCTTACGCATCAGATTCAATCAACCCTCAATACGCAAATTGACTTACTAACCAAATTTAATAAAAAAATGATCAGACTCAAAATTCCACATTGGAATGCGAACCGACAAAGTGGACTAAACCTATTTTTACACACTAATACCATAGACATGCCAAATTTCGAAACTAAGTAATTTTAAAATGCTTGGCTATACAGTATGTTATACACTGTACAACTGAGAAATTGTATGGGGTACAGCTATTCTAATTAAAAGCTAAACCGACAAACAAATCTTCATTAAACATCAATTTACATAAGTATTAATCATAAGGACGTGTCTTTTGCCGCCACTTACTGCTCTCCGAAATACAAAATTAGCTCATTTCTCTCGTTTTTCCATAGCAAGTGACTTTAACTCCAAATGCCCGCATTGGAGATCACTACACTAAACTACATAAGAGGCGATACCCACGGATACTGGCTAACAGACTTCAGACTAAAATACCGGACCTCATTGACTCCGGTATTGCCAAAGGTATTGATATGCGACACATAAACGTCAAAAAAATCTATGCTTTGTCTTCAGACGACTTTCCTACCATTATTTATTTTAATAACGAACCGCTCAGTAGCTAAGTTAACAAATTCCAACACAAACTGGACCAAATATCGGAATAGCTTTGAAACCCTACTTTGACCTCATATAAAACTAATGATCGTTGAAAACATAGAAATTGCCCTGCAGTATCTACAATCAGCAATAACTGATTATGCTGCATTCGCTAATCTCAAACCGAATGCCAAGGAAGACCGAACTCCGCAATACTACAACATGGCAATATTAAAAGTACTAGAAGCCAAGCATAAGGCCAAACCTGAGTGGTAAAAGTCTCGTTCTCCGAATGCCAAGGTAATTCTTAACAAAACAGCCAAAAAACTTAAGAAATCATTGGCCGTTGATAAAAATAAATGGATAAGTGATTTTGTTAGCAAACTATCTCACAGTGCAGATACTATCTCATGTGGAAAGTCGTCAAGCGAATCAAGAAACCGATGCGGATACAAATCCCCATTACAGATTATGAGAGTAGTTGGGCCAGCACCAACCAACTACAAGCCGAAACTTTTGCCATCCATTTTTCAATTGTATTCAACCTAGAAATTGTCAACAAACGACACTCAAATCTAGTGCAAGAGACTGTGACCCCGGACAGTAAGGCGATCAGATTATCTAAAACTTCACTACTCAAGAAGATGAACGGAATTAAAAATAACAAAACACCACGCTACGATAGAAAAATAATTAAAGAATTACCTCTTTCAGACAAAAATAGCGATTCTAAATATTTTCCTATTTTCCTCCAATAAGCCTTCTCTCAAAATTCTTTTTCGGCAAATTGCGCCTCATCATACACGATAAAAATGTTACAACTGACTATCAAAGTGCCCTTAGGTACAGCCGCAGCACGATTGAGTAGGTGCACAAACTTATCAACTATGTCAAAAATCTCTGACAGAAATGAAATTCTGTGTGGAGATATTCCTGGATGTATCACCGTCTTTTGAGAAGGTATACATAAAAGGCTCTTATAGAAGATAGAATCTCAGCTTTGACATAAATTTCATAATATATTAGTCAGCTACCTACAGAATCGATCTCTCAAAATCAATTGCGCGCAATGACGGCTGCAGTGTCCCAAGGTAGTGTATTAGGATCAGCTCTTTACTTCCTACACACTGCTCTTATCAATAATGGCCCAATCAGAGCTGCAGTGCCGTCAGGGTAGTGTGTTAGGATCAGTACTTTACCTCCTACACACAGCGGATCTCCTCACTAGCAAGTATATCCTTGCTGAAGGTAATGCCATATTATATGTGCATAAAAACTCTTTAACTGTAACTAGAAAGCTCCAATATCAGTTTAATAGTACCTTAGAATGGGCTGAAAAATAGGCTATAGAAATAAATCCTACAAATACCCATCAAAATACATTTACTCTAACAAAAACGACATGCAGCTCGGTCAAAATTAACAATTTAAAAATATCTCGAACCAAAATTGTAAAATACCAAGAAATACATCTGAATTGGAGGCTTACTTGGAAATCCCATATTAGAAAAAAAACAGCGTCCAGTTTATCTGCAATTTAGGAAACTGTACTGGTCTATGTATAAAAAATCCAGCGTTATCCTAGAAACTAAAATGCTACTCTCTCTTCAACAAAGGGAAGGCTAAGTGTTACACTCCAGTAAGACAAAAGATTTTAGACTTGAGGGAGTTCGGCTTGTCATATCGATAAATTGTCATAAAAATGGTTTACGGAGCACAGAAACACATGGAAAGCTGCAGGAATGTCCAAGATATTCCCGGGGCTAAAAGAGTCCGAAAGGCAACTCATAGTATAGATAAACAAATTATCCCCATATCGAAACTGTAGCTTAATGAAACGCTAGTTCAGAAGTGAGCATGGATCTTTATTGACAAGAGGTTTTATACAAGTCAACAGAATGTGACTATTAGTAACTTAAGAACGAACGTGATACATTATATTAACACCCTCACTTGATGTAAAAATATTGAATAAATGTTTTTTTTCAGCATCTTATTTGTTCGGTTCTTTCCCATTCAATGCCGCTGATTCGTGGTGATTGGGTTTGCTGAATACTTCTTCTTCATCTTTTTGTTGTACTACAGAAAGATAAAACACGCAAGCTCCAAAAGTTTAGCTGCACACAATATAGATAACAAAACGATTATCTCCTGGTTAAATACATCTTCGGTTTCCTGAATCACGACGTTGTTATTCACTTGCCCAGTGGAATCCACAACCTTTTTTATAGTTGACTACCAACCACCCATGGTCGATAAGTACTGCAACTTCGCGTTTCAAAATAAAACTGATTTCTAAACGAAAAATAGACGGAATTCATAGCATGTTACATATGAGCAAAGTCAGCGTAATATTGGAAGTATGAAACAATACGTTAAGCGATGCAGAGTCCCATTAGACTCGCAAAGGTCTGATGTTTTTCAGCAGCCACTGCTTTCGTCAGCATATCCGCAATCATACATTCCGTAGTATGAACATATATAACTTTCTGCTCGATCTTTTCGCGAACGAAATGATACCGTATGTCGATGTGTTTGGTCCTGGGCCTAAATACGTCCATCTCCGCAAGCTTTATCGCGCTTTGGTTATCACAACATATCTTTATGTTTTGTAGCGTTTTTGAAGTTGTTTCCTCTTGGAACTGCTTCAGCCATATGACCTCGCAAACAGTTGAAGATAATGCTATGTACTCAGCTTCAGTACTTGATAGTGCCACAATAGGCTGGCGTTTACTGCTCCAGCTTATTGCACCGTTTGCCATTTTTATTAGATAGCCTGTGCAAGATCGTCGATTATCGATTTCGGACGCCCAATCTGCATCACTATAGGCTTCAAATCGACTGTCTCCAGTTTTTGTGTAACCTAGCTTCAAATTGATTGTTCCTTTGAGGTACTTGAAAATTCGCTTCATTGCCTGCCAATGAATATTACTGTGGTTGTTGTTGAACCGGCTGACGTCGTTTACTGCGAAGGCAATATCTGGCCTTGTGCCTTGGGCCAAATAAAGCAGGCGTCCCACGGTTTCCTGGTAAGGTACCTGTCCTACGATGGAATGTTCCTTATTCATCTCAGATGATAGCTTTACACTCGTATTGGCTGGGGTCTTCACTGGTTTGCAATCTCCCATATCGAACTTTTCGAGAATTTCCTTGATGTATTGCGATTGGTCCAGCTCAATACAATCTTTGCTTTGATGAATTCTAATTCCGATGCAGCTTTTGGCCTCTCCTAAGTCCTTCATATTAAAATTTTTGCTGAGAAGATTTTAGTTCAGATAAATCCGCACCACTCTTGTAGAAGATAAGAAAATCGTCGACGTAGATAGCGAGGATTAGACTGAGATCATCTGAACAATAAACGCATGGATCGCATTTGCTTCTTTTCAGTCCTAGTCTTTTCAGAACCGAATCTAGTTTTTTGTTCCATTGACGGCCCGATTGCTTCAATCCATAAATTGCCTTTCTCAGTTTGCATACGCGATTAGTGCCGTCATGGAACTCCTCTGGATGCTCCATGAAAATTTCCTCATTGAGTTCTTCCTGCAATAATGCTGTCACGGCGTTCATCTGATGAATTTTCATGTTGTTTTCTACAGCCCATGCAATTAGCATTCGAATGGATACATGTCGAACAACAGGAGAAAATGTTTCGGTGTAGTCGATTCCGTGACGCTGATTATACCTCTTTGCCACTAATCTCGCCTTGTAACGGACAACATTTCCAGCATCATCCAGCTTAGTCTTGAAGACCCATTTTGATTTAATGGCCTTTCGACTTTTCGGTAGATCCACCAATGACCACGTTCCATTTGTTGCGTGTGACTTAATTTCTTCATCCATCGATTTCGTTTCCGCAACAGTAACAGGATCTGTGAATAGCGCGAAATGGGTTAATCGAAAATTACGCAATTTATCATGCGATCTGCTTCTCGTCGCAATCGGTGATTGCCTGAAATCGTCAATTGATTCTTCCGGTAGATAATTAGATTCATCCGGCTCAAAATATGCATCACTCGACTTAAAAGATTCATCGTTGGCTGCAGTTGGCTGCTCGTTCAATTGTTGCTGTACCCTGGGATCTTCAAATTCACTTTTCTCGTTGTGGTGATTTTCGGTCTTTACGAGCTCCCTCACTGAATCTGGATATTGCGTGTCTTCGATGTGTAACTTCACTGAAGAGACATCTTCGTGAAAGATCACATCTCTACATCTCTACTTTTTATGCAACGATATCCCTTCGAATCACTGTCATATCCGACAAAAATCATTCTTTCAGATTTAGCGTCCCATTTGCGTCGTTTCGATTCAGGGACATGTACCATGACAGGTGACCCAAATATACGCAAATTCGACAAATTCACTTTACTTCCATAGAACTTTCCAGTTGCAGAACAAATGCTTCTGTTAGTAAGATACGCCGCTATATTTGTTGCTTCAGCCCAATAACACTTCGGAAGGTCTGCATCAAATAGAAGACTCCTTGGCTTTTCAACGAGTGTTCTATTCATCCTTTCCGCTGTTCCATTCTGCTGTGGAGTATACGGTGCTGTTCGTTGATGGCGAATTCCATTTGCATCACAAAACTTATCAAACTGGCCGAAACAATATTCTTTTCCGTTGTCCGATCGAAGTATCTTTATTTTCCGATTAGTTTGATTTTCTACACAATTTTTAAAACTTATAAACGTGTTCAGCACTTCTGATTTTGATTGTAAGAAGTACACGAAAACTTTCCTCGAACAATCGTCCACGAAAGTTAATATATATCTTACGTGACCAATCGATCGCGTCTCCATCGGGCCCATCAGGTCAGAATGTATAAGGGATAGAATATCTGTGGCTCCTTTCTCACTAGGTTTCATCGGAAATCTCAAACCCTATGTCGATTAATTTATTCGTACAAGTCATCACAGTCTTCCAGACGTGTGGAAATTAGGTTTCGTAGCAACCCAATTTTCTTGGATAGCCGTTTTTCTTCATAAAGATTTTTCAGGGTCTGCCAGATGCTAGTGGCTGTTGAACACTTCTGTATGTGCACATATATGGAACTGTCGACACTTAAAGCGATAATTGCCTTGCAATTCTTCTGTTTTTCTTCACTCATTTCCGGATCCACCGCGGAAATACACTTGTCCAGTCCCCTATATGCCAGCACATTTTCGATCGCGAAACACCAGGTATTGTAATTCTCACTACCTCTTAATTTTTCTATGTCGAAGTCTTATGCCATCTTGCTTTATGAGCAAACAATTTGCCACCCAACAATATCCAGGCACAACGAACGCAAACAGATCAAATTTCGCGACAAACGAACTTAGCGTTTGGTTTCCGACTACAAAAAAACTCGGACTACAAATTCCGTACGATCGTAACTACGCTCTGCTACCATGTAGCTAAATGAAACGCTAGTTCAGAAGTGAGCATGGATCTTTATTGACAAGAGGTTTTATACAAGTCAACAGAATGTGACTATTAGTAACTTAAGAACGAACATGATACATTATATTAACAGAAACGGAGTCCCAAACGATTACCTGTCGAAATTCATCACCAACTGTTCGGGAAAAGTAGCGGTATTTCGGTGAGAACAGTCAGAAAACCTTTTTTTTGGAGCCGGACTACATTGCAGGATAGGCAGGAAAAAGCCCCCGATAACGGCAAATAATCGAAAGAAGAAAATGGGCTTCGCATGGGAACATTTAACTTGGAAAAATGAATGTAAATTCAACCTTTGGAGCGACGAAACGAAAATAAATCGCATTGGCTCTAATGGCAAGAGATATGTAAGACAATTAAGAAGTAAGAAATTCGACCTTCGCGACACTTCAAATGTTGCTAAACACGGAGGTGGCCCCATCAATGTTTGAGGATATTTCTCGTAGTTTAGTGTTGGATCAATACACCGTGTAGAAGGAATAATAACCAAGGACGTTGATATCTTAGAAAACATCATGTTGGTAGGGACTGAGGAGAATCTTCCTATTATATGAAAGTTTCAACACGACGTCTCTGATTTAGGCTCGCCTTCAACGAGTCCGGATTTAATACCAATCGAGCACTTGTGGGGAGACATAAAACAAGCCGCAGCAGTAAGGAATTCCACAAACGTGGACCAATTGTTCGAAGCGGTGAAAGAAGCATGGGCATCCATACATGTTGAGAGATGCAGGAACCTTATAAAAGGACAATGCCGAATCGCCTGCAAGAGGTTGTGAAGCAGAAGCGTTTTCCGACGCGTTACTTATATGTTGTTGTAATTTATTGTTATTTGGTAAAATATTTCCTTAAATAAATGAATTTTAAAATAATTTTCAAGTGTCGGCTGTAAATCTTGCGTATTTTTTTCATTTTTGTTCACAGAAAACTAATAGACGCGTTTTCATGGACCGGCTTGAGAGCTTAACCGCTCAAAAAAATCTGATCGACTCGACTCGAGCGGGTTCGGTTTACATGGCGACTTGAATTATACTTGAAGTATGCTTCAAGTGTCCATGAAAACGCGTCTAATAATAGGTGAACAATCGAACCTTAGCCTATGTAGCGCACTGTAGTATGGCATACTTTACCACATTTTGGATCGCGATTTCCTGAAATATATTTGTATCGTGAACTGAGACCTGTGCTGTCACCTGGTCATACTATTTGCATCTTAGATTCTCGTTTTCAAATAATCAATCTTATGTCCGTAGTAAACTTTTGAAGTGACTGGGGTAGGTCACAGCCGGTAAGCACACTGTGTAATTTTTTTAGTTACTGAGATCACCAGAAATTATTGGAATAAAACAGTATTCCAAAGTCAGGTGTACGAAAATGACCCAACTATATATGATAAACAATAAAAAAGAAAATATTGAATGTAAACCATACACATGACTGCGATAAATTATTGATTTATTGGTATAACAGTCATTATATACAGGTATATTTAATCGAAAATGAGTTTTTTGCTTTTTTGAAAAGTAAGACTGAATCCAGTACCCAACTTCCAGATTCCTATTAGATGGCATGGTAGAAAAAGTGAAAAACATTGACGGGAGCTAAGAGGAGTGTGATTTCTTGGTCTAAAAACAAATTCTATATTGCTCTCAACTTATGTGGTTAGTTTGTCATCAATCACGAAGCAAATATTTTTCAACAGACAAGCATTACAAACAAGTTCTTAATGCGATAGCTGTACAAATGTGCAATCAGCGTTATAAACAACTGATGTTTGGTATGTATATAATTCACTTAAGTTCAAAAAATGAGACAAACACCACATACTCTAAACGTGTATTGTAAATGGATAGTCTCTATGGTACGGTTAAAGTGATATACCGTTACTCAACGCTAAACTTGCAATGGCAGAACATGAATGAAAAGAAAGTAAACCACCTTCAAGAAAAAGGTATCATCGTGTATGTTGTGCGTTCTGATAACCAAACAATTTCCGGATTGTATAAAAAATCTTTATATATACCCAAACAGCTGCATTTATATGTCTCATCCTAAATGCCAAAAATATAAGCCACTAGGTGCGATTTTAGGTCCACACGAACAATTTCCCGGTGATATCTACATAAAAACCAATATTAAAAATATGAATACTTCACATAATAATAATGAGACAGTATAGTAGTTGACTAAGTTGGTGTGTTTTTATATGAATATCTTTTGCAATTATAAAAACAAATTTGTTTGCCAAATACTCTTTAAAGCATTCGATCTTCTGAAGGATTATTTGTTGCAAATTTAAATCTAATTAAATTTTTTTTTTTTGATATTTTGTATTTTTTTACTAACCCATATCATCCCACTGGTGCAAAAATGCACCAGCAACTTTGGAATTTTTTTAAAAAGCATACAATGAAAAAAAAATTAATTTTTTGATGTAATTGGGAATGTCGTTGACATAACTAGATTTCAACACTTCTTGATTTTGATATGTGGTTGATGTAATTATCAATATTGATTTTAATGTGTGGTTGATGTAATTATCAATATTGACCGAATTTTCGAAAAATAAATAAAAATATTTAGCAACCAGCAAAACTGATAAAACTTTCAGTGCAGTGCAGTGCATAATTCAATAACATTCGATTATTTTTGTAGCAATGGTTTTGATAAGAAAAACGTTGCTGCATTTTTGCACCAATGTGATGATATGGGTAAAACTGATATATGTGGGATTTTTCATTATTCAAATTTGAATTTCCCCCGCGCGTGCGCTGAAGACAGTGCGTTCACAATGAAGGGCCGACTTTGACAGAAGTGATAGAAGTTTTTCGAAGAACGACGAACGAATGAAGGACGTAAAAAAACTACAACGCCCGAGACCAAGCTAAATTAATTGTAAAACTGATTAATCGTTTTGAAGTGGGAAGCGAATATCCCACATATATTGATACATATTTTTCCACGAAATGCGAAAATTTACCAACAACTTATTCGAAATTGTGTTCGGATGGTCATTGCACGTAGAATTGTCGAGAGTTCAGTTTGTTTGCCTAGTGTCTCCGCCAAATTACGAAATGTACCGTAAAAAGTTTGTGACAGCAGCTGAAAGTGACGATGATGAAGAGTGCATCCAAATAAAGCGCGCTGATGACCTTCAAATAGTTTGTTTGCCACCGTCGCGAGTAGATGATATTAGTGATGACATGCAGCTTCTAGGAAATACTGTTTCAACTAATCTACCGGAAATAGCGGGCGAATTTGAAATCTTATGCAACGTTGCTTATGCAGCTGTCTCTTCACCACCTAAAGTAGCAAAAGCTACAAAAAAATCGTCTAGGCGCTCCGCAGGTGATAAAAAAACTCATCGCTGGACAAAAAATGAACCAACCTATTCTAGGAAACCAGTGGATGTGTCGCAAGAGAAGTTGGAAGCCCTGTACAACCAAATCGGTGTGTTTATTTATTGGTATTTTATACCTGACTGGATACCATACGCTGCCAGCTACTAAAGACTATGGTCGACAAATGAAACGTTGGGTGTAGACATTGTAAAAAACACAATGAGTCGAAATCGTTTCCAAACCATGAAAAGATGGCTTCATGTATGTGATAACAGTCATTTAAATACGACGGATAAGTTTGCGAAGGTTACTGTTCTAAATGATATATTGAATCGAAAGTTTTCCCAGTTTGGTGTATTTGCACACAACCTTTCGATTGACGAGTAATTGATTCCTTATTTTGGGCGTCATTCGTGTAAAATGTTTATAAAGAGAAAACCGATTCGATTCGGGTATTAAGTACTGGTGCTTGACCTCCGACCATGGCTATTTATTCAAGTTTATTCCTTACGCCGGCGCCAGTGGGTCAACTCGAAACGATGAACAATTTTCCTTGGGTGAAAATGTAATCTTAGGATTACTGTCAGATATAGAACGCCCAAGCGAACATTGTGTCTTTTTTGACAATTTCTTCACTTCGCATAAAATTTTGCGAAGTCTTAGTCAACTTGAATATTTTGCGACCGGCACGGTTAGAGCCAACCGAATAGAAAATGCTCTACTTATTGATGTATTGTGCAGTGGTCACGGATACGTCGAACTATCTTGGAGTTGAACCTATGCAGCGCGCAAAAAGATACAACCGAAAGGAAGGAAGGATAGTGCCGATGCCACACTTTGTAAAGGAGTATAATAAAAATATGTGGGGAGTGCACCTATTTGACAACAGTACCAATAATTACCGCATTCGAGTTCGTGGAAAAAAGTGGTATTGGCCGTTGCTTACCAACGTTTTGGATGCAGCAATGGTGAATGCATAGAAACTCCATTGCGCTTTTCGACGTAATATTGAGAATACAAATAGATTTCCGCACCTGTATCGTTGAACTCCTCATCAAGGTAGAAAAAGGACTTAACTCAGCTATTCTGCAAGTTCCCAATGCGGTTCGAGGAGATCAAGTTGATCACATAATTCAGAGAAGCCATCAAACACGGTGTAGTGTATTCCTAGTTCCAAACCTGGAACTAGCCAATACACAACTAATTTCCCACACAAGCTTCGGTAAGCTCTCTATGACACCAAAGCACATTCTCAAACCTACATTGACATGTTAATCTAAATTTCCCTTTGTGAAACTCTTAGTAGAACATTGAACCTAGAGTAAACAAAAATATCACTTATGCGACGTTAATGAGTCAATGCAAAGTAAGCTATATTGGATGCGACGAACTCCGTGGGAATTAATTTGAATCGCGTTCGATTGGTTATGGTAAGTAGATTTAAGACTAGAGTAGGAATTTTTATAAGATAAGCAAATTTAGTGTACATAGAAATTAAGAAAGAAAATTGTAAATAAAAATAAGGAACGAGGCTGGCACTGCGCTCATAATTGTTCCTTAGTTGAACGAAGTTGTTTGTTTTTAACCTGCCGTTCTTGCCTTTATATCGGCAAAACGTTTAACAGGAATACTTGAGTGAAGTCTGCCTTATTCGGCGGACTACAAGTTGCCTTTTAATTCGGCTATTTGAATATTCAGCAATATCGGCTGCCTGTTCTTTTGGACTGCGCCAAACATGTGGCAATTAGTCAGTTGCCGTGAAAAGAAGATCATTTCTCTAGAAGAATATCGTAGAAGACGTCGAGAGAAACACGTAGAGCGTCCAGCACCCGAGGCGCATCCATCACCTGGTCAACCACGCACCCCACATACGATAATCACATTACATGGCGATCCTGCGACACACGATCCTGCGACACACGATCCTGCGACCCGCGATTCTGCACGTTCCGGACCACTAGACGGCGTAGAAGAAGGCGAAATCCGTGAAATTAGTACAGACGAGGAATTCTATCGAGCATTCGAAAGATGCTTAATACAAGGCGCGAAATTCAACGAATCAACACAGCATAGACAAGAGGAGTACGTGCCGATGCCGATATCCCAGGCACCTAAGTACGATCCAACACCACTACCCGGAGCACGACCTAGGAATATTGAAGAATTCGTAGGGAAGCCGAGAGCAGAACCTCCAAAGGTTAACAAGCTGAAGCGACGACGACGAGGAGGCAAAGCTTACCATCAAAGGCGCGAAAAGGCGATTTTAAATCGATTGATCCATATCTCGACAGGAGAACATAGAATTAATTTCAAGAATAGGTTAAATAGTTATAAACGCAAATAACATAATATAAAATTCAATATAAAAAAGGGGTAAAAATAATATAAACAATAAAAATAATAGAAATAAATCATAAATGAAATGGGCAATAATTGTAGCACTAATTCAAACATTTTAATTAAATACAAGCAAACTATAAGTACCACGATCATCTTATCAATAGTTTTGGTGTTCCCATACATATATAATAGCAAACAAAAGAAATATGCTAGGAAGATCAATGACAGACACATTCTTGCAAACAGGGTTGATGTTTAATGTATCGAATACATAATCAGTTCACAGATGCCTGCAAATCAACTAAATACACTATTAACCAAATTACAGAACACTTTATCAAATTTAAATAAATCTAAGAACTACACGGTTAGAACTTTGAAAGAAAAATTAGAATCTGTAATAAAAATTGAGAATGAATCTATTCAGCCAAATAAGAGAAGGCACAGAACTTGATCTCAAGTCATCTATATCCAAGGTTTGCAAGGCACTGATTTCAACATTGATTGAACGGTTGAACTTATACTGCAATGGCAGAATTTAATATTGAGACTGCCATCAAAACAATACCGAACTTCGACGGTAAATTTTCTGAGCTGGAGACTTTCCTAATCGTAGTGAAACTGATTGGCAAAAAACTTTCACCAGAAGGGAAAACAGAACTATTAAACTTTGTCTTACATGTGAAACTTAGCCCTAATGTTAGGACAAGTAAGGATACAAAAACCCGAAAACTGTTCCCCAAATCCACACACAACTATCCACAATCACACAAAAGCGACTTCCAATTTCTGTATACAAAGACAAAATATTGAATTTAGTCAATGAGTTAAATCAGCTTCAGATTGGTGAACTAGGTCCAAACCCCATTCAGGCTGCGAAACAAGCCATACAAAGCGTAAATGATACATACGCATTGACAGTGTTCAAAAACGGTCTGAACGACCAAATAAGGGAGACCATATTCGCTGCCAGGCCTAAGAATTTAAGTGAAGCAATTTCTCTTGCAACGGAAATTGAGAGTACTGAAACGCAGCAAAATAGTGATTTACATATAAACAGATACAATAGGTATTCGAATAATAGAAATATGAACAACATTAGCAAAAATGATTATAACACCCAAAATTCCATGAATCACCACATAGTGGACCTACAGGAATACGCAGAACGCTTCTTAAATTAAAACAAAGATACTGTTGGAAGGACATGAGTAGGATGATAAAGCATTACATCAACAAGTGCGATAAATGCAAATTTAATTAAATAACAAAGCACACAAGGGAAAGAATGATCGAAACAGATACACCCTCTACTAGTTTTGAAATAGTGAGTGCGGACATCATTGGTCCCTTAAGACTCTCAAATAACTATCGATACATACTAACCATACAATGCGAATTAACTAAATATGTCACAGCTATACCCATAGAAAATAAGGAAGCTAGAACTGTAGCAAAGGCCTTAGAAAACAATTTCATACTGCAATACGATCACTTCAAAGCTTTAAAAACGAATTTAGGAACAGAATTTACCAATAATCTATTAAAAAACATTTGCGATATATTACAAATTAAACAAACTTTTTCAACCTCTTGCCACCACGAGACGTTAGGTTTAGTAGAAAGAAACCGCCGTGTCCTAAACGAATACTTATTAGCATTCGTTGACGACAACAACTGGGACGAGTGGATACCTTTCTATACATTTTCGTATAACACCACCCCACACGTGGACACTAACTACTCAGCATACGAATTAGTTTTCGGAAAACTTTCATACTTACCGACCGACACTTTTGAAAACACAGACAAAATATATGACATAGAAAACTATGCGAATGAGTTGAAACTGCGATTAAAGATTTCTTCAGCAAAAGCAAAAGAGATAATAGAAAAAAAAATAGCTAGAAACGATAAAAACGCATATACAAAACATATTAAGCTAGATATTGGCGATCTGGTACTGATAGCAGCTGAAAACCGTAAAAAACACCAAAAACCACACAAAGGCCCATATAAAGTAAAAGATATAAACAATGTAAATACACTAGTAGAAATAGAAAATAAAGATAAATGGATACATAATAACAGACTTAAATTATACAACTTGTACAAACAAAGTAAATACATTTTTTATACCATTCAAAATTTAAGTTATTATACACCACTCACTTGAGATATAATGTAAAAACTATTATATAGCATATATAGAAATAAGCTATTGACAAAATATGGTAACAAGAATAAGCATAGTTGTAAACCATTGTAGTACATGTACATACCATGTAACATCATAGCCACCTGTAGTACATATACATACCATGTAGTACATATACAAACCATACAACCTCATTGCCACCAAACATACATACAATTCTTACATGCACTACTTTTCGATAAACTCATAGAATACCCCTGTACTCAACATATGAGCATCGATAATTAGCTATGAACTCAGACACGACCCACCTCAATGACTCATGCATACTGGAAGATATGGTCAAGTGTTTTAAATACGTTTAACAGGAATACTTGAGTGAAGTCTGCCTTATTCGGCAGACTTCAAATTGCCTTTTAATTCGGCAATTTGAATATTCAGCAATATCGGCTGCCTGTTCTGCGACCCGTGATTCTGAACTTTCTGGAAAAAATAGCACCTAAAATGTAGTTGGCAACGGGAATGACTACATATGATTTGGGCTTGGCAGCGAATGCGTTAAAGGGACTCAATAAAATGTTAACACGCATCCATTGTCACCTCAACGACGTTAAGACAACATTTTGTTCGTGAGATATCATGCGTGACAGAAATTTCTTTTATTTGTGCTAATAAGCTTAGATCTCTGCTAGGATACTTCGATTGACACCTAAATCAAGTCTATACGTCTTTGCCTTCGTAAAATATCGTTCTTAAAATAAATGACCACGAACAACCAATATGTATGTACATACACACATACATATTTCTGTCTAAAGATACTTTTAAACTACTCCTGAAACCTTAAATTTTTTCGAAATAATTGCAATAACTACCCTATATACTGGGAAGTTAATAAGTGTTGTAGTGTATCCATGTTTATCGCATTTAATGTAATTATACTTCAATGCACTCACAACCTTGTGAAGTTACATCTCCGAAGAGAGAGACTGTTTCACGTCATATAAAAATATTATGCTGAGGGAAACACTTAAGTTTACTGTGTCAAATAGCGACAGTATTAAAATGATCAGATATTTTGTTTAATCTTTTATCATAACGTTTCAGATTATTATCAAATGTAATATTGGTTCTATGTATGAACTTTTTGGTATTAATCAAAAGCGAAACACAAAGTAGAAGTTTACAAGAAACACACATACCATGAGAATCCATCCCAATTCGTCGAACCATAGTAGGCAACACAAAATGGTGGCTTTTTATCACCTGATACATAGAATAGAAGAGCAGAAAAATATAATTAAAATAGCTTAGTTCAAAAATAGAAAAAACAAAAGAAACTCTTACAACCAAAATTTAACCTAAAAAAGAGGAAGCCAAAAATTACACCAAAAAGTTGAAGCAAAAATCAAGACTTCACAATTGGAAAACACTAGTAAACGGAATCAACAGAGCAATAAACTAAAACCAGCAATACATGCAACGAAAAAAATTACATAACATTGGAAGCCTTGAGGGAATCACTCGTGTACAAAACACTAAAAAAGCTACAAGCCAAAATACCTGTTTGCCGAAAAAACTGGCAAGTTAAAACCTACGATTTTAAGTTCATTCAAATTTCTTATTATAAACTGACTAAAAAAATTATATAAAATGTAATGTATCCGTTTATTTAGTTTACGCATACGATGTATCTATCTTCGTCTACAAATAGTAGTGGCTTCTATCAATTTTCCACCTTGGTCAAGAGTTTTTTTTTTCAGAAAATTCAAATGTTTACAGGTGATGTTGAAAGTGACTATCTATAAGAAATCCAGATATGCTACTACGTACTTGCGGCGACGATATGGTACACAAACTTTTTAATTATATTTGATAAACTCATTAATGTTTTTTTAAACATATTTATATTTTTAGATAAAAATATTTATTTATCTTATTCACAAATCATAGTTTAAGCAGTCGACTGTCAAAAAAAACAGATTTATTTTTTTCGAAACATATATTTTAAAGGCAAGCGGGATAATATTGACCAATTTGTCAATACCAAGTAACCTACATATTATTATATTCATCGCGAATGACTTCTAATGCATAAACGACATTCACTTTCTTGCCAAAAATTAAAATTGTAACATTTTCGTTCAATTTAAATTCATCTACTGGATTATTCATATCAAAATAAAAAAAACTTGTTAACTTTTAGATTTATCATATTCTGATACGCGCTTGTCAATAATACTTAATGGCTTTGAAGTGCACGTATACAACCGTTCGTTACATTATGACAAGCTTGAAAAACTGTTTGGTTTGGAAACATCAGTATTAAAAACAGTATGAAAGCTCAGCAGTATGAAGTTTCATAAATAGGAACTAATGAGTTTCTTTTTCAGAATGATTGTTGTTTTGCTGACGAATCTTATGAGTCTCTGGAAACAGATGTGAATGCATTTACTTTTCATCCTAGCCTGGCGAAATCCAGTGGAAGTCATCAAAAAAGGTCCGTTGCAATGACAGCAACAACCTGGCGAGATCTTATTCCAGTTATAAAAGTAGATATTCACACTGTACGTACTGCCCATTTATATATCAACCAAGCACCACTGAAACGATAATAGCCTGGTGTAAAAAAAATAATAACATCACTATTTTTTGTTTTCTTTATATTGTTTATTTGATTGATCACAATGGGATTTGTGTTTTGGAATTTAATATTGGTCTCAAAATTATTTTAAATTTTCATCATCAAAAAAAATTAACAAAATTAACATAATTGGAAAAAAATATTCTATTTAGCGATGAAAAACGGTAACCTTCTGTACTGATAAATTTGCAAAATATTTTATCTCTGATCATATAGGGTCGCTTTGTGCTTGGAAATAGACTTACACCGACATCACTATCAATTGGGGTGGAAGAAGCTCACTGTGTGTATAGTACAAAACCGCCAGCATGTCATCTCGATAAGTTTATGCACTTTATCAAAGCTAAAATTGAAAATGCTAAGGTGATGTTCACTCCGAGCCTAAAATACACTGGGTTAGCTGATGATCCTCCCAGGTAATATTTCATTTAAAAATCAACATTTTCAAACAATTTACAATAAAAATGAAACGTTACTCGAACCATATGTATGTTTGAACGAAAAACATTACGAATAAATAACAAAATTACAATCTTTCATGTTATTGTTCATCGTTTTTCTGTTAAGATGTTCAACATGTTTAAGGATGTGGATTTGATTTGATAATATCGTAGTAAAAATGTCTCATGACTTCGCGTCGAAATATCGTTATATACAGACGTGCAAAGTATATAGAATGAACACGGTAATCCATTGCGAAAATCGTCATTCTACCTCGCACATCTGCCAAATCAACAAACCAAAATCTGCACATCACACAAGACGAAACTAAACGAGATGCCACATTTGAAATTATAGAAATGTCGATAGCCGAGACAATTAAAGTAAATATGGTGGCGTGTTTTGTGCATGTTTGCTATAGCAACTCTAACACAACCATAAACAGAAATAAAATAGCAAAAAGATTTTCTGCCAACACTTGTCAATCCACCCAGTAAGAAAATCAAATTTGGTTTTCCGCAAAGTGTTGATGAAATTCCTACTGAGCACTTATTCGCTTATCTCAGTCCTCACATAACGTACATATGCAAAATAAACCGATGGAATTTTGCAATAGACTACCATGATTAGTCTATGTACCTTGACGGCTGCTCACTTGCTCGAATATCGCCAATGCGTAGTTTTATATTTAACTTTTGTATAGACGTCTCCTTGACAATGCTTGTTATTTTAAATAAACAACCAAATGTCACAATATTTCCAAACCCAATTTGGAACTTTCAAAGAATCTTCAACTTTCAAGACAGTTTAAGCTGTATATAAGGATTTAAAAGTGTCCCTAACAATCGAGACTCTGCAAATTTTGCGCACAGTTGCAAAGCGCTTTAAAAAAATCCGTCGAAAAATTGATGCTCTACAGGACAATAGACGACCTGAAGCGCATCGTTAAAGATTAGACGAATGCGGCAGCCAAGACAGCTGTAGCGACAGCATTAAATTCCATTTCCAACAAACTCCTCCAAGACTACGGAATCTGAGATGTCGTCAGCAACACGAAAGATAATAAATAAGCCGGAAAAAGACTGAAAATAACAGAGGAAGAAGCAAATACAAAAAACGAACAACTCCCCCTAAAGCACTGAAACCAGTTCAACAACAAAATAAAACCATAAAAAGCGCAAACGGATGCAATTGCAATATGCAAATGATATGCTAACTCAAACAGTCAGCCCGATTGTTCCAATAATGTAGTTAGGAACTATACAGATCCATGCAGTTTTTTTTGAATGTGTATAACTCCCTGCTGGGTGATTGTTAGCCCCGCTTAGCACTTTGAAACAATAAATCCAAGTTGAGCAACGAATTTCATTCTATGTTCCAGATACTCAAATCAGATAGGCTACACAATTTTTATTTGCTTGTTGCCAATCTGAATGTAAAGCACACATCGCGACAACATCAACAACCCGTGAAGTGTTTTGCTGAAATCGTGGATGACTTATCGCCAGGTGGAGTACAGGTGTCGCCTCTATAAGCATATCTTATTACACAATTTAAATACGGATATAAGCTCTCAGAATCCGTTAATATCCTATTTTTCAAACTACTAGAATTATACTGTTTTCAGGTTCACTGACAATATGAATGATATAATACTTAACAGCTCATATCTTGAAAAACACGGGCAATCGTTGACTCACTTTTTGCAGAAATCGATTGCAGAAAAAATCAAGTCTCACCTCAAAAAAAAATTCGGTAATTGTAAAATTTCCGCTCCCCAAAATTCATAAGCAAGTTAAATTTTTTCTCGGAATAAGTTGTTCGAACCTATTCAAAAAATTGCCCACCCGATGTCTCATGACAAATAAAAAAATCAACCACAATATTGCAGACATTAGATATACAGAATATGTCGAAGCTTTCAAAAAAAATATGCAATTATTCAGTACTTCAATATTTAAAATTTGAAGATATCTTTACAATGACCACAGAAGTTTTCAGCTTTTTAACCCAACTTTCTCTAAATGAAAGTCAAACCAAATTGTCAACTATCGAAAAGACCTCCTCGTTTGGTCTGAGTGGGAACACTGTCGCGAGTAGGTTCTTCGAAAACGTAATTTGAGTGTTGTTTAGAGTTCGGGAGGCAAAGCGAATCGGGTTAATGTTTTGAGTCGATCAAATTTCATTCCCCTGTTTCGAAGCATATTCTGGGCAGGCATACAGGCATACCAATATTTTTTGTATGTCTAGATTTGGAAAACCTTAAGGGGCACATTCAAATTTTGAAAAATCGAAATTTGTTTTTTGATAGATTTTGTTAGAATAAACCTTTAAAAACACGATTTGAATAATATGAAAGTAAAATCCATTAAGTAAAAACATGTAGGCTTGTATAGCAACACGCGTCAAAATTTTTTTTCGATGAATTCAAATTACTAATGAATATGGAGCCTTACGGTTCTGATTTCATAATCGAAAAAAAGTGTGTCTTGCGTGTGAAAAAAGAATGTTTAGTAGACCCAAAGGCGCAAAAAACAGTTGGTCATAGCAAAACAAAACAAAAACAAAAAAAACTTAAAACATGCTGTTACAAAAAAGTGCATCATCTCCAAAAAAGGTCCGAACAAAATTCAGCTAACTATTAAACTAATGAAAACTTTGCCCACTTACTATTGCCTAGCAATACAACGAAATTCTGATTCGGTTGAAATCCGCAAGGAAATTTGTGCAGGAAACTACCACCAAATTTCTACAGATAAGAATCGTCATCACTTTAAATGTCCAATGAGAGAAAAGTCTTGGTGTAACTGACGCAGGGCTGAGGCAATTGGTAAAAGTGCTTTGAAAAATTTCAGGCATCCTCCACCTTTGGATGATTCAGTACAACAAATTTTAAAACCAACTTAACTTCGGAAGATTTATTGAAGCGCTGCTAAGGCAATTTCACTCAAAACAAAAATGAAAGCTTCAATTCTTGCGTTTGGAATATAGCCCCTTAGCTTCATTTTGTCGGTAAAAATATTATCAGAATTGCTGCCAATACTTCTGTATGTGTATTCAATGAAGGATTCATAAATTTACTGAAAATAATGCAAGTTACGAGAATAACTGTAGGTCATAGTGCGATGGAACATGCAGAGAAGCGAGATGCTGCAACAATCAAGCAAACAGAAAAACGCAGCACTGAGGCGGCTAAATGGACCTGAACTGATCGTAGGGAGCAAAAATCTCAAGGAGAGAAGAAATTTGACAGTAAGGAAGAGAAATTGTATGGCACAGGAATCGCAAATTGAATTTGGTAAGGTAAGGCGATTTTCTCAAAACAGCGGTTTTCAAGTTCGTGTGCACGATTAAAAAAACCATTTATCCAATAGTTCTGAAATTTTAACACATTAACCTACACATGTTAATGCTCAGAATGAACTACGAAAAAAAAACGGCACACAATTTTTAAAGTTACAGCAGATTTTTAGAGGCAAAAAACGTCGATTTTCGAGAAAACGCCGTCATTTTCTTGTTTTTCATCCAAGTTTTCTTTGTTCTTTCTATAGTGACTTTGATGCTGATTAAAGTCCCGTTGTTTTTTTTTAGATGTTTCTGTGAGCAGCAATCGTGCACACCGTGATTTTTTGATGTTTTTTTTAACTGTGATGGCCAAAAAACTTTTAATTTTTTTTGTATAGTTCAGTGTTAACAAAATATATGTGCAAAGTTTAATTAAGATATGTTTTTGTTTTCAATCGAAAAATGTCATTTCCCAAAAATTAAAAATTCGAAAATTGAAGGTGCCATGTCACCTTAAAGTGGGAAACTCGCGAATCATCGTTGGCAACTTAAGCTATTCACCATTAAGGGGGGCATTCTACCTGGAACTTTAAAAAAATCGATTTTTTTTGTTGCTTTAATCTACTCTTATACTTTTCGAGAATAAAATCTTTCAAGGTCGTACTGATAACAGTTTTGAATTGATCGATCCCAGAACCGGCGGGCGCCTAGCCGCGCCAAGCGATCCGAAAACTTTGAAGCGCGTTTTCTCGAAATCACTTTTTTACGATTGCGAGTAGACTACTGCACTTAGAAAGCTCAGTAAACCCTCATTTTGTAGATGATAGTTTACACAAGTGCGTGAACCTCTAAAATCTATATTAAAAAAATGTTTAAACAATTTCTCAGTTACTCACAACAGCAACAAAAAAGCAAAATTGGACTTTTTTATCATATGATATTATTACTATAATTAAATATTTGGTAAAATTTCAGAGGTTCATGCACTTGAGGCATGCCTCATCTTTAAAACAAAACAAAATGGTTCAGGCTGCAGAATGATTACCGCAAAAATCGATTTTTCGGGGGACTTTCGGAAGATAGCTGCTACAGCCGCCATTTTGAAAATTTATCGAACATGAATAATCAATAATTGTAGTTCAGACATATATCTAAATACACGTTAATCATCACAAAGCTGTCACATTGTTTTATTGTTAAAAAAATACAGAAAAATGGCCATTTTTTGAGGCTCCAGATAGAGTGCCCCCCTTAAGCACGTACAAAGGAAAGAAAATGTAATTGCTGATCCGCTCGTAAGTTAACGTTCATGAGGACGCAGACTGCCTCAACACATAGTTACTGCGGACTACAGCACCTGTATAGCCATATATGAAAAGCTTCTCAATTGATTCAATACGGAACCAGCTAGACTTGAACAAATCGGAAAAACGGTTTCTTGACACTTGTTGAGTTAAAAGCCACACCGCGATGAAATTACAAAAAAAAAATCACTCGAATCGAATTTTTTTGCTAACCCTGAATCAATCACAATAGTGTACCAAAACTGCTCATAAACGATTAATTTTTTTGAATTGCTGAAGTTATCAGAACTCTATAATTCAAATATCCAATACGGAACAAGAATATCCACTACTGGTTTTATCTTCCAGGGGAGCAGTTCATCATCAATAAAAAGCGACTCAAACATCAGTACGATTTAGATTAAAGATAAAGTTCTAAGGTGTTTCGGATCCATTAAGTAAAAGTTTGATCTAGTTAATTAATACAAAAATTGTTCATCTTAGTGAAAAGTATTAAATGGATAAATAAAGATTTTAATAAATATTTTCCACACATAGACAGTACTGATTTTTATTTACAAGTTATTGTCCAAGTAAATAAGAATGAAAATAGATGCTACGTCTAGAATAATATTAGATATTAATTATTATTAGAATTAATTTTTCCTAGCGTATTTTAATGGACATTTTGGTTTATAGATACATGGGAGAAGGATTCGTCATCATGATGTCTAATCAACTCCAAGTGTACTTTTACATGGATGAACCAGGTTTTTGTGCAAGTTATTCTAATTCGTTTTAAATAATAAATATTTATTCATGTAAGGAATCGTACCAGACGGACCAGTTCTTTCAATTTTAGCGAATGGGGACATAGTTGATCCAGTCCCCCCCGTGTGGGGTATAGACATTAAATGCGGTAAAGGAACGGATTTCAGCTACGGCCCTTGGGCTGACAGACAACGTGATCACTTGATCAAATTTTTTTTTCATCCGGATTGGCAGGAAATGCATGTCACTAACACATCAAACCCTGGTCAGAAACGTCAATACGAATCATTTGACATAAGCATGTGCACACTAAATGAAGCCACCGTCGATGTTTTATTCTCGAAGGAGAAGGTAATTTTTTATTTGCTGTGTGATTATATTTACAAGAGCACGAATGAAGTTTTCAAAGTCTAAAAAACTTGTGAGTAATGAGTCGTAACTCTACGCTTTGACTTGAATAATTGCGAAAGGATTATGACCATTTACAGAACACAATCGTGACAAAAAAGACTAAGCCATTTCCCTGGGAATTAGAGGTAGTAATGAAGTTGTGTGTTTATGACCAAGTCGCTTCTCCGATGAGATCAAAAATTACTGGTTCGTCTCTGAAACCACAACTCGGACGTGAAGTCCATAGAACGAGTCAACGAACATTGTGTCACATGAATATTTGTTCGGCCTCCCGCGGTGGTAGCTGCTGGGAAGCTAGCTTAGTTTAGCGAGGAATCACGGTCATAGGTCAAAGCGCCAAACAAACTTACGTTCTTGTTTCATTATTAGAAAATCAGCCACTTAAACGCTCGATGAAGTAAAAACTATAAACACGCCCGAAACGCCGAACGGTTGTCCCGAGACGTACAAACAAATCAAATTCAAAAATACTCGCATTCTATTATACTTCACTCTGTTACGTACGCGTGACTTGTTTAACTCTAATTCGTTCGTCCTTGTGCACACTAAAAAAACTTCAATGCGGGAGTCTTTCCCGGAAAACACGATAACGACTTCTAGTTCACCTAAAATATAAGATGTGAACCATGACGAAGCCTCGCCAACCAACGATGTTATGTGTTTGGCCCCGCCATCCATGCCTTAGCCCTGAGCTACCACATTCTGCAGAGACTACACCCGAAAGGAAACTCTAGTTTTCTGTTTTTAACTCATTTAAATCAACCAATCACCATCATGAATTTAATTATATTTACTAGAAAAATGATATAAATACATAAATTAATTCACTCCGGAGTTAGGAATCATTCAATTAAAATTCAAGAAGAATAAAACCGGTAATTACAATCTGCGAAGAAAATGCAAAAAAATATTTCACAAGAAAAAATTCGGTATATCTTTTTACCCCAGCCGTAAAGAAAAGTAAAAATAAAGCAGTTCATTCGTCTTTCCTCGAATTAAAAAGATATTTTTTTCCCTCTGAATCCATCGTTTAGGCTCGCTTAAAGTAGCATAAATAGTAAGAATTTACAACAACAAAATAAAGGAAAAATAGCAAAAGTGATGTAAATTGGAATTGAATATGATTGTTACTTCAATGAAGAATAAACTAAGATAGTTGTATAAAAGCACTTCTGGTTTCCACATTATATCTGACATTCCTAAAACGCCTCAGTTATTCTTTGTAGCGTGACTTGTGCTTCCTATTTTTCAACCAGAATGGCGGCCCACAAAGATTCGCTCCAGCAAGTCAATTATAGTCTACCTTACAACCAATCAGCGTCTTCCAGAAGGTGCTTCGTACACAAAAAATTGCTGAGAATTAGCATCTAAACAGTCCCCATGCAGATATTGATTGATTGATCGATCGTCCGATACTTACTATTAACACACACACACACACACACATATATATATATATATATATATATATATATATATTTGTATGTATGTATATATATATAGCGTTTCAAAATAATTTCTGGCATATGGCCACCGCGTCTGCGACTTAGGAAGGCCATCCTGTCGGTCGAATTTTACACCACTTTTTTCACCATAGCCAGTCTTTTTTGCCAACAACGCGTCGAATGTTGGCTTCAATAGTTGCTGGTTTGTCAGCATAGACAATTGACCTGACGTAAGCTCACAAAAATAGTTCAATGGAGTCAACTCACCGGTCCGTTACTTGAGATGATTCATTCACCAATAAAGTAATAGTTTCACGCGGTATTGTATTTGCGCCATCCTGTTGGAACCATTTGTTCCATAGATGATGAGCATTGAACTTGGGAAACAAAAAGTTACGTATCATTTCTCGGTAGCGATCGCCATTAACGGTAACGTTGGTTCCGTCTTCAAATTTGAAAAAGAATGGAGAAACCCCACCATACAGTTATTCTTTCGGGATGTAATGGGGCTGCCATAGAGTCTTGAGGATTATCCTAACACCAAAAACGGCAATTTTGCTTATTTATGAACCCATTTAGCCAGAAATGAATTCGTAGCTGAAAATCATTCGACGGTAAAAATGCATTTCAACTTTCAACTCATTTTTAGCCCATTCACCGAACGCACGACGCAAAAAATATCCAATGGCTTCAATTGCTGTACTAGTTGAATCTTATAGGGCTTAAATCCAAAATCTTTGCACAAAATTTTCCATATAGTGGACGGACAGAAGCCAAGTTGTTGAGAACGGCGTCGAATTGATAAATTTGGATGGTAAGTCACACTATCCTGCACAGGTCATAGCTGCCTCGGTGCGCACTGTACGAGCTCGTGTTGAATGAACATGAGTATACATGGAGATAAATCTTTCCATTGTATTGCGTATGAGCTGCTAAGATAGACGATTAAGAGCACCATAAATTGGACAAAGTGCTCTATAAGTTGGCGCACAGAACCCGAATTTCGAAAATAGATTTCCACTGTTTTGAGATGTGGTTCGGATGTAAGTTCTTGCATGGTAATTTACCAAAACAAATAAAACATAATTTCAATATGACAGCGAAGTTTGATACATACCCCTATCGAAAATTGTGTATCTCTAAAAACACCCTATAGTTATAACTATGCATGCCTGCCTTTATATTTGCAGTACTTGCATGGTAATTTGTCAAAGTAAATTAAACATAATATCAAAATGACTAAGAAATTTGAAAACTACAATGACTGATACCACTATGGGAAGATGTATACCTCTAAAAACATCCTCTATAAATCCGATTTTCTTTTCGAAAATATATCAATTTGTACCGCAATCAGCTTGGTTTAGAGTATATTTAGAATTTTTTTGTGGGAAATGAAATTAATCTAGAGGCTTATTCCATGTCAGATCTTGTCGAATAAATGATTCTGGTAGTCCATTTTTTGGGTTCGTATTTGACGGACAAGGGCTTAATTCTGGTTAGACATGTGATGTTACTTGACTTTTAGTTATTTATGGGTTTATGTTATCTTATTGTATCATGGTGATAGAAACAAAATATGCTTGAAATTTGTTAACCAGTAACTGCTGAATTTTTCATCAACGGTATTATATAAATTTTTACCTTAATTTGAAAATATAGGTAAAATGAATGTATTGCAGGAAACCAATGCTATGCATATTACTATAGGCGCAGGATCTTATACTGAAATTACTATTCCTTGGATCATCCAGCGAGATGGATTTACGTCCGTTATTTCTGGCCAATTACTTCATATGGAAGCTACCACTAGCCTACACTACAGAAGTTTAGCTGAATGTGAATCTCTGGAGTACAAAATTTCGTATGATCTTAAAATTAACGAAGACGAAAATCTAAAATTTCGTTATTTTCAGAATACATTACTCGAAAAGATGGAATGATATTCAAGATTGGGTTGTGAATCTCACGGGATATAAATCTACAACTTATGTTATTTACAGACACAAGCTTTTTTTTCAAGTAGGTTAATTTTTTTTGTTGAACTATGTTCATCGCAATTTTTAGGATCTAATAGACGATTGGTCATCTAAAGAAAGATCAGATGTTTTATTCTTTATTCCTTATACGTGCAATTTCAATGTTATATTAAAGGAGTTTGAAATATTAACATTGAGTAACCAATATAATTGGATTGATTGTTCGAGTGCGAATCAAGAAAATCGTCACCTGGCGTTTTGTGGAGATTTTTTCGATTTAAGTTTTATATTACCATTTTATGATTTTTTACCAAATACAATATTCTTAAAATTCTGGCTTCATGGAGAGGGGCTCGATTTAAGTATGTTTCTTCCAGAAGTTTCAACTACTCGATCATTCATTCTAGCCATTGATAAAGGCAGTAATATATTAACTAGAACTGGAACTGTAATGAGCAGACAAAAACTATATTCAAAAAAGTGGAGAAGAATATGTTTACAGAGGTGAAAAATTGTAATTTATGTTAGTAGAATTACCTATATTTTCATTATATTTAATTTAGCACTGGTTGGATAGACTGTTGGAAGGTTCCGATTGTTGCATTATCGATTCAATACATCTTTCATCCGATTCCACCGCTTGGGCCAGATCCGCAAGCAGATATAACAACACCTGAAAAAGAAGAGATTTTGCTGAGCCCGATGAGGATACCAATTTCTCAGAAATCTTCCATGAACACTTGGGTAAAATTGGGCTAGAAGCTGTTGATCTTAATAATATTCTATCAAATAATTTCTAGGGAAAGGTAAAAAAGCCCAACCTAGCGTATTTAGATTCAGACAACGTATCTATTGAAATTGAAGTAGGGTCATCGGTTTTAATGGCCTATGGTTGTACACTGAACCAGTTGCTAAATTTAAAGGTTTGATTTCCAATTTAAATATATTTTATAGGTATCATTTGTTTGCAGGAGAATATATTTGGTGACGATCAGTTTTTTAGAGACATGGACCTTTCAAATACCATTTATCAAACAAATACTCGATTAAATTTAAAAGAGCCAGTATTTGTAAAAGATCACAAATTTGCAAAAACTATTGGAAATAGATATGGACATGAAATTAAAAATCCCGAATTTAAAGAGAAAATTCTTGATGCAAGAGTATATAGACCATTGGACGTGGAAGTATCTGTGGTATTGCATGATATTCAAGCACATTTAATGAAGGTAAGCTATTTCTTCAATGAAAATATCAGAAGTCATCCAAAAGTCACTAAAATTATTATAAGACTTTTGTTCGATTTTAAAAACATGGTTAAATAGTTCGATGGCATTACGACTTAAAGCAAGATTTCATCCTACATGAAGTGTAAACGTATTATAGTAAACTGTAATGTGGATATAGAAGTAACATTGATAAAGACTTCAAGTATATATAGATGTCATTAGAAAGCTGTAGTAATTTAACATTGATCAATGAAATTTTTTATTTGATACTTCAAATTTCGTTGCTTTGTCAAACTAAGTGCTTTAAAGATGCATGCAAAATAATATTTAAAAAAACACGGAATCAAATGAGCTGCAGAAACCGTTGTATTAATTGTAATGTCATTCATGATTAACCTCCTAGGAAAAAATACTAAATTTTCATAACATACGATCAAATCATTTTGACTTTTTTTAAATCTGGATATATCCCTACATCTTTGGAAATAATGTAACTATCTTGAATTAGATACATAGAAGTTCTCTTTTCCAAAATTTTAAGGGGATCCATAACTTTTGAGTGTTAAAAATATCTCTTTTTATGATTTTTCCCTTTGATATAAAGATAGCAATCAAAAAATAATAGTAAGGATTTATTGTATATTTCATCATGTATTCAAAATATATTTTTTTCAATTCAAAGTACCAAATGGCGGTGTGATAGCAAGTCAAACGTGGTAGCTTCTTCCGATAACTTTTTTTAATACCATTCGTGCTTGAGTCGATTAGCAGAGGTATACGCTTTTAGAAATATTTGTTCATCTATGCGAAATATCTGACTTCACTATACGAATGGTGGGTGCCTCAATATCTACTTCGAAGTCGACGTCAATTTTGTGTTGAAGTATCTTAAGACCTATTGACACTGAATCTCTTAATCAAGTCTTCATAAAAAACACTTTCACCAAAAACGCCGCGTGAATGCACCAAAACCTTCTGTCTACCAAAACTACCACATACTATAATCAAACCTATTTAATTTACGCCGCCCTCTAATGTTTACATAGACCTTCTTGTACGTACATTGAATCCAATGTATTCACAGTATTTATATCATTTAGATGCGAAACTATTTTATTTGGATTTTTTTCATATAATGTAAGAACCACTGTTTTGTTTCATTCTAAATTTAAACTTTTACTTGGAAACAGTAAGAAAGATTTTGTACGGTTTACTTTTTGTTTATTTGAAATTTGTAACTTTTAGTTGTCTTTCTTAATACAATAAGAAGTAAGCCAGTTTCGTTTCATTTAGGTATCATCAAATTTCTCTAAGCAGAAACAATTATAGGGTTAAAAATGAAAGTAAAACATTTAAAACAGCCCTATCAAAAGTTTTGCAATTGAAATTTGTATTTGTTTAACAAAAGACATTGCTGTCGACTAACGTACAATTATTCTTTAAGATGAACGCTACTAACGCTCGTAGTATCACTATCCATTAGCCAGCGTCGCATTCTAAGTTTCTCTTTTGTATGCAGATTTCCAACATATCCATCAATTTGATCATCAAAAACACGGTTCAAATTTTTTGACCGTCTTCACGTTGAACCAGCTACGCCGCCACTTTAACGTGAATTATTTTCTTCTTTTATTTTAGAAATAAAAATAAAAGAAATAACCTTTTTTTCACCAATGCTTTATTCGATTAAATGTGTTTCACGTTAAGCCATGGTCTCATGACTAATTTCTTATTTCTAACTGATTGAATTTTCTTCATTCTAGATGGCTGTTATTATATCTGTTCGCATGCATTTCATTGAGAATGCAAGCGTTAAATGAATTTTTAATAATTTGGGCGGATTTGAGTAACGCAAAAAATGCAAAACTAATCAATAAGCTACCCATACCTCATTGGCATTCTAGTCGAGAATGGCGACGCTAGTTCGAACTGTTAGCAAGGTGAACCCTCATTTTAAAAGATTTGCACCTCATAGTCGATTAGCTTCCTTCAAATAATCGTTTTACTGACCTAACTGGAAGTCCTACGGCAAACAACCAATAGAACTTTGGTTACTGTCCGCGCAGACCAAGTTTGTTTACCGTTCCTTATCATAATATAGGTCGATATTCACAAAGGTTTCTCGAAGAATGTTTGTGCAAATATATCAAATATCGTAGATTTAAAAAAAGAATAATGCAACCTTGAATGAGTCATAATTTTCGCTTTATCCTCCTATTCAGAAACTCATTCAAACGATCTCAATGCATTGTAAACGCTCAAACCACCAATTTAGCAAGTTTCTTGTAAAAACTTATCATCAAAGAAACCGAGGATTAAAATACGTTTAATGACAACGAAGCTGCTGATAAATTTGAGATTTTCTAAATACGTTACAACAAAGCAAAAAGTAATCAAATGGCGCAAAATTAAGCATATACGAACCCCAAAAAAATATAAAAGACATTACGGTGCAAAATAAATGAATATAAGAATACCATAACACTTAACATGCAAGACGTTTAGGAATCAGCAAAACACTCTTAAAGCTCATCATGATAAAAAAATACGTGAATGACTGAGTTATGCAAAGTAAAAAAATCGAAAAGAAAGATGATTAAAATTTATACGCCAGCGACGAGCTTTGAAACGATCTAAGAATATCAAACAAATACAGTTCGAATTCATTATCGTTCGCATCAGGTGACTAAGTCACACACAGTACATTTTGTTGTATTTTTTCAAGTAACGTGCAGAATATTGGAAATTAATAGAGCGTTATTTTTGAAAAATGAAAGTTTCGACGCCTGAAATTCAAGTAACGATAATCCAAACATGTTTGTTTGAAATTTTAATTCTATTGATAAATGACAATCTCACCTTACTCGGGTGAAATGTCTGAAAAGTGATCTTCGTCATGGCGGAAATTAAAGTGATAACGTTCCGCATAGCACAAAGTCCCGCAAATAAGTATGTTGAACCAAGTGTAGTGTATTCCTAGTTCCAAACCTGGAACTAGCCAATACACAACTAATTTCCCACACAAGCTTCTCTAAGCTTCGGTAAGCTCTCTATTATAGCAAAGCACATCCTCAAACCTACATCGATATGGTGTGATACCGTGTGAAACTCTTAGTAGAACATTGAACCTAGAGTAAACAAAAATATAACTTATGCGACGTTAATTGGGTCAATGCAACGTAAGCTATATTGGATGCGACGAACTCCGTGGGAATTAATTTGAATCGCGTTCGATTGGTTATGGTAAGTAGATTTAGCCCTTTATGGAGCTATGTTGCACATCTGCAACATACCATTTGAATTAATGTAAAAATATAGCGAAAGCGGAAAGACCAACTTTGTTCAGTGTTGTACAACGGTAACAGAACATTCTCACGAATTAGTAACATATCAGCGGACTATATGGCCACACTTGCATTTATGTGGCCTTGAAATCATAAACACAAACAAACCGGTTTAGCGCTGTTGGAGTTTAGTGTTGAAAAGTGATTTATTGGTGAAAAAGTGATTTTTGGCTTTTGAAATTGATGTGAGTATAAGGCAAGAGGATGGATTTCAGTAATCAATAATAGTTTTTTTCAAAATCAAGTTTTTTTACTATTTTTGAACTGATTTTGTTTTGTTGCATAAATGCAACATTGCGCGTACCAAAGTCATTTCGTTAACGGTTTATTCGAATTTGAATGTTTCTTTTTTGAACGTCTCATTCAAAATAAAAGGAAGAAAGGTCCAGCTCAGCATGTTCCTCCAAAAGATGTGAGGTTGGACAAATACGGACACTGGTCAGTTTGGCTGGATAAACGAATGAGATGCGAATTTCCATGCTGTAGTGGGTTTACGCAAACAGCTTGCGAAAAATTTGGGGTTAGCTTGTGCTACAATAAGCAAAATAACTGCTTTAAAAAATTTCATGTACCATAATTTTTTTTTTGTATTATTGATGCATTTCTGCATCAAACAGTTTTTTTAAGAAAATAAATACCTTTTTTGTAATGAAATTTTTTAAATTATTTTTACTTTTAACTATGTCCCATTTGCCAACTTGTGTCCGTATAATTTTCTAAAATAACGATCTTGCGCCGTAAAGGGTTAATACTAGAGTAGGAATTTTTACAGAATAAGCAAATTTAGTGTACATAGAAATTAAGAAAGAAAATTGTAAATAAAAATAAGGAACGAGGCTGGCACTGGGCTCATAATTGTTCCTTAGTTGAAAGAAGTTGTTTGTTTTTAAAGTGAAACTTTTGCCTTCATATCGGCAAAACGTTTAACAGGAATACTTGAGTGAAGTCTGCCTTATTCGGCGGACTACAAGTTGCCTTTTAATTCGGCAATTTGAATATTCAGCAATATCGGCTGCCTGTTCTTTTGGACTGCGCCAAACATGTGGCAATTAGTCAGTTGCCGTGAAAAGAAGATCATTTCTCTAGAAGAATATCGTAGAAGACGTCGAGAGAAACACGTAGAGCGTCCAGCATCCGAGGCGCATCCATCACCTGGTCAACCACGCACCCCACATACGATAATCACATTACATGGCGATCCTGCGACACACGATCCTGCGACACACGATCCTGCGACCCGCGATTCTGCACGTTCCGGACCACTAGACGGCGTAGAAGAAGGCGAAATCCGTGAAATTAGTACAGACGAGGAATTCTATCGAGCATTCGAAAGATGCTTAATACAAGGCGCGAAATTCAACGAATCAACACAGCATAGACAAGAGGAGTACGTGCCGATGCCGATATCCCAGGCACCTAAGTACGATCCAACACCACTACCCGGAGCACGACCTAGGAATATTGAAGAATTCGTAGGGAAGCCGAGAGCAGAACCTCCAAAGGTTAACAAGCTGAAGCGACGACGACGAGGAGGCAAAGCTTACCATCAAAGGCGCGAAAAGGCGATTTTACATCGATTGATCTATATCTCGACAGGAGAACATAGAATTAATTTCAAGAATAGGTTAAATAGTTATAAACGCAAATAACATAATATAAAATTCAATATAAAAAAGGGGTAAAAATAATATAAACAATAAAAATAATAGAAATAAATCATAAATGAAATGGGCAATAATTGTAGCACTAATTCAAACATTTTAATTTAATACAAGCAAACTATAAGTACCACGATCATCTTATCAATAGTTTTGGTGTTCCCATACATATATAATAGCAAACAAAAGAAATATGCTAGGAAGATCAATGACAGACACATTCTTGCAAACAGGGTTGATGTTTAATGTATCGAATACATAATCAGTTCACAGATGCCTGCAAATAAACTAAATACACTATTAACCAAATTACAGACCACTTTATCAAATTTAAATAAATCTAAGAACTACACGGTTAGAACTTTGAAAGAAAAATTAGAATCGGTAATAAAAATTGAGAATGAATCTATTCAGCCAAATAAGAGAAGGCACAGAACTTGATCTCAAGTCATCTATATCCAAGGTTTGCAAGGCACTGATTTCAACATTGATTGAACGGTTGAACGCAGAAAACATTATAGTAAAAATAAAGGAAGACATAACTTATACTGCAATGGCAGAATTTAATATTGAGACTGCCATCAAAACAATACCGAACTCCGACGGTAAATTTTCTGAGCTGGAGACTTTCCTAATCGTAGTGAAACTGATTGGCAAAAAACTTTCACCAGAAGGGAAAACAGAACTATTAAACTTTGTCTTACATGTGAAACTTAGCCCTAATGTTAGGACGTCATTGAACACCGCAGACATTACAGACTTGGACAATTTTGAAACTGAGCTAAGATTAAAATACAAAAACCCGAAAACTGTTCCCCAAATCCACACACAACTATCCACAATCACACAAAAGCGACTTCCAATTTCTGTATACAAAGACAAAATATTGAATTTAGTCAATGAGTTAAATCAGCTTCAGATTGGTGAACTAGGTCCAAACCCCATTCAGGCTGCGAAACAAGCCATACAAAGCGTAAATGATACATACGCATTGACAGTGTTCAAAAACGGTCTGAACGACCAAATAAGGGAGACCATATTCGCTGCCAGGCCTAAGAATTTAAGTGAAGCAATTTCTCTTGCAACGGAAATTGAGAGTACTGAAACGCAGCAAAATAGTGATTTACATATAAACAGATACAATAGGTATTCGAATAATAGAAATATGAACAACATTAGCAAAAATGATTATAACACCCAAAATTCCATGAATCACCACATAGTGGACCTACAGGAATACGCAGAACGCTTCTTAAATTAAAACAAAGATACTGTTGGAAGGACATGAGTAGGATGATAAAGCATTACATCAACAAGTGCGATAAATGCAAATTTAATTAAATAACAAAGCACACAAGGGAAAGAATGATCGAAACAGATACACCCTCTACTAGTTTTGAAATAGTGAGTGCGGACATCATTGGTCCCTTAAGAATCTCAAATAACTATCGATACATACTAACCATACAATGCGAATTAACTAAATATGTCACAGCTATACCCATAGAAAATAAGGAAGCTAGAACTGTAGCAAAGGCCTTAGAAAACAATTTCATACTGCAATACGATCACTTCAAAGCTTTAAAAACGAATTTAGGAACAGAATTTACCAATAATCTATTAAAAAACATTTGCGATATATTACAAATTAAACAAACTTTTTCAACCTCTTGCCACCACGAGACGTTAGGTTTAGTAGAAAGAAACCGCCGTGTCCTAAACGAATACTTATTAGCATTCGTTGACGACAACAACTGGGACGAGTGGATACCTTTCTATACATTTTCGTATAACACCACCCCACACGTGGACACTAACTACTCAGCATACGAATTAGTTTTCGGAAAACTTTCATACTTACCGACCGACACTTTTGAAAACACAGACAAAATATATGACATAGAAAACTATGCGAATGAGTTGAAACTGCGATTAAAGATTTCTTCAGCAAAAGCAAAAGAGATAATAGAAAAAACAAAATTAGCTAGAAACGATAAAAACGCATATACAAAACATATTAAGCTAGATATTGGCGATCTGGTACTGATAGCAGCTGAAAACCGTAAAAAACACCAAAAACCACACAAAGGCCCATATAAAGTAAAAGATATAAACAATGTAAATACACTAGTAGAAATAGAAAATAAAGATAAATGGATACATAATAACAGACTTAAATTATACAAAAAACTTGTACAAACAAAGTAAATACAATTTTTATACCATTTAAAATTTAAGTTATTATACACCACTCACTTGAGCTATAATGTAAAAACTATTATATAGCATATATAGAAATAAGCTATTGACAAAATATGGTAACAAGAATAAGCATAGTTGTAAACCATCATACCACAACCAATCAATCGTATTTGCTAACAAATACTCTTCTAAAGGAAAGGGATGTAGTGTATTCCTAGTTCCAAACCTGGAACTAGCCAATACACAACTAATTTCCCACACAAGCTTCTCGAAGCTCTCTATTATAGCAAAGCACATCCTCAAACCTACATCGATATGGTGTGATATCGTGTGCAGCTTGTTACGGCTGTATTTTTCGCAACGCTACTACTACACCGTAGCCGACCCTGGCCACGGTTTGGGCAATCTCACCCGGCTTTACCCGCGAAGAGTAATGTGGGAAATTGTATTTTAAAAAGGGCGCCACCCGTTTCTGCGCCGGGACTGCCCTGTCCGCAAACCCTGAAACGGGAGTAGGGTCCGTGACGACCCAAAACCACCAACGAATAGGGATTTTCCACACGAAAACAAAAAGTCGAAAGCGAGGAACCGACGCGATTGTTCACTCTGCCACTTCGCCGAGCCAAGTCAAATTTAATTCACACAAAATCTTTTTTAACTTCTATGCACTATATTACTTCAACCAACCTGACTCGCTCTACCTATACTTAAATCTACTTACAATTTTGTGTTTTTCCTTATTCCTATACCAGCTGCTCGAAAAACTTCGTTGAATAGAACACACGGCCTCCTTTCGTCACCAGACGCCGATCAACACGAAAAGGACTTCGTTGAACCAGAAAACGGCCTCCACACGACTCTCCAACTATGTACGTCCGCACTTCGTCACCAGACTCGATCAGCACCCAAAAGCAAAAAGGCCCGTCAGCTATACCTTCGGTCCTATATATGGGATCTCCCGGTCCAGTTTTTACCGCGTCCGGTGGTCAATGCCCACTCAGCTGGGTAGCCGACCTCATCGCAGCTTTCAAAAGCTTTGGGACCGGTTTTGTCGACGCACGTCAGCTGTTGCTTGAGTGATGTGATTGGAGTGCTGGTGGAATACTCGTGGCACTCGTTAACCATGGTGAATTGCCAGTGCCAATGGTTGTGGGTATCACTGGCGCATAGGGGACTCCATTGGGCGCATCGTAGACCGGGCGGAGCCTGTGTTTGGATCTGTTGCAGTGATTGGGTAATCGGTGTTTGTGGCCGTCATTGCTGGCAACTTATCTGCAGGGTCTGTGACGTTGTCAGGAACACTCTCCATAATGAACTTACTACCTACTTAGTTATCTAATCTAATATCTTTACATCCTACATCTCCTCTACATTTATATAATTCAACTTCTACTCCTTACCATATAATTCAAACCTCTTCTTCCTACAATATAATTCATTAGTAACAATATAATTCAATACTAACACTATAATTCATTAATAACAAAATATTTCATTAATTGGCTTGTGTAGTGGAATCACATGTTCAACCACTTGTCCATCTGCACTCATTCATGCGTATTATGCCACGCATGCCCGTTCATCTCACTAATTTAAATTCAGCCACGCGTGCCCACAAGATGCCCACGAACAGTATTAACACATAAATCACAAGGGTCATTTAATATGAATTACATACGGAGCAATGCCATCCCAAACGTGACTAAAAAGTGTCAAGTAGACACGGCGCTCTTTTTGATGACCACTTGCAAGGCGTTGGAATCCTTGCAATGTGATTATGGGTCAACATGTGAAATACGGAAAACTAATGAAATAAATTATAGATTTATTACAAACATATGCATTGGTCCTGTGGGAAAATAGTTTTAAGTCAATGTTTAGTAAATAGAAATTAGGCTAAGATTTTGTATAAAAGGAGAAAGATATTTGGAATAAAACAACATTCATACAAGTGAATTTGGACTGCCTGCATCGGCACCCTTTCATTTGAGTGTTCATTGCGGCGCTTGCGCTGTACAGAAATATAGGCAGCTCACGCTTGCCATCAGCTTTGGCGCTAGACGCCGATATTTAGGTGAGTCCCTCCTTCCTCTAATTGTTATCATAATGGCCCCTAACGAAAACTTATTACATGGCGATCCTGCCAACCTATTTGCCGATATTTAGGACCAATAATGGAAGGTTTTGAGGAATTATGGGAACAATACTCCCCTGGTACACCAGCAAGAGCACCAGCATACAAGGCGACAGGACGAAAAGAACTCGCAGCAATCGGACCGAAGCCACTCACAATAGAGGACTACCGCAAGAAGATAGCGAAAAAGCAACCACCACCGCCGATCAACAAGGAGAAGAGGAAATATAGGGGTGGAAAGAAGGTGCGATTCAGGATCGAACGTGCGAACCTATACCGCTTGATAGCAATAGCAAAGGGCGACAACAGGAGGAAGCTGTTCCAAAAGCTAAAAGAACTAGAGAGATCGTATGTCGACAACATACAAAAACACGAACATGGGCAACTGCAAGTCGGTGAACCAGTCGACGTTTCAAGAATACCAGCAGGCAACGACCACGACCATAATCTTCATAATAATAGCAATTACATACAATAAGTAGAACAAAAATTATGTTAAGAAACAGTCGAGTAGGAATGTAAATGTATAAAATCTTATAACGTTATGTGAAAAAAAAAAAAAAAATTTTTTTTCTGATTAGTTGATGGACAAAATTAAAGAATTATTAATTGAAACAGAGAAACTTATGTCTAATGCAAGAAAAGGTTTAAAGAGATCATATAAACCAGAAACAATACAAGAAAAACTAAATCGTTTGGAAGAAATACAAGAAACCTTAAGGAAAGAATTCGCAAAATCAGATTCTGATAAATATTTAGACTTGAAAATACGTTTCGTCAAGTCATCAAAAGAACTAAACCATATATTAATAAGTATGCTAACTAATGGTGTGGACGATCAGACAAACGACGACAATATGGCTAATTTCGAACTTCATATGGCGATGAAAGTCATTCCATCCTTTGAGGGTAGAGCAAAGGAATTAAACGCATTTCTAAAAATTGTCGAATATATAAACAAGAAATTGAATGATGCATCAAAGCCGGAACTAATCGACTTCGTCTACAATGTTAAACTTGCAGACAATGTGCGCACTTTATTTAGCGCAAACATCCCTAACACCTTTGATATTTTAAAAACTCAACTTTTGGCTAGGTACAAACCCTTGAACTCTGTCGCGAACATTCACACCTCGCTAAGTACCGTCACCCAAAATCGTTCATCTGTTACACAGTACAAAGAACGAATTTTGTCCCTTCTTGGCGAACTTAATCAGCTCCAAATAAATGATTTAGGGACCAACGCATCAACAGAGCAGAAACAAACGATTATCAGTCTGAACGACACTTATGCTCTGACTATATTTAAGAATGGTCTGCACGACCAATACAGAAAAACCATTTTTGCCGCTAGACCACAAACACTAGCCGATGCCATTAACCTGACAATGGAGTTAGAGAAGAGCAATGCAAACACCGCAAGTAATATACTACATTACAATACGCGAAACGAGCGAAATATGATGTCAAATAACAGATACAACACTTCGAATGGAAGACAACACATCCAGGCATATGGCCAGAGCAATAATAACAATAGAACGAATAGATTCGGTAATAATGGTAACAGAAACTTCAGTCCAAACAATTTTAATAATAATAATAATAATAGAAGGTACGACGCCAATCAGCGCAGTAACGGAAACAACTTCAATAGAAATAACGCGAATAACAGAAATAATTATAACAGAAATAACAATAATTTTAGAAACAGACAAAGCAACAATCGGTTCAACAATAGTAATATGAACATGAATAGACGAATCAACGTCATTCACGAGCAGGGAAACGAAGAGGGATCCGGAGAGGAATAACCAATAAAGAAGTAACAACTCCTACCGGATTAACAGGATACAAAACCGCTAAAATTTACAAAGTATCCGCATCTAGCCCAAGTTTTATCAGGTTATTTTGCACGAATACCAAAAAATATCTGACTTTTCTGATAGATACAGGAGCAGATATATCTATATTTAAAATAAATAATACAATATCGTACATAGATGAAAATAATATATGCAACCTTACTGGAATAACCAAAGAAACGATAAAGTCCATTGGTACAACTTGTTTAAATCTGAGTATTGGCGAATCTAAACAAATTAACACATTTAATCTACTAGAAGAATCGTTCCCAATCATTACGGATGGGATTATAGGAAGAGATATCCTAGAGAGATATCAATGCAAAATTGACTACGAAACATACACAATCACATTCATAATCAACAATGATGAGGTCACAATACCAATGAATACGAAGCCATTAAAAATGTACAATTTTAGAATTCCTGCAAGAACTGAGGCTATAGTACCGATCGACCTAGACCGAAGTGAAGACAGTATAGTACTCAATAAAGAAATACAAAAAGGAGTTTACGTAGGAAATTCAATAGTACCGTCTAAAGGTATCTGCCACATTAAAATACTAAATACAAATAATGAACCATGCAACATCAAGAATTTCAAAATAGATACTGAACCACTATCAAACTATAATATATTAAAGAACAGCAAGGGATATAAAAATAATCCAGATCGTTTACGAGAGCTACTACAAACAATTAGATCAGACTACAAGGACGAGAGAACAATGGGTAGCCTAATGAAAATAATCGAAGAGTACCAAGATGTGTTTCATCTCGAAGGCGAAAAACTCTCAGTCAACAATTTTTACAAACAACATATTGAACTTTCTGACAGTACACCCGTATACATCAAAAACTACAAACTACCACACGCTCAACTGGAAGAAATTAATGACCAAGTGAAAGAATTAGAGCGAAATGATATCATAGAACCATCTATTAGCCCGTACAATTCACCACTTTTAGTAGTACCTAAAAAGTGTTCTAGTGATAAAAAACAATGGCGATTAGTTGTAGATTTCCGTCGTTTGAACAACAAAATAATAAACGACAAATTCCCATTGACGAGGCTAGACGATGTTCTAGACAGATTAGGTCGAGCTAAATATTTTACTACTCTAGATATGACCAGCTCATTTCATCAGATTGAATTGAATGAACATTCTAGACCTTTGACAGCTTTCTCTACAGGAGACGGTCATTTCCAATTCAAGCGATTACCATTTGGACTCAAGATTTCGTCCAACAGCTTCCAAAGAATGCTTACGATAGCACTGACCGGTTTAAGTTCAGAAGCATTTCTATATGTTGACGACATTATTATTTTTGGTTGTAGTGTCGATCATCTTAACAAAAATTTAACAAAAGTACTACAACGACTACGGAAGTACAATTTAAAACTGAACGCACAGAAATGCAAATTTTTGAGACCAGAAGTTGTCTACTTAGGCCATCTGATAACTGATGAAGGTATAAAAACCGATCCTACTAAAGATGAAATCATACAAAACTATCCTATCCCGAAAAACGCAGATGAAGTTCGTCGGTTTGTTGCTTTCTGCAATTATTATAGACGCTTCATCCCGAACTTCGCCGAAATAGCAAAATGTTTAAATGAACTGTTAAAGAAGAATGCAAATTTTGTTTGGAACGAAAAATGTCAGGAAGCTTTCGAAACTTTAAAGGAGAGACTTATCTCACCTCCCATCTTGCAATATCCCGATTTTGAGAAACCATTCGTATTAACAACAGACGCATCTAGTTATGCCCTTGGAGCGATACTCTCCCAAGGTGATATTGGTTCAGATCTACCCATCTCGTACGCAAGTAAATCATTAGGTAAACATGACATCAACAAACCTATAATTGAGAAAGAGCTACTTGCAATACATTGGGGAATAAATTTTTTTAGACCCTATCTATATGGGAGAAAATTCATTGTGGTTACTGACCACAGACCTCTGGTATCATTATTCACGCACAAGAATCCATCATCTAAACTAACTAGGATTAGATTAGATCTCTCCGATTATGATTTCGAGATTGTGTTCAAGCAAGGAAAGATAAATTGCAACGCGGATGCATTATCACGCATCAAGCTAGACTCAGATATTTTAAAAACAATGATTCCTCCCGAAATAGACGAAAAAGTCAAAAAAGTGTTGGCAATAACAAGGGGTATGTCTACAAAACAAAGAACAGACAATATAAATAAAAATACTACGATAGATGAACCCGATACACCAGTAAAGTCTGATCAACTTTACGTATGGGATTGCACATCAATATCAGAAGTAAGAAAAGTTATGAAGTTGAAATTTATATTGCGCAAAAATAATAAATTCGATATCGTCAGAACAAGCGACGAAGTCATTGTATACTGTAGTGATAAAGTTACCGAGAAATACGTTTCCGCTAACGAAAAGCTATCAGCGAGCTCAAATACAATTAGATCGAATGTTAGAATCTGCAACGATAAGTCCAGTGCGATATACGTATCCACCATGGAAAAGTTGTTAGATAGAATTCTCGAGATGAATTTATATGAATTAGCGTTATCAAATAACGATGATATCTTCAAAATAATAAGTAAAGAAGATTTCAAAAATATAATTAATATGTTGCAACAAAGTAAAAAATACGAAAGTCGCGCAAAACTAAGTATAATGTTATACGAACCCCCGAAGAGTATAAAGGATACAACAATACAGAATCAGTTGATACAAGAATATCACGACACGCCACACGGAGGACATTTAGGAGTGAGAAAAACCCAATTAAAACTTAAACAAAGATATTGCTGGAAAAACATGAACAGCATGATAAAAAACTATGTCAACAATTGCAAACAATGCAAAATAAATAAACAAGTACGGCACACAAGAGAACACATGATAAAAACCGACACACCTACCACCAGTTTCGAAACAATAGCTATCGATATCGTAGGACCATTAAGAATCTCGAACGACTATAGATACATCTTGACGATGCAGTGTGAACTAAGTAAATTCGTGATAGCATCACCACTAGAATCCAAAGACGCCAAAACAGTCGCGTACACATTGGTGAACGACCTTATATTAAAATTTGGACATTTCAAAATATTAAAATCTGACCAAGGTACGGAATTTACGAATAAATTAATGCAAGAAATTTCCAAATTGCTTGAAATTAAACAGATATTTTCGGCTCCATATCATCATCAGACACTAGGCACGGTAGAACGCAACCATCGAGTGTTTAATGAGTATTTTCTAGCTTTTACCGAAGATCTAAATTGGGACAAGTGGATCCCGTATTACACGTTCGCATACAACACAACTCCACATGTTGATAATGGCTACACGCCTTATGAATTAGTATTCGGCAAATTACCATATCTACCCAATGATATAGTCAGACAGACAGACAGAGTCTACGATACAGAAAATTACGCAAACGAGTTCAAAATTCGATTACACCATGCGTTAAACAAAGCAAAACAAATAATTGAAAAAGTCAAACAGAAACGTGTCGACAAGATAACAAAAACCAATCCAATTCATTTAAAAACAAACGATTTAGTTCTCTTGAAAAAGGAAAATAGGAGAAAACTTGATAGACCTTATATAGGACCTTTTAGAGTGATAAATACAAATAATGTAAACACAACAATAGAAGTTGATGGTAAACCAAGAAAGGTCCACAACAATAATTTAAAATTGTACAAGATGATTGACTATAAAATATAAATATAAGAGACTAACTAGTAGCAATTTAGAATAAGTCAACAATATTAATTATTTTGAAATTACGAGTATAGTAAATTAAATATTATATGTAATATTAATTATAGTAACAAAATAAAAACACATGTAATGAGACTAGATATAAGCTCACTGAAGTATATTTTGAATTATATAACAATGAAAAGTAACATACTTATCCTATCTTTAGTTGAAAAATCCCATGTAACCCATGCATATGCAGCGCGGATAGCAAAACATACAGATAATTATTTTTTTGTGTTTCGCACTAATTACTCAATTAGTACGCAACACTTCTAAACGGTGAGGGTGTAGTGGAATCACATGTTCAACCACTTGTCCATCTGCACTCATTCATGCGTATTATGCCACGCATGCCCGTTCATCTCACTAATTTAAATTCAGCCACGCGTGCCCACAAGATGCCCACGAACAGTATTAACACATAAATCACAAGGGTCATTTAATATGAATTACATACGGAGCAATGCCATCCCAAACGTGACTAAAAAGTGTCAAGTAGACACGGCGCTCTTTTTGATGACCACTTGCAAGGCGTTGGAATCCTTGCAATGTGATTATGGGTCAACATGTGAAATACGGAAAACTAATGAAATAAATTATAGATTTATTACAAACATATGCATTGGTCCTGTGGGAAAATAGTTTTAAGTCAATGTTTAGTAAATAGAAATTAGGCTAAGATTTTGTATAAAAGGAGAAAGATATTTGGAATAAAACAACATTCATACAAGTGAATTTGGACTGCCTGCATCGGCACCCTTTCATTTGAGTGTTCATTGCGGCGCTTGCGCTGTACAGAAATATAGGCAGCTCACGCTTGCCATCAGCTTTGGCGCTAGACGCCGATATTTAGGTGAGTCCCTCCTTCCTCTAATTGTTATCATAATGGCCCCTAACGAAAACTTATTACACTTGATTGGGTGAGGTGGCGAACGTAACATCATCAATTTTCTTTGAGAACGGCGTTTACCCGCACGGTGGTGTGGGATCTTCAAGGACAGGGCAGACTCCCATTTTGCCCTTATGGGTTGTGGGTCGACCACGTTGCGTGGCGAACATAACAAACTTTTAGTAGAACATTGAACCTAGAGTAAACAAAAATATAACTTATGCGTTAATTGGGTCAATGCAATGTAAGCTATATTGGATGCGACGAACTCCGTGGGAACTAATTTGATAAGCAAATTTAGTGTAAATAGAAATTAAGAAAGAAAATTGTAATTAAAAAGAAAGAACGAGGCTGGCACTGGGCTCATAATTGTTCCTTAGTTGAACGAAGTTGTTTGTTTTTAACCTGCCGTTTTTGCCTTTATATCGGCAAAACGTTTAACAGGAATACTTGAGTGAAGTCTGCCTTATTCGGCAGACTACAAGTTGCCTTTTAATTCGGCAATTTGCATATTCAGCAATATCGGCTGCCTGTTCTTTTGGACTGCGCCAAACATGTGGCAATTAGTCAGTTGCCGTGAAAAGAAGATCATTTCTCTAGAAGAATATCTTAGAAGACGTCGAGAGAAACACGTAGAGCGTCCATCACCCGAGGCGCATCCATCACCTGGTCAACCACGCACTCCACATACAATAATCACATTACACAAGTTTGGATAATGATGAGAAATGAGGTGTTAGTTGGTTGTAGTGGCAGCCCCTTTTCTCAAAATGTGGCTCACTTAGGCCACGATAGCCCCTTTGTGATATCACAAAAAGATAAGGATGGCACTAGAACCTACGGGATGACGTGAACCATTTAGATTCTCGTATGAAGCTGGCTATGCAGCTAATGTTAAAATTAGCTGCTTCCGTGAGGCTATCCAGAAAAGGCGAGCCTAAAGGTTACATGCGTTTTCTGGATAATGCTTGGCATCCGCAATGTTGGATCGTTTCTTCCTCCGATCTGCAGGTGTTCGCCTTTCATACGAGTTTAGAGTCCAGAGGTGTTGAAATGCCTACTTCCAAAACAGCCGCTGAAGAAGTTGGCTATTCAGTTAGAAAAATCCTTGATAAAAAAACAAACAAAATTATTATTCACCATACTAAAAGAAGAAACGTCACCATCAACATCGATTACCGAAAATTGAAAGAACAGGTCTAAAACTTGCAAAACTAAACTAGGAGCGATAATCTAATCTCAAGCGGAATCCGAGAGACTAACAGAGCATTTAATTTTGAAAGTAGCGAACTGTATTGATCTGCCCTTGCAGCAGATAGACGTAACTAGTTTTCATTGTCCGCTATCCAGGAGCAAGGCGCTACCAAGACCAAATAGTATCACATTTGTTCGTAGAAGCTTTAACAATCAAACTCACGACGACCGATCAGCTTTTGGCATTGTGGGTTGACATGCAGCGCTGAACACCGGATATAAATTCATTTGGATCAGAGATGGGACGGTAATGTTGAAAAACGACTACATCAGTTGCTGAAATTGATATTCTACAATTTTTCTTAGTGCAAGAGTAATTGGTTTTTCATTATTAACAAGTCTACAAGAAGTGCACAATTAATTCGCATTCCTTTTCTTCATTGTGTGACATGAATTTACCAGACCCTCAAGACAAAATAAATTCTCCTAAAACAAATCGTAAATTTTGTCGATCCAATTTTGCACCACTTTTTCCAGCATAGCCAGCCTTCAGTTTTTCCTGGGTTAGAACCTCCTAGTCTAGTCGATAACATTGTCTACTAGTTGTGTTTTTGGTTAGCAACTTACTAACACTATCATTGCACATGAAACCACACTTTCCATTTAAAACGATGAACCATTCATAAAATTTGGAAGCAACGATGCAATGATTCAACCATCAGTGAAGAAAATTATTTGGTGTAACGTTGGTTGGTTGTAGTGGCAGCCCTCTTTGTCGAAAAGATGGCTCACTTAGGCCAAGATAGGCCCATTGTGATACCACAAAAAGACGAGGGCGGCACTAGAACCTGTGAGATGACGAGAACCATTTCGATTCTCGTATGAAGCCTACTATGCAGCCGATATTTAAATCAGCTACTTCCGTGAGGCTGTCCAGGAATGATGAACCTAGGGTTTTCATGCGTTTCCTGGACAGTGCCGGGCATTCACACAGAAAGTGTTGGACTGTCTCTTCCTCTTCTTCTGATCTGCAACTCTGGCGGAAATCGTGGAAGGGAACGCCCAACCTTTCTGCGTGTTTGCCAATTAGACAGTGCCCCGTCAGTATGGACACGATAGAACTCAAGGTTTCACGACTCGTGTTCAGGAGCTGCTTGGTGCGTCTGGAACTCAGTGCACGCCAAGTTTGCCTGGTTGTCCTGCAGGTTTCCTCCAACAACCAGGCTCTATTTGCAGCCTTGATGTAATGCTGCTTAAATCCTAGCTATATAGAAGCTAGAAGTTGACCAACTTGGGGTGTGAGAGTATACTCCTGGAGCACAGTGCCAGCTCTCGCTAAGGCATTCGCTTCGCGATTTCCCGGTATATAACTATGTCCCGGTTCCCAGTGTAGAGTCACTTCACAGTGAAGTGACATCACGTTCAGCTGTGTACGGCATTCCATTACCATCATGGATGGGGTGTACACGTTGGATAGTGCTTGGATAGCAGCTTGACTGTCAGAGAAAATATTCAGGTTTCTTATGGAAATTTTCTGATTTCTCAGCCAGTCTACTGCCTTGTATATCGCAATGACCTCTGTCTGAAAAACACTGCAGTGGTCTGGAAGCCGGAAGGATAGTTTCAGGCCTAGCTGTCCTGAGAAAACATCACAGCCAACTTTTCCGTCCATTTTGGAGCCATCAGTGTAGATGTCGACCGATTCCTGCATCCCACCTCTTTCTATTGCCCAGTCATCCCTGCTTAGGATGACTGACCTGAAACTATGATGAAAGCAGGGAATCGGGGGCGCAAGGTCTACTTCCCCTGGCGTTGGTCCATCCCTCCGAAGTATGGTGGAGTGGCCAACATTTCCCTCTTGCCAGAGATGTAGTGCTTTTAATCGAATCGCAGAGCACTTGGCCTGCTGTCTCGTAAGGAGCTCCGTCGGGAGCCAATTCAATAGCATAAACATTGCCTTTGTCGGGGTAGTGCGTAAAACCCCGGTGATTGCAATAGCTATAATCCTTCTGACCCTGTTTAGCAGGTTCGCATTTTATGTTTTTGCCATCGCTGGTCACCAGATAACTGCGCCATACAGAAGCATTGGTTCCACTACAATGGAGGACATAATTATAAGTTCACAAAAAAATTCAAATAAAATTCACATCTAATTCATTATATTTATTACGAACAAATTTCAAAAAAAAAAAACTTAATAATATATGTAACAAAATTAAAATGAAATTAAATTATTTCATTCGTAAACAAAATTTAAAAAATTAAAATTCAATTTTTTTCTCTTAAATTAGGGGACATAATTATAAGTTCACCAGAAATGGGGCACATATTTATTAATAAAATGATAAGGTTAATACTTCGTGTGGCTTCCTTTGGATTGAATTACTTCAAATACACGTTTTGGCATTGAATTCACCAAGGTTTGTAATATTGTAACTGGTATTTCGTCCCACGCTCTTATTATGCTCCCTTAGCTCTCTTGTGTTCGAAAATTGCCTTCCATTTTCATATACTCTTCTCGATATTATTCCCCATAGATTCTCTATGGGGTTCGAGTCAGGACTACAAGCTGGCTTTTCTGGTATATCCTTTGAGTTGAACCAAGCTTTTGTCTCTCGGGATACATGTATGGCAGCATTGTCTTGTTGAAAGACAAAATCTGGTCCAACAATTGACTCTGTGTGATCAATAAGCAAGTCTTCGAGGAGAAGTTCAACATACTTTTTCGAATTCATTCTTGTGGATATTGTGGCCAAAAGAAGCTGCCCATGGTAACAGAAGCATCCCCAAACCATAACCGAACCGCCACCGAAATTACGCGAGAGTCGTAATTCCTTATCTCTTCTTAGGTCGTGCCAGTAGTGTTGAAATCCATCCGGCCCGTCTAAATTAAACTTCTTTGCATCACTGAAAAGAAATTTTTTCCGCTCATCTTTGTAAGACATGTAGGTTTCCGCAAACAGTAATCTTGCACTTTTATGTCTCTCCTATAATTGTGGTTTAGGCTTCCTTTTTGTCCATATTAAATTGTCGCTGCTGCTCAGGATTCTTCTTACGTGCCGCACCGTTACAGGTAAGTCTAAATCTGCTCGAACTTGAGACGCATTCATACTTTTGTTTATGGCTTTCTGCCGTATTAGCCGTTTTTGACGTTCACTTATGGTAGGTTTTCTGGCTGTTTATCTCGAAGCGTTATACCTTTCTTTCAATTTTATATAATATTAATTACACATATAGATCTATTAAGCCTCCTTGCAATTTCCCGCTTGGAGAAACAGTTTTCTTTGTAGCCATCAATTTTTGCCCTTTCCTCCATCGATAATAATTGATAATTTAATAATAATAATAATTTAATTTATGTAAAAAAACGAGTTCTCTCAGTGCAATTAATTCACTTACTTCAAAAATTTCTAGTTAATTCCTCCAAATTTCACAAACAGAACTTTCTAATTTACTGAACGTATAAATATGTCCGCTTGAAATGCATGAAACGTTCTGACTGAGTAAATTATAAGCAGAAAAAATCAAGGTTATGACATAACAGTATTTCTTGGAAATGTATTTTACAGTACGCAGAAAATAAAAAAGCATTCAAACTTGCATCCACATTTTAAGTGCAATTTTGTGAATGAACTTATAGTTATGTCCGCCACTGTAATACACGAATTGTGAAACAATATTTTTCAAATAATGGAAAAACTACTTTGCATATGATTCTTATTGGATTTGAACCTCCGTTTCTAGTCGAGACAAATCGCCTACTAGTGTGCTTTTGTTGGTTAGCCACTTGCTAACACTATTTTTGCACATTATGTCCGTCACTGTATCGATTTTGGGTTTCAATCCCCACCTTTTTCCAATGGCTCTTTTGAAGCAGTAGATTGCGCATATTAGCTGTCCACGCGAACTTGGAGTCCAGAATTACACCTAAATATTTAACTTGGTGAGACGGTATGAGACTTATCTCAATGAGTTTGGGTGGGAGAAATCGTGGAATTTTGTACCATCTTGTGAAGAGCACAAATTCCGTTTTCTGCGGATTAATCTTTAGACCGCACTCTTTGCCCCATTCGGTAAGAATACTTAGGGCAAAGTTTAGTCTTTCAGATAGGGTGTTAACGAATTTGCCCGATATTGCTATTGCAACATCGTCGTCGTAGGCTACGACTTTGCAGCCAGTCGCTTTTATTCTTGACAGAAACTTGTATCCCACTAAGTTCCACAGAAGGGGTGTGGGGTGCCTCTACAAGTCCGCCTTCTTAAGGTGCTGTTTCCTAGTGTGGAGTTGATGTTCCTGCTGCTTAGCAGTTGTCCGATGAACCCTATCAGGTTGTCATCGACATTGCTTTCTCCGAGTGCTTTCCCAAATAGTCTTATGGCTGACATTATTGATGTCTAGAAAAACCGCTTGTGTATATTATTTAACGCCTAGCGATTTTTCGATACAGCTGCCGAGCGAGTGCAGAACTGTTTCAACCGATCTCCCTTTTGTGTATGCGTGCTGCGCATTGGAGAGTGGTTTCAGAGTAGCTCTCAAATGAATCTCTATCAGCCGTTCCAGAGTTCTGAGCAAAAAAGAGGTGAGGCTGATAGGTCTTTAGTCCTTAGGTGAAGAGTCGGACGTCTTGCTCGCTTTAGGTATGAAGACTAATTTAGCTTCTTTCCACCGCTGTGGAATGTAAGCCATCCGTAGGCATGCATTGAAAATAGCATTAAGCCATGGCAGTGCCGTATTAATTACCTGCTGGATCTCAACAGGTGAGATATTGTTCATACAGGGACACATGCATATTGGTTGACAGACAGCCCGGGAGCGTATGTGAATCTGTTTTGTCAGCCACATCCTCACTACCCGGGAAGTGCGAGTTCATGAGAATGGCTGGCGTCTTGAAGCTGGATTTAATCCAGGGCCTATTTGTCTCTTTGACAGACTCCAAAAATAAAAGGGAGCTCGTCATAATTTTTCGTAGACGACCGATATGGAGTGTTATATTTCTGCACAGAAACTTCTCCACGAGGTGCGTTTGGCTTTTCTGATATCTCTCTTGCCTTAGTGTTGCCGCTAACCCCAATAAACTTGACTGGAGGTTTACTTGCCCATAACATAGCTGCTATGATGGATACACCCCTCGAAGAAGTGGGGGGTAGGCTGGTTGACGTCTGATTTGACATTTCGGTCTTCTTCCATACAGAAGGACGCGTCACCTTATTCCGCTTCCCTTCCGGACTGAGGGGATCATCTTTTTTGTCTGTATTTGCTGAGTTCATTGCAATTGGGTCCCCTTCGCAGCCGCTATCTTCATTCGTTGTGCAGTTTCCCTGAGACAACATGGTTATCTATGCAGAAGCAGGGAGTCCATGCGAGGGTTGGCGCATTCTCTTATGAGGATATTTGCTCAGAGCCGGGCCAGGGACTAATCAGGAGTCTTGACTCAACTGAACCTGCGCGGCCAGACTAGTGGCGACGAGTTTTGAACGTACCGCGAGGCCTGCTAAAGTTTTACCGGGAAAGAGGCAGCAGTAGCCTGAAAGCCATTTACGCAAGATGTCACTCTTGCGTACACAGGTAACAGAATACGACCAATATCAGGCCACAGCATCAGATAGAGTCGTTTAGACGAGAGAGTAGTCCGAGAACATTCGAGGTCATACCGTGGTAGATCATTTAGCGTTAACCGGGATGCACCACGAGGAGGCGATCTACCTTAAATCCCTATTGTACTGTAAAAACCGAATACTATAATTCAACATTTGATGGAAATACGAAAAAAATTAATGTACTATTTAGAAAATATTTCCTAGTTGTATTTTATGTAAATAACTCTAAAATTTTAGAAAGACTCTATAATTTCCTGCGTAGAATTGTGTATAAAATTTTGATCAATTAAACGAATAAAAAAACTAAATATTTTCCTAGCGGCGTAATAAGCAACATGTATACAATTTATTATTTTGGCGTTTACCACAAACTAGTATCTTCGTCCCCTACCACCTGTAATCACCGAGTGATCTTACTTGTAAAGATGGGGATCCGCATTTTGCGAATGATTCTTTCTAACGACCACGAAATGACGACAAATTATCTTATGTAATCTGTGAATCAGATTCCACGTTTTCGATTGTTCAGCTCAATTTAGAACATGTTTTTGAACGTAGCAACAAGGGTGATATGTCGAAAACTACCTAAATCCACAGTTCGCGATAATTCTACTTACCGTCTAAACAACAAAAATTAACAATCGGAACTTCACTGCGTCACATTTTCGTTTTCCTCTTTCGAAAAGTTCATGTGCGATTCAGTTTTCGCTCAGCTATTTAAGTCAAGCTTGTCAAAAATAATTTTCCATTCCCAATGAATTTATTAAACCACTAAATTAAATTAATTAATTAAATTTCACTGCTAAATTTTCGAAATATTGTGATGAAAAGCGGCGTAGTCAGATGTACGCAATACGTTTATCGAAGAAATTTTTTTGGAGCTATATTCGTCAACTTTCACGAGTTGAAATAAAAAAATAGAAAAAAACAACCTTTTAAATTATCACAATTTGGCAATGCGCGTTTGAGGTAACTTCTGTAATGAACACCAAAACTTTGACACAAGATGGTATAATTGCCATGAAAATATTGCACAACGTACTTCTTACACACCCTTTGAATAGAGAGATAAGTAATCGAAACTGCATATGATATCCCATAAGCGGCGGTGAAGCAATTTTGTTACATACGCTTGTTCTGAAAAGAGTTAACTTTTCTACACACTTACTAGCGTTTTCTCAGCAATATTACAACTCCGCATTTACTATTTGCCAAATATAATGCCTAAATCATACATTCAAAACCCATCATAGATGCTATAACGGGTAGTCAGTAACAGTTCGAATGCACACACAAGCACAGCCAATAAAATACAAGGTCATCACGCTGTGCGCAGGTGCATTATCGGATTCTTGTCGGAACACATGCTATCACTAAGATATCAAAATAAATTGGCGATGGTTATGCAATCCATAGTTGGCGCAACTCTGAAATGGAGTGGGTTCACTAAGCTTAGTTTAATTTCAATGTAGTTTTCGCAAATCTCTACTTTAAACATATAAAGCACTGCAGCTTTAATAAGTTTGGTTCATGATATATTAATCATTCGTTGTTCGTTTCCACCGAGATTAATTTATTTTCTTATTAATTACTCTTTATGAAACGTTTTTCACCGACGCCTCTAGGTGGTTTTCAACACCACAAATTGTTCAATTATCTTGGCTAGTTTCGGGTTCTTATCTTTCTATTCAAAATATACACCTTAAACTCTTCCTGGAGATTACTAACGTAATATGTAAGTTGACCATGCATACATTTTTTGAAGTTATCGTTAAATCGATATTTCCAGGATATTTTGTGCATTCTGATACAAGTTGAATTATCTTTTGCTATTTTTAGAACTAGCCCGTGGCTACCCAAAAAGACATACTTTAACACAGCCTGTAGGAATTATATGAAAATATCAATTTTATGGTATTTATTTATTCAGTCTTGACTGTAACAGTCTTGACTGTAACGAACCAGCATGTCAAATTTTACTTCGCCAAACTTTAACTTGTGAGTCTTCTAATTCGAATAACTGAATCTATCTATCTATTCGGCCATTGAACACTTTCCGCTGCAAGGAGCCAGTATGTAAAATTCTACTTTGGCAAACGTAAATTTGTGTGTCTTTTTTCAAGTTATTCTCATTTAACTAATAATTTGACCCAAAATAAACTTTCTACATAGCTTCTAAAAACCGTCAGATTGTTGACTGGGAAGAATCACCTCCAAAGTACCGATTTTAAATTTCGATAGCCACATCAGCTGTCGCGATGAGAACTAGATGAGTTACTATCGTTCGTTTATATTCAGTCCAATCAGCAATATATATCGATATATTGTATCAAATTAACCCAGAATGGAGAAAGAAAGAAAACTTTTTCTATAATCGCCTGTTGCTGCTGAACGTGACCGTCGATCGTCAAAAGATGGAACTATAATGAACTTACGGCGAAAGTCATTCTGCAATGATGCTGACACTCTCACTGCAGCTATAGTGGATTCGACCAATGTTTTGTCAAATTTTGCAAATGTTTGTTAGGAGTGCTGTGCCAAATGTCTAATCCAAATTCAAGGAGGGCCAGAGAGTTTTCAAGAATGCCGTAAGACAAGCAAAAAGGACTTCATGGAGGGATTTTTGTGAGACAATTGAGAAAACCGCGGAAGCATCTAGACTCCGGCGAGTTTTTGCTAGTAACTGGATCAGCACAAAAGAAGAGCAGCTTATCGCGCTACTTCGGCAGAATTTCCCGGGGTGTTCTGGTGTAGCTTGTTATAAATAATTCGCTTTAGGTTTGTTTTTTTACCTGATTTAATGGCAATTGAGGGAGGCAAAGAGGTGACCGATGCTACCTCTAAAAGGTCGACAAAACAATAAAGTTTTCAAAATCTCAAAATTTTCGCTCTAAATTTACGTAATAAGAAACACATACAAATCATTTTAAAATGCATTTCTTTAAGCAAATTATTCACGAAATAAAAACAATAAATTGAGGAAACATATAAGTAACGTGTTCGGAAATCCTTCTGCCTTGCAACATCTGGTAGTCGATTCGGCATTGTCGTTATAAGTCTGCATTTTTCCACATGTATATCCATACATGTAGACAGATGCAGACTTGTTTCGCCGTTTCGAACAATTGGTTCATGTTTGTGAAATTTCTTACTGCTATGACTTGTTTTATGTCCCCCCACAAGTGCTCGATTGAATTTAAGTCTAGACTCGTTGATGGCCAGTCTCAAACGGCGACGCTGTTGTCCTTCAGAAATTTCCTTGTGTGTCATGTCGTATGTTTGGGGTCGTTATAGTGCTTAAACTGACAACATTTTCTAAGATGTTAACGACCTTTCCTTAGTCAAAATCCTTCCTATACGGTGTATTGGTCCAACTCCAAACCACGAGAAATATCCCCAAACATTGATGGAGTCACCTTTGAGCTTAACAACACTGGAGTGTAGCAATGATTGAATTCCTTAATTTTTGGTCGTCGCACATACATTCTGTCATTAGAAAAATTTACATTGAAATTTTTTTTTCGTTGCTCCAAAGGATAAATTTCCACTCATTTTTCCAGGTTAAATGTTCCCGTGCGAATTTCATTCTCTTCTTCCGATTAAATGCCGTTACCAGTGGCTTTTTTCTGGCTATCCTGCCATGTAGTCCGACTTCCACATGACGTCTTCTGACTGTTCTCACCGAAATATCTATCTGAATGTTCTCACGAAAATGCGGCGAAGAATCTCGACAGCTGATCTTTTTGGACTCCGTTTCGATGTGGGGACAATTTTTCTATCTATACTATGAGTTGTCTTTCGACCTTTTTTAGCCCGGGGACTATTTTAGACAGTCTTGCGACTTTCCACGTGTTTCAGTGCTTCGTAAACCTTTTTTTGGAACACTCAAGGCGAATAGCAATTTGTCGATATGACAATCCTTACTCTCCGGAGTGCAACGTTTAGCCTTTTTATCAATACTTAAATTAAAAACGATTTTTAAAGCTTTGAAAATTACGTTTAAATTGCAACGAATGCAATTGGCTTTTTCAAGCTGATCATAACCCATTTGTATGCCATCATATTTATAATAAAATACAGCATTTCTAATTAGAACCTTTAGAACGTAATTACGTGTCCGCTTCAAGCCTTGGGTATCCCACTACCCCAGTACTGTAGAAGTAGCATCGACCAACTCTTTGCCCTCAATATGTATTGAATCAGGTAAAAAACAAAACAAAGGCAAATAATTTGTATCGAAGGATTCATTGACAAATTGGGTTTTTCTTTGTAAGCTACAAGTGTTTCTAATTATATGTCCGCAGATATATATATATACAGTACAACCTCGTTAAGACAACACTCGGTAATGGCAACTCCTTGATATAAGCAACACAAACAACCTCAACATTGTTGACTCTGTATAAGCAACTCCTCTTAATAATGAACTCGATAAAGGCAACTCTATGTGAAGCATCTTCTGAAGTGAATGAAAACTATGTTTTCATTTGTTTTCCTAGAATTGCTAATTCTTCTTTAAATGGGCAGCACACGTGCATATGTCATTCTGTAAGCTGCAGTTAGTGTTGGTTGTGATCTGCTCGAAATTTCCATTGGAACAAATTAGGTAAGAATTTGTTTACATTACACGTTAGATAAATGTGTGGAAACCATTTACAGTTTCTTGAAAATGGCTCCTGCTTCAAGGCATACGTTGCAATTGATAGATAAAATTGATATCTTGGATTCAATAAAAACTGGTGTTGCATATAAAATACTTGCCGAAAAGTTCAAAATAAACAAAGCCACTGTATTTAAAATAAAGAAAAGTGAGGAAAGAATCCGAGAGCGTGTCAAGTGAATGGAAGTTAAAATTGGGAACATAAAAAGGCTGCGTGATCCAGAACATCCCAAAATGGAGGCAGCATTGTACAAATGGTTTAAAAATCATAGGTTGAATAACCTACCGATTTCTGCAAACTTGTTGAAGGGAAAGGCTATTCAACTCCATGCCCAAATTAAAGAAAACAGTAGCGGCTTCAATGCGAGCAATGGTTGGTTCTGCAATTTCAAAAAACGATACGGATACGCATTTTAAAAATTTGCGGCGAGAAACTTTCGAATAACAAGGATGGGATAAGACCGTTTCTTCGCAAATTTCAGGATAATATTCGTACATACAAATTAACAGAGCATCAAATTTACAATGCTGACGAAAGCTTTCTCTTTTGGAAGTTACTCTCCAACAAAACTTATGTGACTCTTCGAAAGGCATCATCACCTGGCCGAAAGTCTTCGAAGGAGAGGATAACGTTCGTGGCATGTACCAACGCATCTGGAGAGCACAAAATCAAGCCGATGGTTATTGGGAAATCTTTGCGTCCTAAAGCGCTGAGGTCAATGCCGTCCATTCCAGTGGTTTATAAGGGAAATTAATCCGCCTGGGTGACTTGTGCTCTTTTTGAAGAATGGTTTCATGACATATTCGTTCCTGAAGTGAAACAATTTCTTGAATCGAAAAATTTGCCGATAAAGGCCCTTCGTTTGATTGACAACGCGCCATGCCATCCTAAGAGTGATGGGCTTTGTAGTAACGATGGACTTATAACCGTTATGTGCATGCCACCCAATTGCACTGCGCTACTACAGCCAATGGACCAGAATGTCATAAATTTGACAAAGCAACGCTATAAAAAGCTTTTACTAACACATTTAGTTGGTTTACAAGGAGATAATATCGATAAAGCAATAAAAGAAAGAAATTTAAAGCATGCTGTATCTTTCCTATCTAAGGCTTGGGAAGATCTAACACCAACCCAAATAAAGAAATGCTTTCAGAAGCTGTTCGAGTTTGAAGATGAGTTCGATGAGGACGATAACATCCCATTAGCTCAGTTGATTCGCCAACGCACTAATGAGCTAAATCCGATTCAGGAAATATTGACCGATATAAGTCACCTACACTTCTCCACAGGAGAGATCACCGAATGGATAACAGAAACCGATATGGCTTCAGAAGACAACGATCCAAATCTGGCATCAATTGACGTAGATTGTGAAAGTGAGGACGAATGTATCGAAGAAAACATTAGTCCCAAGCCCAAAATAAAATTTAATGAACTCTTAAGTAGCATTGAAGTTGTACTTGGGCTTGGGCTACAATGGGCTAATGAAAATGAAGTTTCGTCAAAAGATATGATGGCCTTATATAATATAAAGGAAAGTGCCATAGTAAACTCACGGAACATTAAAACAAAACAATCAAAAATTATTAACTTTTTTACAAAATAAGTGATGTTTCAATAAATTTTTTAAATGAAAAGTTTTTTTTTGTTTATGCTCGAAGATAAATTAATATGTACATATGTTTTGATGGACAAATACGTAAGCTAGCACTTTTTATTATGCAATAATTTTATGAGAAAATTTAAACTCGATAAAAGCAAATCCTTGTTATTAGCAACAGGGCTGGATTTTATTAGTTGCCTTTAACGAGGTTGTACTGTATATATATATATATATAGCCATGGACATACAAATAGCACAATTTCGTAAAGGGATTAAATATACAAATTTTTAAAAAATAATGGTAAATATTTCAACTTTTAAGAACGCTACTACTACGAGCATGCAGTAGAATTCTAAGAAATTTGTTTACCGTTATCATTCAGAAGTTTTTATACGTGTAACTTTTAGTCAGTTTCGAGAGTATGTTGCGTGGACATTGAAATAGCACAAAATGCAGTAGACGGTATATTTGTTCGCGAATTTGTTTAGCATTGCAACTGCTGTGTTCTATTGGTGCGAATTTTTTAAGTGAGTTTAGTTTAGTGTCAAAATGACTAGAGGAATGAATTGTACAGTCGAAAAAAGGAAAATAATGTATAAAATGAACAATAGTGGTAAAAAGCCTGCAAAAATAGCCGAAATAATGAAATGCTCCAGGAAAATGGTCTACAATGCGATTCGTTTAGCAAAGACAAATTGTATTTATTTAAAGGAAAATAAAAAACTAGAACCAAAAGCACGGAAAACTACAGAATCTATGGATACAGCCATAGTTCGAAAGTGCAAAAAAGATCCTTTTAATTCATCAAGGCAGATTATGCGTGAAATAAATGAAGAATATGACATAAACGCATTAGATTGATTAGCGAGAAGACGATTAAATAAAGCTAAACTCTTTGGACGCATAAGTAGAAAAAAACCTCTATTGTCAAAATAAATATTAAAAAACGTTTGAGCTTTGCTAAATATGGAGTGACGAAACCAAAGTAAACAGAATTGGGCCAGATGGTAGAACAATTGTCCATCGTCCGAAAGTTCAAGCATTGAATCCCAAATACACACAGAAGATCATAAAGCACGGCGAGGATAATATAATGGTGTGGGGAGCTTTCTCATGGCACGGAGTAGGACCTGTTGTCAAAATAAACGGAAACACAGATAAATTTCAGTATCTGGACATTTTAACAAATACGATGGAACCATATGCGTTTGACTTCATGCCAGTAAAATGGAAATTTATGCATGATAATGATCCACAACATTCAGCGCGCAAAATAAAAGATTGGCTTTCCAGAGAAAAAAATTAGCATTTTAGATTGGCCAACTCAAAGTCCTGACCTTAATTCAATAGAAAATATATGGAACGATGTTAAGGTCAGGATTGGTCAAAAAATAAAAAAATAAAAACTCTGATGAACTCCGGAATGGTGTAAAGGAAGCTTGATACTCAATTCCAAATGATCAATGTCAGAAGCTTGTCGAGAGTATGGGGCGTAATCAGGCTGTAATCAAAAATTCTGGCTACAGTACTAAATACTAAGAAGGGTAAAAATAAAAATAAAAATAAAAATTTATTGTTAATATTCTAACGAATTTTTAATTTAATTTCAGGAAATATTTTATTGTGCTATTTACGTGTCCAACACATTTTCGAAGTTGGTATCATTTCTCAGTTCTTATATTATTTCTATGAATTATTTTGCTCAGTTTCGAAATGAGTTTAATTTGCTAATAATCACGTTATTAAATGAAAGAAAGAATATTCTCGTTTTTATTGTTTTACTAAATATAATATATATATATATATATATATATATAGCCATTGACATACAAATAGCACAAATAGGATCAAAAAATTTATATATATATATATATATATATATATATATATATATAGTCCTTGGCCAAAAAATTACAAACACTTGTAAATTTCATCATTACGTGCAATTAACTTCATCTTTCTTTTCGGAAACATTTTTAGGCTATTAATGGTTATTGTTCGAGTTTTCCTAATTAGTTTACGGTAATAAAACGATCGTTTTTTTTGCAGCAGTTGATTGGGCATGTCGCTTTGCGTGCTCTTTCTGCTATGTTCGCTTTCCACGCGAGCTTGGAGTCCAGAATCAGACCTAAATATTTGACCAGATGATATGGATTGAGGCTTATCTCATCGAGTTTGTGTAGAAGAAATCGTGGAATTCTGTACCATCTTGTGAAGAGCACAAATTCCGTTTTCTGCGGATTAATCTTTAGACCGCACTCTTTGCCCCATTCGGTAAGAATACTTAGGGCAAAGTTTAGTCTTTCAGATAGGGTGTTAACGAATTTGCCCGATATTGCTATTGCAACATCGTCGTCGTAGGCTACGACTTTGCAGCCAGTCGCTTTTATTCTTGACAGAAACTTGTATCCCACTAAGTTCCACAGAAGGGGTGTGGGGTGCCTCTACAAGTCCGCCTTCTTAAGGTGCTGTTTCCTAGTGTGGAGTTGATGTTCCTGCTGCTTAGCAGTTGTCCGATGAACCCTATCAGGTTGTCATCGACATTGCTTTCTCCGAGTGCTTTCCCAATAGTCTTATGGCTGACATTATTGATGTCTAGAAAAACCGCTTGTGTATATTATTTAACGCCTAGCGATTTTTCGATACAGCTGCCGAGCGAGTGCAGAACTGTTTCAACCGATCTTCCTTTTGTGTATGCGTGCTGCGCATTGGAGAGTGGTTTCAGAGTAGCTCTCAAATGAATCTCTATCAGCCGTTCCAGAGTTCTGAGCAAAAAAGAGGTGAGGCTGATAGGTCTTTAGTCCTTAGGTGAAGAGTCGGACGTCTTGCTCGCTTTAGGTATGAAGACTACTTTAGCTTCTTTCCACCGCTGTGGAATGTAAGCCATCCGTAGGCATGCATTGAAAATAGCATTAAGCCATGGCAGTGCCGTATTAATTACCTGATGGATCTCAACAGGTGAGATATTGTTCATGCCAGGAGATTTAAAGGTTGAAATGAGTTGATTGCCCAGCGTAGGAGCCTGTCATTTACAGGCACATTGGTTGGCATACAGCGTATGTGAATCTGTTTTGTCAGCCACATCCTCACTACCCGGGAAGTGCGTATCCGCAAGAACGGCCAACGTCTCGGAGCTGGATTTCGTCCAGACTTCATTTGCGTCTTTGATAGACCCTAAAAATGAGCGACAGCTCGTCATCACTTTTCTCAGACGACCGACATGCTTGGAGTTTTCTTCTTCTGCACACAAACTTCTCCAAGAGGTGCGTTTAGCCTTTCTGATGGAACATTTAAACTATTTCAGTTTGAGTTTATAGGAAGACCAGTCATTGAATTCTTTAGCCCGATTAAAGGACTTCCTACATTCCTTCCGCAGCTCCGCAATGCTACTGTTACACCAAGAGGCCTATACTTCTCCCCTAACCTACGTTGGACTACATGCAGATCTTGCTACTTCATTGAAGGTCAATGCAAGGGTCCCAACGGCTTCCTCAAGACCACATATGCCTTCACTCTTTGGAGAGAGCAGACTCGAATATTGATTGGTATTTGACCCAATCCATCCTCCTTTTGTTAATGAAGGTTGGATTTTTGGGAGGGTCAAAAGCTACATCAAACCTTATATATAGATGGTCAGAGAAGGAGCACTCATGTGATATATGCCATCCCTTGATAGCCTTATACAAAAGCTCATGCGTTAAGGTGATATCCAAAACCTCTCTACGGCTAGCCGTAATGAAAGTAGGATCCTCACCTTTGTTAATTAGGGCTAGTCATGCAATAAAATGAATTCAAAAAGTGACTTACCCCGTTTATTCGTATCTGTACTACCAAATACGATGATGAGCATTGGCGTCCGCCCCGACTATCATAGGGATGCCTCTTACAGTGGCTTTGTTTCGGTGTGAAAATTGAAAGACTACTGGTTGATGAGCGAATGAATCTTCTTTATTAATTATCCATATTTATAAGATTATAATATTGCACATTTCGAAGTGAACTTTTACCCATATGCATTTTAGCTAAGTACAGCATTATTTTTATTGCCAATTCAAGTAGCAGGTAGGTTTTTGCCCTTTGCTGAATGCTTGAATTGGCAATTGCTAATTTGTTGAGTAGGTAAGGCGAATAACCTGCACAATGCATATGATCTAGTAGAATCTTATAACTAAAGGGGAATGACTTTATTGCGATGTCGCTGGATAATTTGCCGATCACTTGGTGTTACAGGCTTCTCTTGTAGCAGGTGGCAGAATATCATGCTCCATATAGCAGGAGACAGCCCATAGAGTTTTGGACTGCCTTTCCACTGCTATGGCAACGGTGTCTTGGTCACTGAAATCATAAAGGGTTAAAAACTTCCAGCCTTCCTTTATGATTTTGCAAGCTCTCAGTTTACCTATTGTATTGAGGGATACTGTCTTGTATGCCTTCATGTTGAGGCCGCAATCCGGTTTTCTACAGCCCAAGGTTCCTGGGTCAGTATTAGCTCTTCGTCTTTTTGGGACAGGTAGAGGAGCAGTGCGCAGATGCCACTTAAGAGTGATGGAGGTTTATTTGGAGAAACTTCAGCGTCGTCGTCGTCGTCGTCGTGACATGGAGGTGGGCATTGCAGCCCTAGCACTGCGACCTGCTGGTCGATTGTACTATCCTCATATTTTTCCTTTCTGGAGTTAATGCTTATGTCTTGAATCTTCCGGATGAGATGATGAACCTCATCAGGTCGTCCAAGGCTAAGGTATGGAACTCCTTGTCTCCTATTTGAGGCATGCCAAGGGCTCTATATCTGTGTCTGGAGAACGCGGGACAGTAGCCCACATAATGTGCCGCTGTTTCCACGTCCTCCTCACATCTAGTGCACCATGCATCGTCCACTATTTGCAGAAGAGCTTGGTGACTTCTCAGGCGTCCGTGGCCTGTAATCACTTCTGTGAGTTTTTTCAGTCTGACTCTATTTAGTTTCAGACAGTATTTTGCGACTTCAGGTCGTAGGTTTGGCAGAAAGAGCTTTGTCTGTCTGCATGTTGGTAGGTTGAGCCATCGTCTTCGATGTTCTTCCCTGAGTGTCTCATTGATCTTTTTTGAGATTAGATTTATGTTCGTTGGCAGAACAGGCTCAGGACCAACCGGTGTGATCTCTGCTCCCTTCTTAGCCAGTTTGTCTGCCTCTTCATTACCTATAATGTCCACATGTGCTGGGACCCAGGTAACTGAGACCCTGTTTCTCTGGCTCAGCTTTTTGAGGCTGTTCTGGGCACACTCCACAATTGACGTTTTCACATTGTGGGAGCCCAGGGCCTTGATAGCGGCCTGACTGTCTGAACAGATTTTTATCTGTTTGTTTTGTATTCTTCTGTCTTGTAAGAGGTCCGCGGCTTTGGCTATGGCGTGGACTTCAGCTTGAAAGATGGTTGTTTTTGTACCCAGAGGTATCGATATTTGAGCCTCATGTGGTCCAGGGCGTATATATATTCCCGCCCCAGCCCCGACGCTCATCACTGATTCGTCTGTGTACACTATGATATCAGCGGGCCTGTGAGAAAGGTGACCGAACTTAGTCCAATCATTCCTATCAGTCAAACTCGTTGTGAAATTTTTTCCAAAGAAGAGCCTTGGGATTATGTAGTCGTTTGGCAGATCAAGGAGTGAGTCCACTTTTAAACTCTTTAAAAGTTTGAGGTGTCCCTCAGTCCAGCCGCCGTCTTTCACAATCCCGGTTCTCCTTAGGCGTGCCATCGTCTTTGCGGCATGCTGCTTCACTGATAAGTTCAGTGGCAGCATGTCCATGATCACGTTGAGTGCTTCCGTGGGAGTGGTTCGCACCGCTCCAGTAGCACTCACTAGTCCTAGTCGCTGCACCGAGCCTAGCTGACTTTTTGTAGTATCTGGGTCTGACCGTTTCCACCACACTATGCTTCCATAGTGTATGACCGGTCTTATGCAGGCTTTGTATAGCCATATCACATTTCGAGGTGAGAGTCCCCAGGTTTTACCCATGGAGCCTCTACATGCCCAGAAAATGTTTTTGGCTTTTCTTGTTTTTTCATCAACATGCTCTTTCCAGGTAAGTTTCGTGTCTAGGGTTACGCCCAGGTACTTGACTTTTTTTGAGAGTTGGAGCTCCACGCCATCTAAAGTAGGTAGCGTGTATGCATCCCACACTCGCTTCCTGGTGAACATGGTGAGTTCTGTCTTGGCTGGGTTTACCGCCAGCCCGTTTCTTCTACACCATTGGTGCGTGATTTTAAATGCTTCTTTCATCCTGTCACACACTGTGCCGGCAAACTTGCCTTTGCATAATATGACCAGGTCATCGGCATAGCCGATGGCAAGAAAGCCTTGTTGGTTAAGTTCTGTCACTAATGAGTTCGTTTGTAAACACCACAGGAGAGGGGAAAGTACGCCTCCTTGTGGGCACCCTTTTGTTGGGGCTACTGTTATACTGGTGTCCCCCAGTGACGCTGTTATTTTTCGTTCAGCGAGGAGAGCGGTCAGCCAGCCCGTTATCGTGCCGCTTATCCCATGTCTCTCTGCTGCAGATGTCATTCCACCAAATGGGGAGTGGTCAAAGGCACCTTCTATGTCTAGGAAAGCTCCCAAAGAGAAGAGTCCGTCGTTAAGGCCCCGCTCGATCCCGTGAACGAGCTCATGCAGAGCTGTCTCCGTAGACTTTCCCTTTCTATAGGCATGCTGTCCCGGATGCAAGGGCCTCTCTATTAGTGCTGTGTTTTTCACGTGGACGTCCACCAGTCGTTCCAGTGTTTTCAGCACGAAAGATGTGAGGCTTATGGGTCGATAGCTTTTCGCTATCTAGTAAGTGGTTCTCCCAATCTTTGGTATGAATACCACCCTTACCCTCCTCCATAATTCTGGTATATATTTTAGGGCCAAACTGGCCCTGTATATATTACACAGATGGTTGGTGATGGAAGCCATTCCTTCCTTCAGCAGGATGGGATAAATTCCATCCTCGCCAGGTGCTTTGTAGCTGTCGAAAGTTCCAATTGCCCATTGGAGCCTCTCTACAGTCACCACCTCGGCGGCTTGATTCCAATCCGTTTGAGACGGTACGTTCGGATGAACGGTGTTTCCTCCGGAGGGAGTTATGCTACCGGGGAAGTGCGTTTTAAGCAAGAGGTTTAACGTCTCTTCACTTGTGGTGGTGAACTTCCCGTTTTCGTTCTTAAGGAGCCCGGGGTTATTGCTCGGTCCCCTTGTGAGGATCTTCTTAACTCTGGCGGTCTCCCGGCATGAGTTTATTTCTTCACAGAATTTCTTCCATGAGTTCCTTTTCGCCTCCGCAAGAGCCTTGTGATAGTCTCTTTTGGATTGCTTGTACGCCTCCCAGGTGATTTCACTTCGAGCTTTACAGGCCCGGTTGAACGCCTTATTAGCATTTTTCTTAAGCCTGGCTAGTCTTGGTGTCCACCATGGGGTGTTTCCCAGTGTAGTCCTTTTTAGTGGGCAGTGGGCCTCAAAAGAGGTCCTCAATACCTCGACTAAGTTCCCGACAGCTTCTTCGAGCTGCTCAGGTTCTCGGATTTTCTCTGGTTGCTGTAATTTGCATTGCACGTCTTGTCTAAAGGCCGCCCAATTTGTGTTCCTGGGGTTTCTCAACCATTTTGGCCCACCTATTGGATTAGCCTCGATGTTGAAAGTGATGTACCTGTGATCAGATAGCGTCACTTCTTTCGAAACTTTCCAGTCTTTAACCCAGTGAGTGACTGCGTCAGAGACAATTGTTATGTCTATGACTGCCTGCCTCCTGGATGTGACGAAAGTTGGTTCCGCCCCACGGTTCGCTATGGTGAGCCCGGAACTGGCTAAGAACTCTAGTAGGCTTTCGCCTCTCGAGTTGGTGTCCGAGCTTCCCCAGCAATCGTGGTGAGCGTTTGCATCACAACCTAAGATCAGATTTAGGTTGTGTTTTTTAACATATTCCATCAGTCTTGTGAGGTTTGCTGACGGAATTCGATCTTCGTAGGGGAGATAGGCCGATCCCAGAAGAGCTTCTCGTCTACTCCCCATCACCGTTGTACTTACTCGTACTACGGTTAAGTCTCGGTCGCAGAATTCCTGTACCAAGAGCCCGTTAAGAGTCCTTGGGAGCCAAACACAGGTTCTGGGTTTTTCACAATCCGCTGCCAAGAGATCCATTTGAGAGTTGGTCCCTATACCGCGGATTCGTCCTCCTGCCACCCATGGTTCTTGTATTAGAAATATGGGTAGAGCAGGTGCAAAACCGGAGACATTGCTGCCTCCGGGGGGTTTGTTGCAGCTTTCGTTACAGCGTCTAGCTATTAGAGAGCTAGCCGCCTTACTATGCTGCATGTTGATTTGTGTGACCTGAAGACCCATCATGTTTCCATGCTACATCTCCAGGTCAACCCCAAGACAACACAACACAATACAGAACAAGTATAACACTCACGCTGACAAGGAACCGCTACTTGGGAGTCTGTGGTCCTGGTTCCTTGGGCCCTTTGGAAAAGCTCACGCTAATCCTATTGAGCTCCAAGTAGAGCCATCCTCCCTTTCCCGATATGTACTCCCTGTCCTTGTCCGGGATTCCAACAACCATGAGGAGTCCCTTTCGGGAGTCCTTCATGGGCACCTGTGCGTACAGGGCCCAGTCGGCTGTTTTTATCTCCGGCTGAACGATGGAGAGCCTTCGGAGAACAGTCTCCGCGATTTGGTCTGGGCCCGGGACGAAGAAAGTGGCCCTGTGGAGCACTGGAAGCCTAGATGCTTCCACTAGGGAAAATCTAGCGCTCTCCCATGCTCCCCTTAGCCTGTCTCCCTCCACCAAGGCTTTCAACCAGGCCGTTGTATTTGCATCTGCAGGGACGATCCTCAGTTGATTTCTAAGGGTCCCCACCGAGTCAAATTTCAACGGCGTGCCTCTGTCTATCTCCTCTGCGACGGCTTTGGAGATACGGCCCTTGAGCAGCTCTAGTTGTTCACCAGAGTAGCCCGAGCCATGCCTTCCGCTGCCAGTACGAAGCCCAGATTGCTCCGAGCCACGCTCGCAAAGGATTTCTTTTGAGGGGTCTTCAGTTTGTCCCCTTCCCTCGGTCGTTTAACCTTCGGATTGGCGGACATCCTGGATACCTCTTCCTCACCGGAGCGTTGTCTTTTTTTCGAGCCTCTAGCATTGCTTGGGCCCGATTCCGGCGACTTTGGTCGAGGAGCTGCAGGGGTCACGGAGGGAGTTGGGTTCAAAGAGGTCCCGGCCTGAGTGTCAGTCCCTGAGGGAACCTCTCGCCTCTGCTGAGCCCTTTTTTTCGCCCTCCTCTTTTTCTCCGCGCCACTCCTGTTCCTCTTTTTTAAGTAATTCCCCGTCGCTGCTAAGCCCTCCGTTGCCGGTGAGCTCGCAGCTGAGGGCCCGCCAAGGGTGAGCTCCTCCGGGTATGGAGTTTTTTCTGGTTCTCCGAGTACCAGGTTTTCCATGGAACCACTGAGTAATTCCACGTGTGTCGATTTTTTGCCCTCCCCAGAATCCGAGGGGCAGACTGCTGGTGTAGCAGTGAGGGATTTAGGTGCCGAAGGCACCAGACCCTCCTGGGGTAAATTAACGTTTAAATTCGACATGTCATCAGTTTGGATTCGTTTAGTCTGGACTCGCCCAAGCCAGATTTTACTCCAGCCTAGGTGAGTCACGCAAGCCCCCTTACCACGTCAAGGCGAATCCGTCAAGGAGGAACTTCAGCGTCACGACACAGGGTTTTGTCTGCCTCCTCGTCAGATAAGGACATCTCCTCCTCGACCAGGTCGAGGGTTTGGAGAAGGTCCCCAGGCAACTCCGTGGTGGGGGTGGTGCTTCTTCCGTCATCGGAGAGAAGATCTGACTCAGAGAGGTCCACGGTCGGGTCTACTGATGCTCCCACAGTCACCTCACTCCCACTCTCTTTACTCGGTTTTCGTACTGCCTTCCCAGTACAGTCCTTGCGATATACTTGCAGGGTGATAGCCGAGAAACCATAGCTAATCACCCCACTCTTCGACTCCAATGGAGCTAGCGACTCCTCGTTCAGGATTATTAGGGCATCTCGCTGTCCATTGCTAGGCTCGCTTACCTTAGCTACCTTCCAGTTTTCCACCGGAAGGTCAGCATTGCTGAGCTTGATAAGCTCATCAATCTCCTCCGGTGTGGATGGATCCGCAGGTATCCATGCCCTGGACCGAGGCCGATTCGGGATGTCTTCCCTGGAGGCAGCTTCAAGCTTTGCTCCGGGCCAGACTTCTCCCAATCTGTCGATAGCCTGCTTGTAGAGATCCGCTGAACGTTGATCTGTGCAGGCTATCAGCTTGACATGACCCTGGTACTAACCAACGTCACGACAACTAAGTAGATGGCCTGAGTTTGTTGACAGTATGGGTTTATACACCCGCAGAAGAGCGATCTCCACCATCTTCCAGTTTGACGGTGAGATGGTTCCGTCGCTGCTACTCCTGTCAATGACCGCACATACCAGGCTGTTCTTGGCCGCTTCGCTGAAATTCCTGCCTTTAACAGGATTCACTAATCTTGGACTTTTGGTGACCGTCAGTTGGGTACTCTGCTGATTTGGGGCTGCCTCATTAGATCTGCATCTTTGATGAGTTGCCACTTGGTTTGAATTAGAAGCTTTGTTAGCCTCTATTGGGGTGGTTGCCCATTCAAGTGAGATTTTATCCTTCTGGGGAAGACCATCGGAAGGTAAATCTTTCAGCCTTTTCATGACTTTGAGGTCAGATCTTCTGGCCCTGTATGCCATAACAGAGAGTTTCTGCTGCTTTTTGACATCTGAAGAAGAGGTGGTGTTGGAGGGCGCGCGGGTCGGCTTGTTCGCCGTTGCCTCAGTGTTGCCGCTAAGGCCAATAGGATTGACTGAAGGGGTACTTGCCTCTGGCATAGCTGCCTTGGTGCATGCATTGCTTGTTCCACACTCATCTAAATTGCTAAACGGCCGTGGAACATCGGGAAAAAGCTTATTATCGCTTACTACGGTTGTGCGCCTATAGCGAAGAGTTTCCAAAAAAAGGATTAAAGAAAATTGATGACAAATAAGAAAATAAGGAAAGGAAATATTCTGAAATTAACTGCGACCAAAGAAAGATAAAATAAGTTATTTGAATTTTAACTCATTTTATTTTCTCTTTGGCGATGACTGTGTTTCAGAAGCCAGCATGATTGAAATAAAGTCATATCAATCATTTATATCCCCAACAGTTAAAGCTGCTATCAAAAATTTAAAGTACCCGAAGTGTGAGTGGAGGTTAATTCATCATCAATGGCGCACCAGCCCAAATCGAGCCTTGGCCTCCCGAAGACACTGCCTCCAACTGTCTCGGTCCAGCGACCGCGTCCTCCAATTAGCGAATCCCAGCAAGGATTCGCTGTCGTTGTCAACTGCATCCTCCCATCGTTTGCGTGGTTTTCCTGGTGGGCGGCTTCCTGTTGCTCGGCCTTTCATGGAGCGTTTGGGAATTCGCCCGTCATCCATACGCTCCACATGGCCAGCCCACTGAAGTCGTAGCAGTTTCGTCAGAATCGATACCGGTGGCTCGTCATAAAGAGCGTACAACTCATGGTTGTACCGGATTCGCCAGTCCGGTCCGTCCTTCACGGGCCCCAGAATACGTCTCAAAATGCGGCGTTCGAAGACATCAATCCTTTTTTCTGAGGCTTGAGTCAAAGTCCATGTTTCACATCCGTAAATCATTACAGGACGGATGATCGTTTTATAGACGCGCAGCTTATTTTTTCGGTGCACTTTGTTATTTTTAATCACCGAGAGGACTGAAAAATATATTTTATTGGCTAGACCAATTCGCCGTTCAATTTCGTCCTTTTCATTCCCGTCTTTGGCGAGGTTGACACCAAGATAAATAAAAGAGTTAACGCTTTCCACACTGTAGTTAGTTATCGTCATGTTTTGTCTATTTGGCGTCTTTTTCCTTGACTGGGTCATATATTTGGTCTTGTTCACATTGACCCTTAGGCCGACTTGCCTAGCCGCTGACTCCAGCTCAGTAAACGCTTCTTTGGCACGAGATAGAGATCGGGCCATGATGTTGATGTCATCGGCGTACGCTACTATTTGAGTAGACTTAAAGAGTAGCGTTCCCGCATTGTCTACTTTAATCTTCCTGATGACATACTCTAGTGCCAAATTGAAGAGTATGGGGGCGAGGCCATCACCCTGTTTAAGACCTGAGCTGGTGTCGAAGCTTTGAGTCAGATCGCCTTGACATCTGACTTTAGATCGTGTGTCGGTCATCGTTAGTCTGGTCATTCGTATAAGTTTGCTAGGTATCCCAAAATCAAGCATTATTTTATATAGTATATTTCGATCTATACTATCGTATGCTTGTTGGAAGTCTACGAAGACCTGGTGCACGTCAATATTGTATTCCCAGCACTTTTCCAGCACCTGTTTTACTGAGAATAGTTGATCTATCGTCGACATACCGGATCTGAAACCGCCTTGGTATTCGCCAATTATTGTGGAAGTGTACTGTGTCAATCTTTTATTAATAATTTTGGTCAGGATCTTGTAGGACGTACACAGCAGTGAAATGCCTCTGTAGTTGTCACATCTAAGCTTATCTCCTTTCTTATGTATGGGACATATGATGGCCGTCCGCCAATCATCAGGTAATTTTTCATCGACCCATACCTTGGAGATGATCTGGTGGAGGCGGTGCGTTAGTATTGGTCCACCTTTTTGAAGGAGATCTGCTGGTAAATTGTCGATTCCGGGTGCTTTATTTGGTTTTTGCTGTTGTATGGCTGCTTGCACCTCTTCAATAGATGGTATTGACGAAGATGGACTGCATAGGTCAGCATCTTCAGGAATCGTTATTGGCAGGGATGTAGTTACTGATGGTGGATTTAGTAGCTCAGAAAAATATTCAGTCCACCTGTGATTGATGTCGTCTGGGTCGCTTAAAATATTTCCCTGCTTGTCTCTACATAGGCTTGATTGCGGCTTGTAGCCTTGTCTAAGTCGCTTCAATGCTGCATAGGCGTCCCGTGTGTCGTTTCTGCACATATCGTCATTGATCTTCTGGATAGTCTGGTTGTTATATGTTCTACGCTTGCGTCTGACTATTTTTTTAGCTAACCGTCTTAGCTCGTCATATTTTTGCTTCTTGGCTCTTGTCGGTCTTTCAATGTATTGTAAATAGGCTTGTTTTTTACTTTTGAGAGCATCTTCACATTCTTTGTCGAACCAATCGTTTCTTTTCGACGTCGTTTGTCTTCCTACGGTTTCTTCCGCTATTGATGTTACGCCTTCTTTAAGCTGCGACCACATTTGTTCAAGCGATGTGTCCGTACCTGCCGGCGGTGTATTGACAAGGTAATTCGTCAGTTTCTCTTGATAATTTGCTGCTACTGTTTCGTTTTTCAGACACTCCACCTTGAACTTAGGAGTCCTGCTCTTTTTCTTGGTGGTGCATCTTGTTATGCGGCAGCGATATTTTGCCTTGACGAGATAGTGGTCTGAGCCGCAGTTAGCACCACGGTATGATCTAACGTCAAGCACACTTGTAGCAGCTCTTTTTTCGATGACGAAGTGATCGATCTGGTTGAAGGTTCGTCCATCGGGTGACATCCAAGTTTGTTTGTGGATGTCGCGGTGTTGAAAGTAGGTAGAGCTTATCACCATGTTTTTGCTGGTCGCAAAATCAACTAGTCGCTGACCATTGTTGTTGGTACTTTCATGGAGACTATGCCCTCCCGTTGTCCCTCTGTGAGTTTCTTCTCGTCCAACTTTAGCGTTAAAGTCCCCTAGTAGGATTTTGATATCATTTGAGGGTAGTGAATCGTATGTCCTTTCTAGGATGTTGTAGAATTCGTCTTTGACGATTTCTTCTTTCTCTTCAGTTGGAGCATGACAGTTGATTAGCCATACATTAAAGAACTTCATTTTCATACGGATCGCACATAATCGTTCATTCACCGGTTTGAAGTCAGTTATGAGATGTTTAAATGAAGATGCTACAACGAAGGCGACTCCAAATTCCTTGTTTCCGGTTGGTTTGCCGCTTGTGAATATTGAATGCGATCTTAAGTCACTTATTTCATTGCCAAGCCATTTCGTTTCTTGGACCGCCAGGATGTTAATATTGTATGTCGAGGCTTCCTTGAGAAGTTCTCGCAGTGATCCTGTTGTATTGAGTGTTCGAACGTTCCAAGATCCAATAGAGTAGTCCGTTTTTCGTTGCCGTTGTCGTTGCCGTTTATCCAATCCAATCCAATCCGAGGCCGTGTTTCAGGGTTCGTAGCAATTGGGTAATGCCAGGCAGGGTTGCTAGCCCCACGCTGGTAAGCAGGAATATGGCGTCCCACACTCGCCACTACCGTCGTTAGTTGGGTATCCAGCGGGCACCACGAGGAGGTGACGGTTCGATTTTGCCCGCCGTGAAGGTTAATTATCGACTCATAAACTCTGTGATTTATTTTGCTTTTGCATACAACAAATTTCAATTTCACAAACATTTTGTTTTACTTACAACTTGTACTTACTAATGAGCTTTTAATGGCAAAAGTCAATACCTTTCACTAAATCCTTAAGCGTTTATTCGTTTGATTTTTTTGCCATTTGCTAGAACGAATGTCTATATAAATTCTTAATTCGCTTATCCAGAACTCCAAATATGCTTCAGCCCGGGATTTTTCACTACCTTGTAGCATTTAAATGTAATTTATCAAATGTTTTGTTTTATTAATTACACTGGTCAAGAAAATAATTAATTTTAACATTTTCCTTTTCTAATTTTACAGTTTTCGGCTCATTTTAGTGCGCTCATTCTGAATATTAAGGAGGAAACTCAGATAATCACCACGAGGATTTTTGAGATTCTATTTTACATTTATTATTATTTATTTCACTTTAGATTTGTCTACCATTTTGAGGCACTGTCGATGAAATCCAGATAGTTTTCGTTATATTTGTGGCGGATATTTCTACGAAAAACACCGATATCCTATCTCGAACTTCGTTAAAAATTGTGCAATCAAGACAAATAATGAGTATCTCATATTGTGTGTCTACGATCATAATCAAGTGAAAAAAGAAAGGCTATGAAATTCAAAACATCGTTTATCTTAAATATTAACGGCATTAATTTCGGGTGACGAATTAAGTGATCATATTGTGGTGTCCTTTAAGAACATCTTTTAAACATTAAAGTGATGTATTTATCACCAATAAATACATCACTTCAATTCCATGAAAGGCTATCCTTCCAACATCAAAGTGATGTATTTATCACCAATAAATACATCGCTTCATGAATGTACGGACAGCGCTTATCACCTCGTGATCCTTGCGTGCATGGACATCGCCTTTGGTTGTAAGTGCCATGTGGAACGAGTAGTGATAAGTTATTGAAATACATAATTTAGGATACTTTATTAGGCCATAAGTGTTTGATTTAGTGTTAAGAATTTGTATAAATAGCAAGTAAGCATTGAAGAAAATATAGTCTTTGGAGAACTATCGAGCTAGTTTTACTGGTGCCTTTCTTACTCGGCACAGCTTCTTAGACTATCCCTGAATTGTGCCTATCATTCGGCACTGCAAGTAATGCCTACAATCGGCATAAAATTTTTACCTTGGCCAGTGGCATCAAAATTGTGCCGGCCTTTCCTCACTTATAATTTCCCTTTTTTTACTTTTCTTTTCCGAATTTCTTCACTATGGAAATCCGTAGTCATGATGAAAAAGACTTCACATCAATGAACCATCACATGGCGATGCTGAACCATTACAATATCCCAGTTTGATCTCTGTTCAACGATCATATTCTGGTGGCATACAAATAACATTATTTAAATTTAATGGGAAGCGTGGTTTCGGGGTGTCGGATGGCATCCTCTCCAGGTGCTGTCATTTACCATCCGCCACCAGACAGCACGACCACGGCTAGGCTTATTGATGGATTAAGCTCGTTGTACTTCAACTGATTTGTATATGACTGATGTGCAATGATAGTGTTAGTGGCTTGCTAACCAAAAAGCACACTAGAAGGCGAAGTTGTCAACTAGACTAGGAGGTTCTAACCTATGCTAAATAACTAATATTATTTAAAGGTTAGGAAGAAAAAGATTATATGGAAGCTGAAGACGATAACACGAATAATTCGGATTTCACATGTAGTCAGTCATCAGACCCTTAACCGTTTAATCAAAAGGAATTGGATGACTTAGTAAGGGATCTAGATTTGTCAAAAGAAGCATTCGCAATTTTGGAATGTTATGTAAAGGCTCACGTACCCCTACACGCGCTGAAAACCGAATGCATTTGAAGTTATTATAAAAAAGATATGATAAAAAAAAATGTTGCTTTCACATTCTTAATAGACAGTTCAACATAAATTGAAAAAAAATATTAACATTATTTTGACGCCTATAAATGAGATGCTAATGAAAACCATGGCGGCTTTTTGTCGAAAACTATGCAATCTGCAAAACTAAAAAAGAATCTTATGAAGCAATTTATTAGTTATAGCCTGACGGAAGGAATTATTTTTCCCTTTAAAATTAAAGAAGTTACAGTATTTCAAACTTTATTATGTATTTTTTTTAAATAGTGTTTAATAATTTAGAAAAAATTGTCCAACAAAACAATTTAAGGAACCTATCGTCAGACTATAGAAAAAGTAATTATCAAGATTAACAAAAAAATAAAAAGTATTGAGAATTGGCTGAGTAATCGTGCTGACAATTTTTAAAAATATAGTTTCGAAAAAAGTGCGTTTAAAGTTTTTAGTATATATTCATTATTGTTTTGGGTGAATTCATCCATGCAATTTTCTAGTAAATCATCGCTACTCAATGTCTCGTAGATGGGCTTAGTTGCCATATGTACGATCTTAAGTAATGACGGCTTTTGGACAAAAGTTGATTCCTTTGCCCTTTGTCAATCACACCAACTGTTATGTTACTACATGGAGGACAATAACAATGCTGGGAATTTTCATCTGTGGATATTTTATGATAAAAGGTCGCCCATATAGCTTCCTTCATATCCTATTGATATAATTTCTTAATGCCAAATAAAAAAAATGGTTAATTCATTTATTAATTTTTCTGTTAATTTTCCCTTGACATTCTTGATCTGATGTTTCAGGCTCTGTAACGTCTTAGTTACAGCAACTTAATTATCCTCAAGTTCTTAGCAAACTCTAAGGGACAAGTAAGTATATTGCCCAAAGGCCGTCCACTCCAGACGCTCTTGCAATATAAAGGAAATTTTCTTACACCAATGGTTGTAGGCGAAGAAGATTGAAGAGGAGAGGATTCGAATAATTGAAGAAAACTCTGGTGAAGTTCCAATTGGGAATGAATTTTATTGAACCAAAAGCCTCTTATATACTATTTACAAAACATTGATTAAGCCGATTAAACATTTTCACAATTCTTTGTAGTAATCAAAATATTTGTTGACTTAAAATACGTACATTGAACTTGGTGCAAACGAGAAAAAATTTGCAATGACATGCAATGACTTCAATTAGCTTAGTTAAATGTACGTGAGAATGATACAATTGTTGACTTAATCAAATTATGTGCATTGACCCACAATGTTTGAGTTCAATGTACATCCCATATAATGTTCGGTCATGAACAGGCTCGTTTTTTAGTGAATTTGATTTTTTCCTTTCACTAATTAATTTTCGGAGTCGCGAACCCATACGTTGTTGAACGGGCCCAGTAAATCCTTTTTTCATTTCTACGTTCTTGTATAACTAAGTTTTCCATGCGACTTTTTCAGTAAAAACTCCAATGAGTGCTGCTACACGGGAGAGAGATGAAAATCATCTTTTCATGCACTAACATCGCCAAACACAATTATTCCATCTTTGGATACATCTAAATCATTTTGTTTTGCAGCTTCCTATACTTCGTTTTTAGCAGCAGGCTTCATTGATACTGCATTATCGTGATTTCTTCAACATTACACATGACAGCATCATAAGTTTGTTTGAATGATACAAGTGAGCACATCCATGATACCACAAAACGTTGCATGTCTTTCAATCCTTTACCGGGGAACGAATCTTCAGTTTATTTCATATATCGATGAGTTGATCAATGAAGATAAATTTATGCTTTTCATATCTTCATTGCCCTTTGTACAAAATATATTACATTTAAACCCAAGTCCACGTTTGCTTTTTTTGACAAATTCAACGTCACCACCACATTTTCAGCAAACAAAACACTTAGCGATACCCAAAAAAATTACAGCAATATGAATAATGCAGTAAGAAAAAGTTGCATCACACGAAGCATCTATTGTCCACGTAATTTTTTCGCAGATTGCATAGGTTCGGCTGTGGGAGGACCTTTCTTCTTTGGATAAATACCACGTTGATCCCTTGATCCTTGAGATCGACGGAACGAAGTTTAAACATTTTTAAAATTTGCAAGAAAACACGAACACTCTTCGAAAAACGATAGTCGACTAATATTAGAATTTTCATCTTTTGCGCACAAAAGAAATACGAAACGCACCTGTCAAAAGTGGCGCGGCAGTTAGACAGATGGCCGTCCCAACCCCGATATTTGTTCATATTTATTACTATAATTTTTTAACGGAGTAAAATTTTTTTAAAAAAAAATTTGAAAAATTCTTGAAAGTATAAATAATAGATCTGTAAAAAAACATCAATTTTTTGAAGGTTTCAAGGATATATGAGTCCTAGAAACGCAAAAGTTTGCTTACACCAGGGTAACTGGTTACCGGACCCAAGAAAAGGATTTGTTACCATTGTTTTCCGCTAAAAAAAAGATTAGTTTTTCATAATGATATTAGAGACCTTTTGCATAAGATGAGTTTCCGACAATATCAATCAAGTGATAGACGTATTATCTTAGAGGGTAGTAAGAGAAGCTTTCGGAAACGGAAGAACTTTTCAATGAATTCTTCGAGACCGAGAATGAATAGAATTTCATATAAATGGGCATGTGTGCTCATGCCTACAAATACAGACCTATAGAAAATAAAACGTTACGATTTCACTCATGAGAATTTTTTTTTCTAGAATTGTGAACGAAATGAACAGCATTGTCCTTCTATTTTAATTGATCGAATCGGATTTGAAATGCATAAACGTTACAAAGAAACAAAATTACAAGTGTTGGTTAGCCCTTCATACCTTCTAACCGTTGATAGTATACTTCGGCATCATAAGGATGGTCATTTGAATCAGGGGCATTTGCTAATTTCAGCCATTCAGGTAAGAGAATTAAAAAAGGTTATTTTTTCACTTCAATTTTATGCGGAAAAAAGGTTAGAGGACATGCTATGTTGAACAAAGATGATCGTAATGTAGATGAAGAGGCTTTGGAATATGCTTGGTTGCTAGAAATTCATCTCGGAAAGGTATCTGGAAAGTTGACACTTCTCCAGGTTAGTCTTTACTCAATTTTTGTAAAACTATTAAATAATGGTTTCCTCATGCAAGTTATGTGACATATTAACTGGATTGGATATATTTGTTTATTTAACGACTGATCCAGAGAACTGCTTGAAGAGTCCGCAAGCTGTTCGACTCTGTCATCATAATATTCCAATTCATCTGTGCCCAGAAACAAATGCGATTAAAAATTATGAATGTCCAGTGATGGAAGATGTAAAATATAAAATGGCTCGAATTTGCATTGATGCCATTGACTTTCACTTAGTGGAAACTGCAACAGCTTTGAATTTATGGGTGATTATTGTTTTTGTTAAATTTATGAGACTTTAACTTCAAATTAAGTAGGTATCGCCATTAAGACTTGCAACGTGTAATTTACATGGACCAGGAATGCGTGCTGGCATTTCCGGGCTACTTTCGTCGGTATCGCTTCGATTTTATGTACCTTCTAACAATGGATCAGTAAGTTACCTTGGTAAGATTGTGAATCTTTCATTATCATTTATCGCTACTGAACATCTTAACATTAACAGGACAATACAGTTTAAAGAATAAGAAAACAGCTAATCAGTTATTTGGTCAAATAAATAACTTAAAATCGAGACCTAAAAATGAACCAACGTCAAAAATAAAGGAACATGAAAAATTATCAGACGATTCATTTGAAGACTGGTTAGAAGCTGCATTTATCACTTTAGATTCTGTAACCCTGGAAAGTGTGCCGTCCTTGTTCTCCTCTGATCATGAAATGTATTTAGTACAGCAAAAGTATGCAAGATTTAATAAGCTGTATTTATATTAATTTAATTTTTGCATATAGATTTTTACGCGAACAAGATCACAGTTCAAAAAGATTATGGTTTCTTTGGGAAACTAATTTTACAAACGTATTAAGATGTGGATGCATTGGCGGTTGCTCATTTTTTGGAAACAATCGCAACGGCGATCGATTTTTCAAGCCATGCATGCAAGATTTCAAAGATAATTATAACGTTGCTCGTTACAAGTAATTTTTAGATACAAAAAAAAATCGCTGATGTGTTTTTTAACGTTTTACCATTTAGAATATTGCCCCTGAGTAACGAATTCGGATTTGGTGAAAGTATACTACATATAGGCCAACTAATATTTCGAACGCCTCCATATAGTCAAAAGTCGATTATCTTGTGTGATCCTGTTGAACTACACAATCAGGTCAATTAATTCACCAGTGTCTAAAACTAAACTAATTTTTTTATTCTATTTGCAATGCTTAGTCAAAAGAAAAATATTATGCTCGCAATTATACACAAAATGAAAACATCGTAGCAAAAAACCCTGTGCATCCAAATTTTTATTGCGCAAAAATGTCAAAACCAAATGATAACAAATTAGATAACTCTTCTGCGATTTATAGGCAAGAAGTTCAAATTTATTATATTCGTTAAATTAATATAATCTTTTGAAACTGTAGGCGAAAATCGGCAAAATTTTCATGCTTACAATTTTTGGAGAGCCGTTCAAAATGTGAACATCAACTGGATACTTCTGTTAGGAATATGGCTGTGCATAAAAGAGGATCAGAAATTATAAACAAAAAGAACTGCGAATTACAATCATCTGAAACTAGCATTTCAGACTCAACTTTGGTGGGAGAAAACAAGAATAGTGTAAGTAATATGCATAAATTCCCATCCACTTCATTAACGGCAAAGACATTTTTATGAATTCCAATATACATATTTCGAGCAATTTTTAATCTATCAATTATTTATTTTTGCTTTTCCCGTCTAAACTTTAAAAAGCGTAAATCTGTCTTAAATCTAGATGTGTGTGTCACTTGGTTAGAAGCAATTTTAAATTTTCAAAGAAAATCCAATACAATTTTCGAAAGCCATCCCCAAAGATTTCCTATAATATTTAAGTGCGCAATGTAGTCTGAGTTCGTGAAGTAAGCCTAAGCTCACTTAGGTCAAGATAGGCCCATTGTGATACCACATTGAGATAGGGTGCGGAACTAAAACCTGTGGGATGACGTGAACAATTTAGATTCTCGTATGAAGTCGGCTATGCAGCTAATATTTAAACTGGCTACTTCCGTGGGGCGTTTCAGGAAAGGCGAGCCTAAAGTTTGCATCCGTTCCTGGATAGTGCTGGGCATTCGCACAGAAAATGTTGAATCGTTTTCTCTTCATCCTCCGATCTGCAGCTGCGACAGAAATGGTGGAAAGGGGCACCCAGTCTTTCTGCATGTCTGCCAATGAGACAATGCCAGTATGGATATGATGAAACTTAATGTTTCACGGCTCGTGTTGAGGAGCTGCGCTTTGAGCTTAGTGCGTGCCAAGTTTGCCTGGTTGTCCTGCAGGTTTCTTCCAGCAGCCAGGCCCTATTTGCAGCCTCTATATAGTACTGCTTGAAACTTAGCTTCACGGAGGCCAATGGATGGCCGACTTGAGGTGTCAGTGTATAATCCTGAAGCTCAGTGTCAGCTCCCGCTTGGGCATCAGCTTCACAGTTCCCAGGTATATCACTATGACCCGGCACCCAGCAAAGAATCACTTCACAGTGAAGCGACAACGCGTTCAGTTGTGTGCGACATTCCATTACAATTTTGGATGCTGTTTACACGTTGGATAATGATTGGATAGTAGCTTGACTGTCAGAGAAAATGTTGAGATTTCTTATAGAAATTTTCTGATTTCTCAGCCAGTTCACTGTCTTATGTATTGCGATGACCCCTGCCTGAAAAACACTGTAGTGATCTGGTAGCCGGAAGGATAGTCTCAGACCTAGCTGTTCGGAGAAAACGCCACAGCCAACTTTTCCATCCATCTTTGATCCATCAGTATAGACGTCGACCGATTCCTGTATCCTATTTCCTTCCATGGTCCAGTCATCTCTGCTAGGGATGACGAACTTGAAACTGTGGTGGAAGCAGGGAATCGGATAAGTGACGTCTACTTTCTCTAGCGTTGGTCCATCCCTCCGTAATATGGTGGAGTGGTCGATATTCCTATCATGCCAGAGATTTAGAGCTTTCAATCGAATAGCAGAGCACTTGGCCTGCTGTTTCGTGAGTAGCTCAGTCGGGAGTAGAGAATCCAATACCGACTCTTATTTCTAATCCCGGGTTTTCGGGATTTTTCATTGTCTATCCCGGGATTACCCCGGGATTGAAGACTGCATTATGAAAAAAGCAAGTGGCAAATAAAAACAGTTTTAGTAGAAATCAAATCGACATTTTATTAAATTAGTAAATCCGTATTCAAGTGTTAATCGTTTAACATTATTTGTCGCAAATTGTTAATCAAATATAAAATTAAATTTTAAAAAATCAACAAACATAATTTTTGATTAGATAAATCGTTGTGACTTGACATATGTAATACATAATCTACAAAAAATATTTTAGACTTCAATCTACTTCAAATAAAATAAAATAATGCAAATCAATAGCCTAGTAAAAAGATTATTTAGAGTTTGGAAAATGATAACGGAGAAATAATAATGCGTCCAATGTTTCATCACCGAGCCTGCTCCTCAAATTATTACAAATATATGCAGCCGCAGAAAAGGCACGTTCGGGCTCAATTGAAGTTGGAGGAATCGACAATAAATACTTGTAAGTTTGCTTCAAATTATATCCTCGAATGGAACTAGAGGATATCTGATATAGATTCATCTCTTTTTTAACTATTTTAGATAAATCAGTGTTTTTATTTATTTCAGGTGTCAATATTTTCATACTGTTTTCTAATTCAAACTGAAGCTTTTCTTTGAGTGTTAGCTCAATTTTGCTTGTTCCCGTGGGTGCGATTCCCAAAGTGTCTGCCTCCTTAATACTTTCATAATGGTTCTTTCTGTTGGTTTTTTCAATTAATGAGGATATCTGCCTTAAAATTGTTGTGCTGCTGGGAATTGGAAAAAAATCGTTTATTTCGGGCGATACTGCTGCGTCTAAGTTATCATTATCCCGCCAAGGGTTTTGCAGATAACTCAAAACGCCCGATAATTCAGTTCGTCGGCGACTTTCTAAGTGCGCTGGCAAATGCGTTTTTAATTTATTAGCGAGCATGGACTTAATAATCCCAAAAATCCCGGCATTGTAGGAAATCGGTCCCGAAACTTTCGGGAGTAAATTAGCAGGTTTACATTTGATGACTTCGCCATAGCTGGCCGCCAAATAACTGCGCCATACAGAAGGATTGGTTCCACTATCGCCGTATAGAGCCATGATACAATTTTGGATTTCAATCCCCACCTTTTTCTAATGGCTTTTTTGCAGCAGTTGATTGGGCATGTCGCTTTGCGTGCTCTTTCTGCTATGTTCGCTTTCCACGCGAGCTTGGAGTCCAGAATCAGACCTAAATATTTGACCTGATGATATGGATTGAGGCTTATCTCATCGAGTTTGTGTAGAAGAAATCGTGGAATTCTGTACCTTCTTGTGAAGAGCACAAATTCCGTTTTCTGCGGATTAATCTTTAGACCGTACTCTTTTCCACACTGGGTAAAAATACCTAGGGCAAAGTTTAGTCTTTCAGATAGGGTGTTAACGAATTTGCCCGATATTGCTATTGCAACATCGTCGTCGTAGGCTACGACTTTGCAGCCAGTCGCTTTTATTCTTGACAGAAACTTGTATCCCACTAAGTTCCACAGAAGGGGTGTGGGGTGCCTCTACAAGTCCGCCTTCTTAAGGTGCTGTTTCCTAGTGTGGAGTTGATGTTCCTGCTGCTTAGCAGTTGTCCGATGAACCCTATCAGGTTGTCATCGACATTGCTTTCTCCGAGTGCTTTCCCAAATAGTCTTATGGCTGACATTATTGATGTCTAGAAAAACCGCTTGTGTATATTATTTAACGCCTAGCGATTTTTCGATACAGCTGCCGAGCGAGTGCAGAACTGTTTCAACCGATCTCCCTTTTGTGTATGCGTGCTGCGCATTGGAGAGTGGTTTCAGAGTAGCTCTCAAATGAATCTCTATCAGCCGTTCCAGAGTTCTGAGCAAAAAAGAGGTGAGGCTGATAGGTCTTTAGTCCTTAGGTGAAGAGTCGGACGTCTTGCTCGCTTTAGGTATGAAGACTACTTTAGCTTCTTTCCACCGCTGTGGAATGTAAGCCATCCGTAGGCATGCATTGAAAATAGCATTAAGCCATGGCAGTGCCGTATTAATTACCTGCTGGATCTCAACAGGTGAGATATTGTTCATACAGGGACACATGCATATTGGTTGACAGACAGCCCGGGAGCGTATGTGAATCTGTTTTGTCAGCCACATCCTCACTACCCGGGAAGTGCGAGTTCATGAGAATGGCTGGCGTCTCGAAGCTGGATTTAATCCAGGGCCTATTTGTCTCTTTGACAGACTCCAAAAATAAAAGGGAGCTCGTCATAATTTTTCGTAGACGACCGATATGGAGTGTTATATTTCTGCACAGAAACTTCTCCACGAGGTGCGTTTGGCTTTTCTGATATCTCTCTTGCCTTAGTGTTGCCGCTAACCCCAATAAACTTGACTGGAGGTTTACTTGCCCATAACATAGCTGCTATGGTGGATACACCCCTCGAAGAAGTGGGGGGTAGGCTGGTTGACGTCTGATTTGACATTTCGGTCTTCTTCCATACAGAAGGACGCGTCACCTTATTCCGCTTCCCTTCCGGACTGAGGGGATCATCTTTTTTGTCTGTATTTGCTGAGTTCATTGCAATTGGGTCCCCTTCGCAGCCGCTATCTTCATTCGTTGTGCAGTTTCCCTGAGACAACATGGTTATCTATGCAGAAGCAGGTAGTCCATGCGAGGGTTGGCGCATTCTCTTATGAGGATATTTGCTCAGAGCCGGGCCAGGGACTAATCAGGAGTCTTGACTCAACTGAACCTGCGCGGCCAGACTAGTGGCGACGAGTTTTGAACGTACCGCGAGGCCTGCTAAAGTTTTACCGGGAAAGAGGCAGCAGTAGCCTGAAAGCCATTTACGCAAGATGTCACTCTTGCGTACACAGGTAACAGAATACGACCAATATCAGGCCACAGCATCAGATAGAGTCGTTTAGACGAGAGAGTAGTCCGAGAACATTCGAGGTCATACCGTGGTAGATCATTTAGCGTTAACCGGGATGCACCACGAGGAGGCGATCTACCTTAAATCCCTATTGTACTGTAAAAACCGAATACTATAATTCAACATTTGATGGAAATACGAAAAAAAAATTAATGTACTATTTAGAAAATATTTCCTAGTTATATTTTATGTAAATAACTCTAAAATTTTAGAAAGACTCTATAATTTCCTGCGTAGAATTGTGTATAAAATTTTGATCAATTAAACGAATAAAAAAACTAAATATTTTCCTAGCGGCGTAATAAGCAACATGTATACAATTTATTATTTTGGCGTTTACCACAAACTAGTATCTTCGTCCCCTACCATCTGTAATCACCGAGTGATCTTACTTGTAAAGATGGGGATCCGCATTTTGCGAATGATTCCTTCTAACGACCACGAAATGACGACAAATTATCTTATGTAATCTGTGAATCAGATTCCACGTTTTCGATTGTTCAGCTCAATTTAGAACATGTTTTTGAACGTAGCAACGAGGGTGATATGTCGAAAACTACCTAAATCCACAGTTCGCGATAATTCTACTTACCGTCTAAACAACAAAAATTAACAATCGGAACTTCACTGCGTCACATTTTCGTTTTCCTCTTTCGAAAAGTTCATGTGCGATTCAGTTTTCGCTCAGCTATTTAAGTCAAGCTTGTCAAAAATAATTTTCCATTCCCAATGAATTTATTAAACCACTAAATTAAATTAATTAATTAAATTTCACTGCTAAATTTTCGAAATATTGTGATGAAAAGCGGCGTAGTCAGATGTACGCAATACGTTTATCGAAGAATTTTTTTTGGAGCTATATTCGTCAACTTTCACGAGTTGAAATAAAAAAATAGAAAAAAACAACCTTTTAAATTATCACAATTTGGCAATGCGCGTTTGAGGTAACTTCTGTAATGAACACCAAAACTTTGACACAAGATGGTATAATTGCCATGAAAATATTGCACAACGTACTTCTTACACACCCTTTGAATAGAGAGATAAGTAATCGAAACTGCATATGATATCCCATAAGCGGCGGTGAAGCAATTTTGTTACATACGCTTGTTCTGAAAAGAGTTAACTTTTCTACACACTTACTAGCGTTTTCTCAGCAATATTACAACTCCGCATTTACTATTTGCCAAATATAATGCCTAAATCATACATTCAAAACCCATCATAGATGCTATAACGGGTAGTCAGTAACAGTTCGAATGCACACACAAGCACAGCCAATAAAATACAAGGTCATCACGCTGTGCGCAGGTGCATTATCGGATTCTTGTCGGAACACATGCTATCACTAAGATATCAAAATAAATTGGCGATGGTTATGCAATCCATAGTTGGCGCAACTCTGAAATGGAGTGGGTTCACTAAGCTTAGTTTAATTTCAATGTAGTTTTCGCAAATCTCTACTTTAAACATATAAAGCACTGCAGCTTTAATAAGTTTGGTTCATGATATATTAATCATTCGTTGTTCGTTTCCACCGAGATTAATTTATTTTCTTATTAATTACTCTTTATGAAACGTTTTTCACCGACGCCTCTAGGTGGTTTTCAACACCACAAATTGTTCAATTATCTTGGCTAGTTTCGGGTTCTTATCTTTCTATTCAAAATATACACCTTAAACTCTTCCTGGAGATTACTAACGTAATATGTAAGTTGACCATGCATACATTTTTTGAAGTTATCGTTAAATCGATATTTCCAGGATATTTTGTGCATTCTGATACAAGTTGAATTATCTTTTGCTATTTTTAGAACTAGCCAGTGGCTACCCAAAAAGACATACTTTAACACAGCCTGTAGGAATTATATGAAAATATCAATTTTATGGTATTTATTTATTCAGTCTTGACTGTAACAGTCTTGACTGTAACGAACCAGCATGTCAAATTTTACTTCGCCAAACTTTAACTTGTGAGTCTTCTAATTCGAATAACTGAATCTATCTATCTATTCGGCCATTGAACACTTTCCGCTGCAAGGAGCCAGTATGTAAAATTCTACTTTGGCAAACGTAAATTTGTGTGTCTTTTTTCAAGTTATTCTCATTTAACTAATAATTTGACCCAAAATAAACTTTCTACATAGCTTCTAAAAACCGTCAGATTGTTGACTGGGAAGAATCACCTCCAAAGTATCGATTTTAAATTTCGATAGCCACATCAGCTGTCGCGATGAGAACTAGATGAGTTACTATCGTTCGTTTATATTCAGTCCAATCAGCAATATATATCGATATATTGTATCAAATTAACCCAGAATGGAGAAAGAAAGAAAACTTTTTCTATAATCGCCTGTTGCTGCTGAACGTGACCGTCGATCGTCAAAAGATGGAACTATAATGAACTTACGGCGAAAGTCATTCTGCAATGATGCTGACACTCTCACTGCAGCTATAGTGGATTCGACCAATGTTTTGTCAAATTTTGCAAATGTTTGTTAGGAGTGCTGTGCCAAATGTCTAGTCCAAATTCAAGGAGGGCCAGAGAGTTTTCAAGAATGCCGTAAGACAAGCAAAAAGGACTTCATGGAGGGATTTTTGTGAGACAATTGAGAAAACCGCGGAAGCATCTAGACTCCGGCGAGTTTTTGCTAGTAACTGGATCAGCACAAAAGAAGAGCAGCTTATCGCGCTACTTCGGCAGAATTTCCCGGGGTGTTCTGGTGTAGCTTGTTATAAATAATTCGCTTTAGGTTTGTTTTTTTACCTGATTTAATGGCAATTGAGGGAGGCAAAGAGGTGACCGATGCTACCTCTAAAAGGTCGACAAAACAATAAAGTTTTCAAAATCTCAAAATTTTCGCTCTAAATTTACGTAATAAGAAACACATACAAATCATTTTAAAATGCATTTCTTTAAGCAAATTATTCACGAAATAAAAACAATAAATTGAGGAAACATATAAGTAACGTGTTCGGAAATCCTTCTGCCTTGCAACATCTGGTAGTCGATTCGGCATTGTCGTTATAAGTCTGCATTTTTCCACATGTATATCCATACATGTAGACAGATGCAGACTTGTTTCGCCGTTTCGAACAATTGGTTCATGTTTGTGAAATTTCTTACTGCTATGACTTGTTTTATGTCCCCCCACAAGTGCTCGATTGAATTTAAGTCTAGACTCGTTGATGGCCAGTCTCAAACGGCGACGCTGTTGTCCTTCAGAAATTTCCTTGTGTGTCATGTCGTATGTTTGGGGTCGTTATAGTGCTTAAACTGACAACATTTTCTAAGATGTTAACGACCTTTCCTTAGTCAAAATCCTTCCTATACGGTGTATTGGTCCAACTCCAAACCACGAGAAATATCCCCAAACATTGATGGAGTCACCTTTGAGCTTAACAACACTGGAGTGTAGCGAGGATTGAATTCCTTAATTTTTGGTCGTCGCACATACATTCTGTCATTAGAAAAATTTACATTGAAATTTTTTTTTCGTTGCTCCAAAGGATAAATTTCCACTCATTTTTCCAGGTTAAATGTTCCCGTGCGAATTTCATTCTCTTCTTCCGATTAAATGCCGTTACCAGTGGCTTTTTTCTGGCTATCCTGCCATGTAGTCCGACTTCCACATGACGTCTTCTGACTGTTCTCACCGAAATATCTATCTGAATGTTTTCACGAAAATGCGGCGAAGAATCTCGACAGCTGATCTTTTTGGACTCCGTTTCGATGTGGGGACAATTTTTCTATCTATACTATGAGTTGTCTTTCGACCTTTTTTAGCCCGGGGACTATTTTAGACAGTCTTGCGACTTTCCACGTGTTTCAGTGCTTCGTAAACCTTTTTTTGGAACACTCAAGGCGAATAGCAATTTGTCGATATGACAATCCTTACTCTCCGGAGTGCAACGTTTAGCCTTTTTATCAATACTTAAATTAAAAACGATTTTTAAAGCTTTGAAAATTACGTTTAAATTGCAACGAATGCAATTGGTTTTTTCAAGCTGATCATAACCCATTTGTATGCCATCATATTTATAATAAAATACAGCATTTCTAATTAGAACCTTTAGAACGTAATTACGTGTCCGCTTCAAGCCTTGGGTATCCCACTACCCCAGTACTGTAGAAGTAGCATCGACCAACTCTTTGCCCTCAATATGTATTGAATCAGGTAAAAAACAAAACAAAGGCAAATAATTTGTATCGAAGGATTCATTGACAAATTGGGTTTTTCTTTGTAAGCTACAAGTGTTTCTAATTATATGTCCGCAGATATATATATATACAGTACAACCTCGTTAAGACAACACTCGGTAATGGCAACTCCTTGATATAAGCAACACAAACAACCTCAACATTGTTGACTCTGTATAAGCAACTCCTCTTAATAATGAACTCGATAAAGGCAACTCTATGTGAAGCATCTTCTGAAGTGAATGAAAACTATGTTTTCATTTGTTTTCCTAGAATTGCTAATTCTTCTTTAAATGGGCAGCACACGTGCATATGTCATTCTGTAAGCTGCAGTTAGTGTTGGTTGTGATCTGCTCGAAATTTCCATTGGAACAAATTAGGTAAGAATTTGTTTACATTACACGTTAGATAAATGTGTGGAAACCATTTACAGTTTCTTGAAAATGGCTCCTGCTTCAAGGCATACGTTGCAATTGATAGATAAAATTGATATCTTGGATTCAATAAAAACTGGTGTTGCATATAAAATACTTGCCGAAAAGTTCAAAATAAACAAAGCCACTGTATTTAAAATAAAGAAAAGTGAGGAAAGAATCCGAGAGCGTGTCAAGTGTATGGAAGTTAAAATTGGGAACATAAAAAGGCTGCGTGATCCAGAACATCCCAAAATGGAGGCAGCATTGTACAAATGGTTTAAAAATCATAGGTTGAATAACCTACCGATTTCTGCAAACTTGTTGAAGGGAAAGGCTATTCAACTCCATGCCCAAATTAAAGAAAACAGTAGCGGCTTCAATGCGAGCAATGGTTGGTTCTGCAATTTCAAAAAACGATACGGGATACGCATTTTAAAAATTTGCGGCGAGAAACTTTCGAATAACAAGGATGGGATAAGACCGTTTCTTCGCAAATTTCAGGATAATATTCGTACATACAAATTAACAGAGCATCAAATTTACAATGCTGACGAAAGCTCCCTCTTTTGGAAGTTACTCTCCAACAAAACTTATGTGACTCTTCGAAAGGCATCATCACCTGGCCGAAAGTCTTCGAAGGAGAGGATAACGTTCGTGGCATGTACCAACGCATCTGGAGAGCACAAAATCAAGCCGATGGTTATTGGGAAATCTTTGCGTCCTAAAGCGCTGAGGTCAATGCCGTCCATTCCAGTGGTTTATAAGGGAAATTAATCCGCCTGGGTGACTTGTGCTCTTTTTGAAGAATGGTTTCATGACATATTCGTTCCTGAAGTGAAACAATTTCTTGAATCGAAAAATTTGCCGATAAAGGCCCTTCGTTTGATTGACAACGCGCCATGCCATCCTAAGAGTGATGGGCTTTGTAGTAACGATGGACTTATAACCGTTATGTGCATGCCACCCAATTGCACTGCGCTACTACAGCCAATGGACCAGAATGTCATAAATTTGACAAAGCAACGCTATAAAAAGCTTTTACTAACACATTTAGTTGGTTTACAAGGAGATAATATCGATAAAGCAATAAAAGAAAGAAATTTAAAGCATGCTGTATCTTTCCTATCTAAGGCTTGGGAAGATCTAACACCAACCCAAATAAAGAAATGCTTTCAGAAGCTGTTCGAGTTTGAAGATGAGTTCGATGAGGACGATAACATCCCATTAGCTCAGTTGATTCGCCAACGCACTAATGAGCTAAATCCGATTCAGGAAATATTGACCGATATAAGTCACCTACACTTCTCCACAGGAGAGATCACCGAATGGATAACAGAAACCGATATGGCTTCAGAAGACAACGATCCAAATCTGGCATCAATTGACGTAGATTGTGAAAGTGAGGACGAATGTATCGAAGAAAACATTAGTTCCAAGCCCAAAATAAAATTTAATGAACTCTTAAGTAGCATTGAAGTTGTACTTGGGCTTGGGCTACAATGGGCTAATGAAAATGAAGTTTCGTCAAAAGATATGATGGCCTTATATAATATAAAGGAAAGTGCCATAGTAAACTCACGGAACATTAAAACAAAACAATCAAAAATTACTAACTTTTTTACAAAATAAGTGATGTTTCAATAAATTTTTTTAAATGAAAAGTTTTCTTTGTTTATGCTCGAAGATAAATTAATATGTACATATGTTTTGATGGACAAATACGTAAGCTAGCACTTTTTATTATGCAATAATTTTATGAGAAAATTTAAACTCGATAAAAGCAAATCCTTGTTATTAGCAACAGGGCTGGATTTTATTAGTTGCCTTTAACGAGGTTGTACTGTATATATATATATATATATAGCCATGGACATACAAATAGCACAATTTCGTAAAGGGATTAAATATACAAATTTTTAAAAAATAATGGTAAATATTTCAACTTTTAAGAACGCTACTACTACGAGCATGCAGTAGAATTCTAAGAAATTTGTTTACCGTTATCATTCAGAAGTTTTTATACGTGTAACTTTTAGTCAGTTTCGAGAGTATGTTGCGTGGACATTGAAATAGCACAAAATGCAGTAGACGGTATATTTGTTCGCGAATTTGTTTAGCATTGCAACTGCTGTGTTCTATTGTTGCGAATTTTTTAAGTGAGTTTAGTTTAGTGTCAAAATGACTAGAGGAATGAATTGTACAGTCGAAAAAAGGAAAATAATGTATAAAATGAACAATAGTGGTAAAAAGCCTGCAAAAATAGCCGAAATAATGAAATGCTCCAGGAAAATGGTCTACAATGCGATTCGTTTAGCAAAGACAAATTGTATTTATTTAAAGGAAAATAAAAAACTAGAACCAAAAGCACGGAAAACTACAGAATCTATGGATACAGCCATAGTTCGAAAGTGCAAAAAAGATCCTTTTAATTCATCAAGGCAGATTATGCGTGAAATAAATGAAGAATATGACATAAACGCATTAGATTGATTAGCGAGAAGACGATTAAATAAAGCTAAACTCTTTGGACGCATAAGTAGAAAAAAACCTCTATTGTCAAAATAAATATTAAAAAACGTTTGAGCTTTGCTAAATATGGAGTGACGAAACCAAAGTAAACAGAATTGGGCCAGATGGTAGAACAATTGTCCATCGTCCGAAAGTTCAAGCATTGAATCCCAAATACACACAGAAGATCATAAAGCACGGCGAGGATAATATAATGGTGTGGGGAGCTTTCTCATGGCACGGAGTAGGACCTGTTGTCAAAATAAACGGAAACACAGATAAATTTCAGTATCTGGACATTTTAACAAATACGATGGAACCATATGCGTTTGACTTCATGCCAGTAAAATGGAAATTTATGCATGATAATGATCCACAACATTCAGCGCGCAAAATAAAAGATTGGCTTTCCAGAGAAAAAAATTAGCATTTTAGATTGGCCAACTCAAAGTCCTGACCTTAATTCAATAGAAAATATATGGAACGATGTTAAGGTCAGGATTGGTCAAAAAATAAAAAAATAAAAACTCTGATGAACTCCGGAATGGTGTAAAGGAAGCTTGATACTCAATTCCAAATGATCAATGTCAGAAGCTTGTCGAGAGTATGGGGCGTAATCAGGCTGTAATCAAAAATTCTGGCTACAGTACTAAATACCAAGAAGGGTAAAAATAAAAATAAAAATAAAAATTTATTGTTAATATTCTAACGAATTTTTAATTTAATTTCAGGAAATATTTTATTGTGCTATTTACGTGTCCAACACATTTTCGAAGTTGGTATCATTTCTCAGTTCTTATATTATTTCTATGAATTATTTTGCTCAGTTTCGAAATGAGTTTAATTTGCTAATAATCACGTTATTAAATGAAAGAAAGAATATTCTCGTTTTTATTGTTTTACTAAATATAATATATATATATATATATATATATATATATATATATAATATATATATATATATATATATATATATATATATATAGCCATTGACATACAAATAGCACAAATAGGATCAAAAAATTTATATATATATATATATATATATATATATATATATATATATATATATAATATATATATATATATATATATAAGTCCTTGGCCAAAAAATTACAAACACTTGTAAATTTCATCATTACGTGCAATTAACTTCATCTTTCTTTTCGGAAACATTTTTAGGCTATTAATGGTTATTGTTCGAGTTTTCCTAATTAGTTTACGGTAATAAAACGATCGTTTGATCCATTTTTCAGCTTAAAATAATATAAAAGAGCGGTTGCTTCTATTAGAGGTGCTAATTATTCAAGTGCTTCTGGTTGATTAACTGTGTTATTTATGTGCCATAATTGAAAAATTTGTATTACTTCGGTTTTGATTCTAAAGTGTTTTTGAATTAAACATTAAGCTGCTGTGTAAGTAGTCAAATTGCTTTATTTTTACACATTATTACAGTACAAAAAAAGCAAGTTATTGAAAATCTACCTTTTTATACAGATATCATAATGGGACGAAATAAAGATATCCCCAATGAAAAAAATAGTGCAATTTCTGCACTTCTTCGAACAAGGAACCATTCAATGAGCGAAATTTCTCGTCTCCAGGGAGTTTCACCCTATGTAGTGTTGCAAATTTCAAAAAAAAACAAGGAAAACTCTTCAGTGACATCCTCAAAGTGGCAACTGTGGACGAAAAAAGGAAACTACGCCTAGATCAGATCGCAAGATGGTGTCAATTCCTGCTGCGAACCAGCAGGGAACCCATGCAGGAACTCAACAAGATGGTCCCTGATGCCGGCGTAGACATTACAGATCGAATTTTGCGAAGGATGACTGAAGGACTGAAGGATGCCAACTATATATATTATATATATATATATATACATATATATGTGTGTGTGTGTATACACATACACATAAATGTGTGTGTGGGTGCAGGTATACATATATATATATATATATGTATATAAAAATGTTTGTGTGCGGGGGTTTGCTTTTGTTTTTATATCTTACATTTTTTGAGACTTTAGTGTAGTTTAAAACATTGCCAGATAAACCTAAATTGAAAGTTTTCCATTTATCCGCTTTGAAAAGGTTGTCCACGTACAGAGATCTCTTTCGTTGATATGCGATTATCCATCACAATTATTTTTATCTACTGTTGGAGAAGATACCTATAATGAAAGTAGAATAAATCAAAAACAAATACTTTTGAAGAAAAACTTTCGTGAGACAGATTACCAAAGAAAGTATAAATCTGATTTGAGGTAATGATATTGAGTTGAAGTTGTTCAATGAAGATAAACTAAATAATTTTAGCTTTGAAAACAATACTGATGCAAAAACATTTTTTTCGACGAATAGAAGTGATTTGCATATTACTGCTTTTGATTCACCACACTTTCAAAAGAGGCCACAAAGCATCAATATATTGGTACGTAAAATATAGAACTTTAATATTATATGTCACATTTTCAATATGACATCTAACGGCGTTTGCTTTCGCTGTGTCTGCAATCCAAGAAAATATATAATGAGCATGGTGTGGCATATATTATGCTTCTAGTTAATATGAACACCACGTTTTGTCGGCAGATTTTCATTGCCATTATAGCATTCTATCTAGCTAAATATGTATATATTAGTAATTTATTTTAAGTAAAACTTTTCCAAACGCAAATATTTTATATTATAATAACATATATATATTTCAAGGGTGAGAGTTCCCTCTTCTTCAGTGGTATTTTACATATGGTTATACATTTTTTGCTTTAATTATAAATCCTCAACGTTTAGCTACTCATACACATATCTATCACACAGTTTTATTTACTTGATTAGATCTAACAATTTTGAATACCTGTTGCCTGCGTCTTCATTGAGTCTCAGGTTTTTGGGTTGTCTAATAGTCCTTTACCTGCTGTACCACTTCAAGGTCATCCCATCCGATCGTATGGTTGTTTATGACCATGTGTTTGGCCACGGCTGATGTCGCGGCTTCACTGGACGTTTTTGTCGACCTCAATCTCTCCGCTTCTTTGACATACTCGTTGTACCTGGTTTGTGTGGGTCGTTGCGTTTGGCCAACGTAGTTTTTTTTGGCATACTGGGCACGTTATTTTTTAAATGCCACATTTCTCCTCCTTTTGTTTTTCGTCCTTTTGGCTACCAAGTCTGGACCCCAGCTTAAACATACGACTCGTGGGTATTGCTTTAATATCCGCTCTCCCTAGGATTTTTGCGATCTTCCCGAAGATTCTCGAGTATGTGATGCCTACTCTACTAATTTCTTCCATCTTCTTGTTCTCCTCGTATAAATTCGTGAGAGAGAATGTGGTCAGTTTTTTCTTCATTTTCCTGATTATCGCTCTTATTGTTTTATCTTCGTACCCGTTGACTCTCGCAGTTTCAAGTATGAAGGCCTCCTCCCGCTCATATCGTTGTTTTGATAGAGGTGTGGTCAGCATTCTGTGTATCCAGCTATTGAACGTTGCCATCTTTGTTTGATGTGAGTGGTGTGATGTCAATGGTATGGTCCTTCGGGTGTTCGTGGGTTTCCTGTAAATGTCAAATTCTATTATGTTATTATTATTTATAATCCTCAAATCCAAAAAAAGTAACTCGCTGTCGTTTTCCATTTCCATTGTGAAGGTGATATTTTTGTGGATGTCGTTGATTTTCCGTAAAATCACTTCCACTTCATCCTTTTTGACAATCGCAAAGACATCGTCAACATATCGGATCCATACTCTTGGTAGGGTATGTGTTAATTTTATATCAAAATTAGATACCAGTAACGTCATCTATTAAATACTAATGTAATTTTACGTTTGAATGATGTATGACTTTACTTTGAATAAATGTCAGTCGTCGTCGCACTGTCTCATCGAACAGCTCGTGTTTAATTTATAGTATGCTCAACTGCGATCCTCTTTTCCACCCATTCCATGTTTTTTGAACCGTTAGGGTGTTAATATTTTATCCCGTAACTACTTTTCTCGCAGCACTTTTGTATGTAGGAATGTTCTATTTTTAACTTCCCAGTACATGGGAAGTTCTTGTAATCGCCTCGAAAATCGAATCTTTACGTTTTGAGGTCTATAGAGTATATATAAAGTGTTTTTAGAAAGGGAGATGTATGTGTGTGTGTATGTACGTACGTACGTTCGTGGACACTTTTTTCTACGAGCATAACTCACGTAAACGAAGTTGTATCGACTTCATTGAGGTGTCAATCGAAGCGTCTTTGCAATCTTAAGAGCTGATTAGCTTTTGGGATCCTTCGGTCGGGGGGGTTTGTTGTTTTGCCCCTTTGAAGGTCATTTCTGTCATGCGTTATATATCGCGAACCAAACATACGATTTGCATGATTAAGGTGTCAATCGACGCGTATTAACATTTTTGTGAATCTATCAAATTTTGAAAAAAATCGTTGAAGCCGTTTTTTAATTTAAGAAAAAAAAGTGCAAAAAATTAGGTTTTTTCTAATAAACAATAAATTTTTAACCTGATTTGCGGTAGACAGTATTCGATTTTTATAAAATTTAGATACTTCAAGGAGTGCTTGTAAAAACAACATCAAAACTTTTTCTCGTGATTACGTAAAAAAATTAAATAAAAAATAAAAAGTCATTAACAGGCATCAAGACCTTCAAGAAAATTTCTGTCCTGCGTTATATCTCGCGAACCAAACATACGATTTACATTGTCAAGGTGTCAATCAACGCGTCTTAACATTTTTGTGAATCTGTCGAATTTTGAAAAAAAATCGTTGTAGTAATTTTTTAATTAAAGAAAAAAATGCAAAAAATTAGGTTTTTTTAATAAACAATAAATTTTTAACCTGATTTACGGAAGACAGTATTCAATTTTTATAAAATTTATATACTTCAAGGAATGCTTGAAAAAACGTCATCAAAACCTTTTCTCATGATAACAAGAAACATTAAATAAAAAATAAATAAAAAATAAAAAATCATTAACAGTCACTATGATCTTCAAGGGCATTTCTTCCATTCACTATATCTCACTAGCCAGATATCATTGCATCATTAAGGTGTCAATCGACGTGTTTAAACATATTTGATCATGATTATTTTAACATTATAAAAAACCGTTTCAGCGGTTTTTTAATTTAATAGAAGAAAATGCGACAACTTAGGGTTTTTTTCATAAAAAAAATTTTTCTAACCTGATTTGCAGAGCACAGTAATAAATGTTTATAAAATTTATACATTCGTATCAGTTTTTGAGAAGAAACCAGCAAAACTTTTTTCATGATTCTGAAAAAAATTCAATTAAAAATAAAAATCATTTGAAGTTACCATATGAAAAGGGTTCTTCCGAATGATATTACCTTATATATTTTATTCTAAAGTCTTTGTTGTAAAGTCAATCAAAATTTTAAAATGTTTGGATAATTTCAGCAGATTTTTAATAGTTTTTGCAGTCTTTTCATTAAAATAAGCGGCTAAAATTTTGAAAACCATCAAAATTTCAGTCAAATTTGCATTTGTGGTAATCAATCATCATCACCCATCCACCGAAAGCCTTGCGTAATCAATGGATGCTCCCGTAGATGATATGATTAATATTAACTCATTCCTGTTACTGCAATGAATACCTCTCATTATTATTATTTAAAGTAGTACTATTTTCAAAATTATTATTGTGTTTAATATTTTTAATGTTTATCTAGATATTACTGGGAAGTTGACCGTGTGGACCTCAAGGGTCGCACTTCGCGGCTTGTTATTTTCGTTTCTGATATCTTTGCCTTTTATTCAATCCATTTTGAATTCATGTTTTTGGCTAACAATTCCGCAAGGGCCGATCAACTACAACCAATCTCATGGTCTTAGTTTCTGATGTCCTATGTAAAATGGAGAGCTGTTACCAAATTGACGCAATCTACACAGATTTTGGTAAAGCATTTGACCGGGTTGATCACTCCATACTTATTTTCAAATTGCAGAAAATAGGAATCACCGGCTCTATGCTCAATTGGTCAGTTCCTACTTAAGAGACCGAAGTCAATTAGTTAAATTTCAGGGATATTTGTCCAAGCCGATTCTCGTACACTCTGGTGTACCTCAAGGCAGTCACCTCGGCCCTCTTCATTTTAATGTTTTTATATCAGATTTATCTGAAAAACTCTAGGACGTATCACATATTCTTTATGCTGAAGATCTGAAGATATATCACACTATTAAGTTTCAATGTGATACTGTTTTCCTCCAATCAAAATTAACTTCCCTCCAACAATGGTGTGATGTAAACAAACTACATCTAAACGTTGGGAAATGTTTTGTAATGACTTTTTCCCGTAAAACCACAATATTGAACAATGCATACGTTCTCAACAACACGGTATTGGATAGGAAAGAAAACATTGTTGACCTTGGAGTTGTCCTAGACAAGAAACTATGCTTCAATTTGCACTACGATACTATTCTCTCCAAAGCTCATAAACAGCTTGGCTTTATCATAAGACGAGCCAAAGAGTTTAAAAATCTGTGAGTAACTAAATCATTATTTACCTCACTGGTTCGCCCATTACTTGAATATGCCTGTAATGTATGGAACCCAATTTTTGGAGTTCATGATACGAGAATAGAATCTGTCCAAAAACAATTCTTGTTGTTTGCTCTGAGAGACCTCTATAGCCCTGAGGACTATTAAATCTTGCCTCCTTATAAAATCTCTAGGAAAACCAGGCAAACTTGGCAAACACTAAGCTCAAAACGCACTAAGCAGCTCCTCCACACGAGCCGTGAAACATTAAGTTTCATTATATCCACACTGACGGGGCATTGTCTCATTGGCAGACGTGGGTGTTCCTTTCAACGATTTGTGTCGAAGCTGCAAATCGGAAGAAGAGAAAGAAACGATCCAACATTTCCTGTGTGGTCCAGGCAACGCATACAAACCTTAAGCTCGCCTTTCCTGGATAGCCTCACGGAAGTAGCTAATTTAAACATTGGCTGCAAAGCCTGCTTCATACGAGAACCTAAGTAGTTGTCTTCATCCCGCAGCTAGGTTCTAGTGCCGTCCAAATCTTCTGTGGAATCACAATGTGGCAATCGCGGCCTCAGTGAGCCATCTTTTGATAACCACTACAACCAACCAATCAACAAGCGGTGCGGTCACGTGATATTGTAGTTACAAGTTCTACACCATAAACAAAAATGACCGAAAAGGCAACACGGCTCAAAACCCTAATATCAAAGTGTGGAGCAATTAAGTCATCGTGTACAAAATCTCAGACGTATTTAAACGAATTAATCGAAACGCAATCGAGGAATGGAAAAAATGTTGAGGATTTCCAAAAAAAACACAGAAGAGAAAGAAATTCTCTTGAAACAAAATATTTTGAAGTGACGGTGCTTTTCGAAACATTTATCCAAATTCAGCTGACAGATTTTCTTGCGCAACGTTGTCAATCATTACACAGACATTATCACGATCACAAAAGACTGTATCAAACATTGTCAATCATAATAAATCCGAGCACAGCCGGAATTCAATCGCTCATGTATTTACGATCATTTACTATACAAGTGCAACAAGTTCATGCTACTTGGAATAGATCAACGAATCAGAGAAATTAGGATTCGTAAATTGTGCTTGAATTGTTTGAAAGTTGCATATCATCAAACAAGGCAATGTAAAGGAGGATCATATCGGAAATGCGACAAACGTCATAATACGTTACTACATTTGGAACACCAAAATGTCAACTTGAAATATTCTAGCAAGCATCAATGGCACGAGCAATGAAAAAACAGCGGCAACGAGCGTAAATCTTGCCGTATTTATCACGACAAACCAGTACTTCAATCCACAGCAATCATCTATGTTATGAATGTGAGAGATAAACCAACGTCGTGTCGAGCACTACTAGATTCAGCATTAGAATCTTGTTTCGTATCTGTTGATTGTTTGAAAAAATTTCGACTTGAAAAAATCATCACCGACATTCCGATTTCGGGCTTGGTACGAAACTCAACGCAAACTCGCAAGTTTACAAAAATAACGATCAAATCAAGGATTAACAATTACCAAGCGAAATTAGATTGTCTCGTAATTGAAAAAATAACTCAATATTTTCCAGCAAATCAACTCGATCTAGACGAATTGCTAAATCCCGTATGTTATCACGTTGGCAGATTCTGAATTCAGTCAGCCGTTAACTGTGAATGCATCGATTGGAGCAGAGATGTTTTTAGATCTGTTCTGCTTTGAAAAAATATAACTCGAGAAAAAAAACCGTACAACAGTATTCGGTTGGATTGTATCCGGAAAACTGACGTCACAAGATCGCCCAAAGAAACAAACATCGTGTTATGTAGCAATTAACGATCAGCTCAACGCAAGTCTCTCGCGGTTTTGTCAAATCGAGCATAATGTTAGGCAAGTCACTCGAACACCAGAAGAACGTCTATTTGAGAGACAATTTGCGCATACTTATAAGAGCATATCAGAGGGTCGATTCATTGCAACTCTTCCAACCCGAAACTAATTACTAATAGGAGATTCGAGAGACACAGCTCTACAGCGAATGGAACGCAAATTGGAGTAAAAACCTCAATTTAAAATGATGAATCCCAAATTTCTCTTCAGCGCATTCTTTGGCGCGATCAACTAGCCGACGATGTCAAAACATTCGAGCTAATTACTTTGACCAATGGCGCGGCACCAACTTCATTTTCGACAACCAAGGTCATCCACCAATTGGCTGATTTGGTGGAGAAACATTTCCCAATTGGAGCTGTGGTAGCCCGCAGAGATTTTTATGTCGATGATTTAATAACAGGAGCAAATTCCATCAGGGATGCTTTGACAATTCGTGATCATGCGACGGAATTACTGTCGAAAGGAAGTTTAGTTCTTCGATAATGGGCTGCAAATAATCAGGAGCTGCTCAAAGACCTGTCCGGATTATCTACCTTGAGTACTATTTTGGAATTGGATGAACGCGGGTTTTCGAAAATCTCGGCGTAAGATAGAATTCACCCAAAAATGTATTTCAATATACAAACTCTATTACGTTATTGAATCTGAGCTTACACACGAAAATATCGATTTTATCCAGTATAGCTCAAATATTTGATCCATTGGGTCTCCTCAGGCATGTGATACTCATCTCAAAAATCATCATTCAAAAGCCATGGAAACTTCAAATCGATTGGGATGAATGCCTTCAAATATCCACACTTAGTGGTCAGATTACGTCATGAAGATTTAAACGATGAACAATTTCCATATACCACGAACAACCATCGACAATGACATAAATGTAGTTTTAGAGCTTCGTAGGGTTTACGACGCTAGTGAACGCGTATATGGAGCTTGCATTTACATACATACGGAGCAAAGATTTCTGTGAAATTATTCAGTGCAATTATTGTGCTCAAAATCGTGTGTTGCTCCATTAAAAACGATATTGATTCCGAGGCTAGAACTATGCGAAGCTCAGCTGCATACTAATTTGATGAACAAAGTAAAAGGTGCATTGGAATTGGCAATTGCTATTGGACAAATTCATGTATAGTTCTTCATTGGATCAAAGCATCAAACAAACAAAAATACCTGTCTTCGTTGCTGATCGAGTCGGTGAAATTCAGGAATTAACAGCGATACACGCTTGGAATCACGTGAGTACAAACGACAACCCTGCTTATCTTGTTTCTCGGGGAGTGAACCCGAATAAGTTGAAGATTTCTCGGCTGTGATGGAAGAGATGCCGATGGTTGGAATATCGCGTCATAAAATATTTTCTATAATTTCTAATACCGAAAATTGACGTGAATCAGCTGAGTCATTTGACCCAGTCAACAACAGTTGTATTCCAGACACGAGACCATACCGATCCGTTCGATAAATTCTCAAATCTCACTAAGCTCATTCGAGTTGCTGCTACGTATCTTCGAGTAGCACACAGATTCAAAAAGGAATCTAGACTTAAATTCCCCGGTTCCTTAACAGCTGATGAATTGAAACATGGAAGAAAATGTCTCACGCGGAAGGAGTAGCAATTAAAATTTGTCGAAGATTTCAGTTCGTTACAAAAGGGCCATGAAATCTCTAGTAGAAGGAGAATTTTCCATTCCTAGACACAAACGGTTTGTTGCGCGTTGGCGGCATATTAAAGCATTAGGAGCTTCAGTAAGATGCAAAACACCCAGTGTTGTAATTTCATTGTTCGAGAATCACAGAACTCATCGTTGAGCATGAACATCGAAAAAATCTACATACGGAAATTGATGGGACACTAGCTGGGGTACGGCAATCATATTAGCCGCCCAGGGCGCACAGTACCGTCATTTGCTTCAAATCGAAACCTCATGTATCTAGAGCATCGAGTAATTTTTTTCAAGACCTTTCAACAGCACTGGGGTAGATTTTTGCGGTTCCATAATAATACGGGATGGCAAACGACAAAGCAGCAAGCACATTAAAGCATACGTCGCAGTTTTCGTTTGCATGGCTACAAAAGTTGGAAGTTGTTTCGGATTTGACTACGGACGCGTTTCTCAACGCTTTTAAAGCTTCATTAGTCGCCGAGGAACCGACTGACGTATTTTCTGATAACGGCCCGAACTTCATTGGAGCTGATATTGAGTTGGAAGATTTGAGAAATCTTTTCAATCAAACGGAGCATCAAAGCAAGATCATCAGTAGACTCTAAGATTTACGTGGTTACCTGACATGTTAGTCTTAACACCACGAGCTTCTTAAGCTACGAGTAACGATATATTCGCACCAAGACCCCCCATAAACGTACTTGCCAGTACCCATACCTAAGAATGAGCCACTTGACTTTCGGAATACAGGTACCAATTTTTATTCAAAGCTTGACAGGGCTTCTTCTAACCCTTGGTCAAGATTGGACCTATCAATCATCCATGCCGCTTTTTGCGTAACGGCACCCCTGTCGTAAGCGCAACAGCACGCCAATGCACCGAAATACAAGCAAGATCATCAGTAGTACCATCTAGCTTCGCATTTCGGCGAATTATGGGACTGTCAAGTCATCCAAAAAGCATTTTCACAAAGTGGCATCTGACGCCGCCTTAACTTTCGAAGAAGCATTAACGCTTGGCACTTAAATCGTATCAATCATTAATTCGAGGCCCTTAACGGCAATATTGTCGGATCCAAATGATTCCAATTACCTCTCCGCTGGGCATTTCCTGATTGGAAAGTCAGTGAATTCGTATCCCGAGTCTGATATTACGCATCTCGAAGTAACCCAATTGTCAAGATTGTCACAATCCCGACCACGCGCACAAACCCGAGGGTCCGAGATCGAGTGCTCCACCATTTTGGACGCTCCTCGACCCTGAATGCCTCGTGTGCACCCGCGCCGCCGGGACTGGTACAACGTCGACCGCATAGTGGCTACCTCATCGAGTCGTGTGTTTTTGGAAAAAGAGAAGAACCTCGAAACCCATTCGCACACGCGTCACCAGTCTCGACCACGACGCAGGGCCTCCAACGGCTTCCACTTCTCCTGCAACTGCACTTTGCAGCTTTCAGCACTTATCGCCACGAGAAAACCACGCCAGCGCCTTGATGCAGCAACAATTCTCAATTTTTTTCTATCTCGAAGTCGGAACGCAGGCTCGGGTGGCTCGAGAGTTCTCCTTCCAAGTTACAAACTTGGTTCTTCTCGTCTAGTAAAAAGAAACATCTTCACTCGCTGCTGCGAGCTAGTACACCGTCCGGCGGGGTTGACAGTCCAATTCCAACTCTCCACACTCACTCACAATTTCCGGCACGTCGAACATCGAAAAGCTACTTTTTCGCGTAGCGTGGCATGATCGATCACTCATATTCGCGAAAGCTTGAGCACGATCCGAGGGTTGGAGCAAGACGACGCGTTTGAACAGTTTTTTTCGGAACTTAGCGAGCTTTACACTTTCAGATAATCATTGCCAGGTAACTATTTCACGGAGTTAGTTATTTCGGGCAGAAAAGGCGCGAAGATAATTTGAATTTAGTTTAGGCTAGGTACGTAACAAGATGGCACAAATTGAAGCAAATTCGAAAACATTTCTGGAAACGTTGGTCTTCCGAATATTTTATACAGCTTCAAAGACGCTCCAAATGACAAATGAGATGATGTGTTACCTCCGTTAAAATGGGCTCTCGGAAGAGTTCGAGAAGTCTGCCGAGGAAGTGATGGAATTGTCAGAACGGCTGTTGTCAAAACAAATGCAGGAATTTTCAAGAGACCGGCTACCAAATTATGTATTTTGCCTCTCGACATTTGATCAAAAGATGCTGAAGATTAACCAGTTCCCTTATGCTTACAAAGTTTTCAATCTCATTTATCTATTTAAGTTCCATTATTGTTTATCTTAGCGCAAAATACGCGATGCACTTGATATTTACGAGGGGTGATCAAAAAGTAATGAGAAACGGTTATTTCCAGTCCGCATAAAAATCCAACAAAAATTTTTTTCGCTTGCTTTTAGTTTCACTAGGTCAGCATGAAAAAATCATATAAATAGACCACGATTCACGGGAGGGACATTCAGTTGAATACAAACCGGCGAGGAGATAATATCAAAATGGAGAAAAACGAAATTAGAGCAGTCATTAAGTACCTTTGTTTGAAAAAAATGTCTACCAAAGACATACACAGCGACTTAGAGGAAACAGTGGGGAATTCTGTTCCTCCGTATTCCACAGTTGCACGCTGGGCCAAGGAGTTTAAGCTGGGAAGAACATCCACTGAAGATGAACACCGCGAAGGACGCCCATCTTCGTCCCACACTGAAGATAACGTGAAAAAGGTCGAAGATGTTGTGTTGGCAGATCGAAGAGTGACCGTCAGACATGTAGCTGAGGTCACGGGGGATCTCATACGGTAGCGTTTGAACAATCTTTGTGGACGAATTGCGGATGAAAAAGGTCTCTGCGCATTGGGTAACGCGATTGTTAACCGACGAGCACAAGAAAAAACGAGTCAATATTTCAAGGGTGAATCTCCAAAAGTTCCAAGCAGATCGGAAAAAAATTCTGTCACGTTTCGTGATCATGGACGAGACCTGGATCTACCATTTTGATCCTGAAACCAAACAACAATCGATGACTTAGAAACGAGCCTCCTCACCAACACCGGAAGTTCAAAGTGTCAAGTTCGGCGGGAAAGGTTATGGCGTCCGTTTTTTAAGACGCCGAAGGAATAATTATAGTGAAATATTTGGAAAAGGGAGCCACTATTTCGGGCACTTACTACGCGGACCAAACACGAAGATTGAGGGAAGTCATTAAGGCAAAAAGACGCGGCAAACTGCGAGCTGGAGTGCTGTTTCACCAAGACAACGCTCCGGCTCACAAATAGAGCTGTAAAAGTAACGAAAAAATATGTACCCATATGTATTCGTTACTTGAAGCAAAAGTACTCGTTACAAAAGTTTCGTTACTTTCGTTACTTTCGAACCGTATGGAACTAGTGCGTACATACTGGTTAGGTTAACAGCATCACCAAATACTCATTTTTTATTTATTTTCCCAATATAATAATTCTTTGCCTCAATGCCAAATTTCAAAGAATTGGATTAGATTTTTCAAAGAATGAATTCTTAAATTTTTCATATAGTAAATTTTAGTGTCCAAAATGGTACACTTGAAGCAAATTTTTTTAAATTTACATCAAAGAATATCTTCGACAATGAGCTTCCATTAAGAAATAAGGGCCACACTTCCCATAGTTTTTGAAAAAATATTGCTTCCGAGCACACTTACGTACGAAGAATTGATTGTGCTGTTCCGCACAACTGTGCTGTTCCGCACAACTGTGCTGTTCCGCACAACTGTGCTGTTCCGCACAACTGTACTATTCCGCACAACTGTGCTGTTTCGTACGATTGTGCTGTTTCGTACAACTGTGCTGTTCCGCACAACTGTGCTGTTCCGCACAACTGTGCTGTTTCGTACAACTGTGCTGTTTCGTACAACTGTGCTGTTTCGTACAACTGTGATGTTTCGTACAACTGTGCTGTTTCGCACAACTGTGCTGTTCCGCACAACTGTGCTGTTCCGCACAAATGTGCTGATAACAACCAAATCGTATTTCCATCGTTTGAGTCGTACATGCGGAAGTAACGAAAGTAACGAAACGAGTAACGAAATGTATTCGAAAGTAACGATTCGACATTTCGAACCAGGCGATGTACCCGTTACTAAGTAACGAGTGCATGCGGTTTGTCACAGCTCTACTCACAAAGCCGCAGTTGCGATGGCTGCCATTCAAGAAACGGTATTCGAACTGCTGGAACACGCACCCTATTCGTCAGATCTAGCTCCCAGTGACTTTTATCTCTTTCCTCGTCTCAAGCAACACCTCCGAGGCAAGAAGTTTGAAGACAATAGTGAAGTGATGGCCTCTGTTGAGACATTTTGGGAGGGTCAAGACAAAAAAATAATTTGTCAGGGAATCCTGGGTTTAGAAAAAAGGACTAAATGTATTGCCTTGTTAGGAGACTATGTAGAAAAATAAATTATTTTTGTAATTGTCATCACCGTCTTTTATTGTGATTTTCATTACTTTTTGATCACCCCTCGTACTGTGCTATTTATTTTCGAATTAGAAATCAGTCAGCGTGATCTTTATGTGAAATGATTTTAATTTGACTGCCAACAATCGTCAAGGTGTATTTATGATTTTCTATCAAATTATACTCGATTCGGCATGCAGCTAATATGCTACTATTTTAGAAAAGATGGCTTTGCATATTACGAGTATGTCATGAAAAGCAACAAAGAAAAGTGTAACTGTATGTAAAACGCGGTCATGAATTTAAGTCTTATTTAGTAGAATAACGAATTATCGTATTGCATAGACTGTGTTTAAATAACAGATTTTAAAAGTTAAAACAACAAGTGCATTGCACCGGTTCTCACTTGAGAACACAACACAAATACGATCCCTCGAAAAATATGATTTGTCGGTCCACAAAGTACTACTAACAAAGCTAAAGTCTGCCCGATCTCGTTCGATGAGCCACTTGCAGAGTTCCACTCGTGTCGCTTAATCATCGGGAAGCAGCTCCTGAACAGGTGGAATATGTTAAGATTGTATTCTTATTGAGTCTGCGAGTTATTATGTCTGGTTCGTTGCGTCCTCTGATTAGTATACGCTTGTCCTGAATGGTGTCCCTAGCAGTAATAAATATAGATCCCAAATGAGGTATTTTGGAGACTTCCATATACTCGTTAGTTCCTTTATAACATTATGAAAGTCATAATGTCCAGTAATCCTCGGGTTTGGCACCTACTTTGATACTCCGCCTGAGCGCTAGCGGCAATGTCATAGAAAAATTAATTTCTGTGTGTTACACATGATTTTTTTTTTTAAAAATAACTTGACTAAGTTTCGCACCGTGTTGACACATTTTCCTTGCCAATATTACGCACAAATTAGTAAATATTAACTTTAGAACTTTCACCAAAAATTGGATTTTACTCACTTGAGGATCTTCGTGCAGCATCATTAGTAATAGCTTTATCGTAATGGCGTTTTTTAAATTTATTTATCGGCAAAACCTTGCAAACATCGTCAACGAGACCGAAAAAATTAGAAGCAGCCCGCACAGCAGCCCATCTTGAAAAAACACACACTCACACTGCATGCTGCTACTCATCAAAAGCCAAACGTTGGAAGAGTTCGCTACCTTTGCCGACCAGGCACATGACATGGGCCCTTCCGTCATGGCCGCTTCGCTACAGTTGTCACGTACCTCTGCGCCAGCAAATTATGCAGTGCTGCAGCAGCCTTCTGGTCAGTTCACCTTTGAGCTCACCATTTTACACCAGGCCATCGTGAAGCTAACCAGCCTCACCCGCGAGGCCTTTCAGCAGCAAGTCAGCACCAATACCAACCGTTCTATACCTAAAACTGCCGGCGCCTCCTTGGAAATCCGCTTATATGTTTTAGACCGTAGCATTTCAATCCGTTTTTTAGTAGAGTTAGGGTCCGTTCTCTCCATCATTCCCAAGCGGTTCCAGAAACAGTGCCTCGTCTTGGAAGCTGCAACCGGCACACAACGCCCCAGCCTGGATCTTGGTCTGCGTCCACAGCTTCATTGGCCTTTCGTAATCGCCGACGTCAGCAGAGTCATTCTTGGGGCTGATGCCTTTAAATATCTCGGTTTGATCATCGATCTTCGTGGTCGCCATCTACTTGAGAGCCTGAACGCTCGGTCCAACACCGGACGTACACACCATCAGTCAGTGTCGTTACGCGAACTATGCCTAGAGAACTCCCCGCCGAAGTCTACAAGCAGCTAATCAGGAACTTCGCGCATTCAGTTTTGCCACTCGGTGAGATGGTTACTCTACCGGATTTGCCGGTTCATCAGCAAATCGACACTAATGACCCGCCAGTTTTCGCACAACGCCTCTCTGCAGGCAAGCGAGAATTTGATCTGCTACTAGATCGTGGTATCATTCGACCATCAGCAAACCAGTGGACCAGTCCTCTGCGCATGGTACCCAAGGGTGAAGAAGGTTGGTGCACCACCGGCGACTACCGTCAGCTCATCACCTGCATCCAACCGGATCGCTATCCACATACCATCATCGAGGACCTTCTGCAAGACGCACAAGGCACAATTTTTTTCCGTCGTGGACTTATATCGAGCCTTATATCAAATTCTGGCCAGCAGCGCTCCCTGAACCACATTCGCCCGATTCATCGCTTCTACCGGTGGTGCATACCAAATGCCACTGTATTACAGACACCGCTGACTGAATTGCTCAAAGGGATCACCACCAAGAACACCAAGCTTTTGGACAGCCGAGTAGACGCCGCCTTCGAGCGTTGCAAACCGAGCATAGCTTCTGCCGCCACATCAGCTTTCCCCTCACCGATCGAACCACTGACCCTTCGTTCGGATGCACCCAGCACGGCTATCGGAGCAGCGTTAGAACAAAAACGAGCCAACGGCACCTAGGTTCCGCTGGGATTCTTTTCTATCCATCTCTTGGTGATCATATATTACTTCGGCGATTTCTTTCTTTTCTGGGGAGTATGCGCGAGATAGCAAATCTGACACTACGTTTTGCCTTTTTTTCCGGTGGAGGATCTTGAATTTGAAGCCTTGGAGTCGCACCAACTTGCTAGGCGTTCATGTTAGTCCGTCACTGTCATCAGCCATTGCAAGGGGGCATGGCCAGTCACGACTGACCACCAATGTCACAGGAAACGATCAACTGCTCTGCGTCTCCTCAATCACCCCCATCGCAAGCATTCGATCCAACTCAGCATATGACACTTTCTCTATAGCTGGCGAGATGGAAAAATGCCGCTGTTTGATGGGTTTGTTGCGTCCCACATCAATCACATGGGTGAATAACGTGGTACGCCCCAAACCTTTGCGAGCATAAGACGGAAAGCTGGCGATGACGGAATTGAGGATCTGTTGCTGTAGGGGTGTTGTGTGATGACGAAGAATCTCTGCATCCAGTACACTAAGGGTAGTAGGCGTACAAAGTCTACTCCCAGATGAAGGTCTTGACTCAGGGACGGGATGATTATGAACGAGAGCATTTTTGTTCTACCGCGGAAGCCAATGTACCTTTGATGCGGCCTACAGCCTTTTGTTGGGTGCCGTCAGCCATTCTTAGGCTCAGTTATAATCGGATGTGGTAGGGTTTACGCGACGTAAAGTTGCTGGAAACCTGTGGGCGAAATGGTTTCTCAGAAGGAGGCAAATTGTGCAATGGTTCCTCAGAAGGAGGCAATGGGTGTGTGTGTCCTCAGAAGGAGGTAAAAAAAAGCTCTTCAGTGAGATTTCTATTCAAAATCCTGATGGGTTTGAGGCAATCACGATTGACTGGATCTGGATCAGCTGGAACAGCTGTGCCCTCGAGAGGTTTGTAGTACGCAGCTAGCTCACGAGCTAATGGTGGTGTGTTCATGATTCGAGATGCCGCTGATGTTGTTGCGGTCTCGTCCTCTTCCCGTTTTTTGGATCACTGCATGTAGGGCACGTTCGTTCATATGTGTCGGGACTGCCACAGCCATAACAAAAGGCGGCTTTTGCTGCCATACAGCTCTGATAAATATAACTGCGGATTTATATATTTTGATACAACAGAGTAATTAAGGTTGAAGTAATTTACGAGAGTTTCCTGTGAAATTTCCCCCCGTTTCAACCAAGACATTAGGGCCCCGATGAGGCAAAAAGCATCCAATGAGGTCTTTTGTCGACGAGAGTGCTCCATTAGTTCATTACAAAAATTATTCCTGACAAAAAAAATCCCAAACTTTACCGAGGCGAGTGAGCAGGCAACTCTGAGCTGCCAGAACAGCGGTCAAACGCACGGCGCGATTTAGCACTCAGTGCATAGTGTTCCAGCGACCCCCGACATCCCATGTACGCGGCTCACTACACCTATCCCGCATTTCAAAATGTAGGGTACTGTTGCGGATCAATTCTCATTTTTGTAGTTCACTTTTTCATTTCTTCCAAATTTGGAATATATTCAAATTTCCCTCAGTACACGTCCAAATAATCAGCATTGGCAGTACTAAATCCCAATTAAGTAATCCACCAGACGCGCTGTCTCTCTTGAGAGGTGAGTTCAAGTGATCGAGCGCGAATCGGTTCTCTTTGCATGCTATCACCCTCTGATTGGCCGAAAACATTTTGGCATATTACCATATATGGTAATAAACGAAGCAAAAATGCTTCGTCGTGTGATCGCGGTGAATTGTAGGAAGTGAGTTGAGGAGGAGAGTGAACACGGAGAAGTCGTCGCGGTAGGTGTACTTTGATGGAACGCCAATTTTCCGGGCATTTTAAAAACGTAGCAACGAGTCCGCCGGAGAATTAGAGATTTGATCGTGAAATGTGCGCAACCGAGCGAGCGAGCCGAGCATTTTGGTGGTTGATCATACGCGTGGCGAGTAGCAGACTCCGAGTCGTAATCTTGTGCGCCGTAGTCGCGAGAATTTCGCAATTATTGGCCAGGAGGCTAGAAGCAAGTAGCCCCGTCGCTGCGAACAAAAATAAAACATTGGACCGCGAGGAGTCCGCAGACGTTCCATAAATTTGTGGAGCTCGCGCCCGGACTGCGAACGAAATTGGTGCGTCCTGGTTTGATTTAGTTGCGCGGAAAAGGCGAACGAGACTTCAAGGTGCCAAGGCTGAGGAGTCGAGTCGCGAACACTCACAGATCGCCTGCGTTTTACGTTATGCGGTGGGAGTCGGGATCGGAAGGAACTGGCTTCCGTTCGATGCAGGCTTGAACGAGATTCCGCCGCCTGGCAGGGCTCGTGTGGTGCAACGGCAAAAGCGCCAGGAGTGGAGTTGTTGATTTGCCTGGGAGTAAGTATGTTGCGATCGTAGCGTGAGGCCGCAGCACTTGTGGTGAAGGTGTACGGAAAACGGAGGAACGCCTTGCGAAACGGCCAAGACGAAAGGCGGCAACGCAAGGGAGCAATCCTCGAAAGTCCGATTCGAGGAAAGTGAAGTGAAAATACAGCTCGCCGGTGGTGGTGATCGCCGCGACACAATTGTCGGGCTCAGCGATAAAGTGTACAGGAAGCCCGGGACACCGGATCGAGCGTTCGACATGCTGACGGAACGAACCTGTGTGATGTCATTGAGAAAACATTTAAGGAGATATGGCCTAACTTGGCGTACCAGTATGAAAGCCCAACACATTAATTTCGATGTTTCGACCTCACTACCTGAGTGTTTGCAATTTTAATTTCACTCTTCGATAAAAAAATTAAAATTTGAGTGTTTCATGTGAAAGCTCTTTGTAATAAATACTTGTATAAAATATCTATCGTAAGTAACTAAAATCAGTTAGAAACACACCATTTAAGAGATTCATTTGTTCTATATACAAAAAAATATATAAAGTGAACATAATATGAAGTGAGTTTTTTTTCATGGTTCTCCCCTCCTCAGCATGTACGTGATTGGGTTTTGTTCGGTTATTGACGTGTCCTTTTGATGTTTTTTTCTTGATGTGAATTTTATTAGCCCACGACCCGGTGAGCTAGCCGGTTTCCAAAACATTTTATCTATGGTCGCCACTATGCGACCGCTGTTGGTGGGTGCTCCGCATGGGGGCCTCCTCTCGGCGGTCATCGTCCATGTTGCGTCCGAAGTGGCGGGGCACATGGAGGATGATTGGCTGGGAGGGAGGTGAGTGAATGCGGGGCACGCAACAGTACTCCCAATACATGGAGGCAAGGGACAGATCGATGCTTTCACGAGACAAAGTCAAGGCGGGTATTACCCACCAAGGTGGTATTCTCAAGCGAAAGAGACGACTCTCCTTGCGAATACAACGACTCAGGACAACACGTTGAGAGTCCCTTTCGCGTATCAAAAAAAATATAACGAACGAACGTTGGACGATCTGCATTTGTAAGAAGAAGTAGCATGAGCTTCTGCTCATGAAGTCCAAACACTCTGCGTTTGGGTAGCCCCAAATAGGAATTCTGGATCGTAAAAGATCTATGTCTAGTCAGTGAACTGACTGGAGACACGCTGTTGGGGCCCCACGTTGAGTGACATTGTAATGAAAATGAGTTCTTATATTGCGGCGAAATAATCGCGACGAAAATACGCAAGCCAACAAGACTTTCATCTTGTTGACAAGGCAACAAACCCGTCTGTCGTGTACACGAATTGGGTTCTGTTTCCACTTGGCTAGACAGCGATGGCTGCTGGCAGGCCAGCTCAGTTCGAAACGTAATGGGGTATGCCAAGTCCCGAATCTCATTTCCGAGAGATTCAGTCATTAAATTACCCGATTTAAAAGTTCGACAAAATTTTCAATAATCTCAAAGACTCCAAATTAAACAGCAAAACTTTCTGCGGCTTGACCTCCTACGTTACTTTAAACTAACTATCGTGCGCGCATGGAAAAAACCGCGAATACACCGCCAACCCGAGAGATAAACTATCACCTACTTTACCATCGAAATGCCCGAAGAAAAACCGACGGAAAACGAGCGAAATAGAAAACCGCGCTAGCAAACTAGCTCTCGAGCGGCTAAGCCACTCCTCTAGGGAAGGAGACGCCACTCCCTGTCTTAGCTTAGCGCTTGCCATGTGGATATGTTATAGCGCAATAAGCCCCTTTTAAAAACTTATCTCAGCTGGGCACCTAAATCCTTAAACGAAACGGAGAGAAACTCTATGATACTTTCATTAATAACTATTTAATACATGATTACTTCAATCTTGTATACATTCTCATCTCAGATAAACTTGAATAAAATCTTAAAATTCTAACTGTTATTTTATGTACATGTTGAACCATATCACCTAAGAACGTATATGGGGCATTTCACGTGAAACCGACAACGAAAAAAAAGTGAGGTTCTGAAATTCGTTCATATTGGGCACATTTGTACTTCTAGGGTATATTAATATGTACACATAATATTTTTGCTTTTTGATGTTTAGTTGTTAAGATATGGGATTCTAGAGAATTCAAATTTTCACCGCAGGGGTTTTTTGAAATTTTATTTTCATATTGAAGTAAATTATAATTAAATAATAAATGTATTGTTTTGTATAGAAAACTTACTGTTCTTTTTGATTTTCAAATGAGATTCCGAATTTGATCAATTTTTCTAGTTTTAAACCGGAAGTGAATATTTAAAATACTTTTTTCAATTACTTCGACCATTTTAATTTTAATTTTTTTTACAGTAAAATAAAGCTTAACATGTATACAATTTACCATAAAAATTGCAGAATGGGATCTAGATTAGTTTAGGAGATATATTAATTAGAGTGCGTGCATGTCGCTCTGAGCGTGATATCTCTCGCTTGTTAAAGCGGTTTGGTGATGTAAAAATATATTAAAACGTTGATAATGTTTCAGTAAAAATGATTATTTATTGTTGCCTTACCTGTTTGTGTCATTCTCAGGTTATTGAATACCTAAGTTTAAAATAAAATGTAAAACATTTCCATTCCATTTTACATTTAAACTTTAAGGAATTTTTCTTATATCTTTAAACTTTCGGAGCCAGAAAATTTAATGGATTAAAGTGCCGATCACCGTAGGGAGACAAAAAAAGTCAATCACTAAGAGGTTAGAACAACATTGAAAAAAATAATGGAAAATAAGCGTTGCTTGCGTTCATGCTTTTATCACTTTCTATTATGTAATTCTGATTCGTTTTGATGAAGTGATTCTTTTTGCAATTTAGTGATGGTGTTTTTATTCGTATTTTGTCACCACAATATGAGAAAAAATCACGTAAAATAACGTTTTATTTTGAAAATGGTTTCTACACATAATTTCTTTCAAAATATTACATTTTATTTTAAACTTAGGTATTCAATAACCTGAGAATGACACAAACAGGTAAGGCAACAATAAATAATCATTTTTACTGAAACATTATCAACGTTTTAATATATTTTTACATCACCAAACCGCTTTAACAAGCGAGGGATATCACGCTCAGAGCGACATGCACGCACTCTAATTAATATATCTCCTAAACTAATCTAGATCCCATTCTGCAATTTTCATGGTAAATTGTATACATGTTAAGCTTTATTTTACTGTAAAAAAAATTAAAATTAAAATGGTCGAAGTAATTGAAAAAAGTATTTTAAATATTCACTTCCGGTTTAAAACTAGAAAAATTAATCAAATTCGGAATCTCATTTGAAAATCAAAAAGAACAGTAAGTTTTCTATACAAAACAATACATTTATTATTTAATTATAATTTACTTCAATATGAAAATAAAATTTCAAAAAACCCCTGCGGTGAAAATTTGAATTCTTTAGAATCCCATATCTTAACAACTAAACATCAAAAAGCAAAAATATTATGTGTACACATTAATATACCCTAGAAGTACAAATGTGCCCAATATGAACGAATTTCAGAACCTCACTTTTTTTTCGTTGTCGGTTTCACGTGAAATGCCCCATATATGCATTTTCGAAAAAAATTCTTTCTTTCTATGGATTGCTTAATTACACCCTTTCCATTTATAAAAAGCACAAAAAACCTTTAAACCGACTAAGATTTCATCTTAAGTAGTGGGTTATTTATACGATCAACAAATTTTTGAATTGGAGTACAAACAAAAACAACAAATTTCAAAAGCGGTGGTACAAAATAAAAATAAAAAAATTGCAAAGTTACTCATGACTCCCAGGCAACAGTCTTTTCCCGCCACCATGCAAGTCTCATCCAGCCACCATCGATTTTAAGTGTAAAAGAATTGCATTTGCTAGAACGCACCTTCATTAAATATTGCTATGATTTATCCGGAAACGTGATGGTAAAACAACTAAATTTACCCAGCTAAACTGTTGCCATTCATTGAATTTAATATGTATGCGTTTTTTTTTTAAAGTGATGACGATTTTTTAAAAAAAATTAATTAGTACCTTAGACAAAGACTTTTTGTAGGGCTGCAAATTTTACTATTTACCTATTTAATCTAAATGATACTCTCGTGTCTTGTAAATATTTTTTTTATATACAAATGGTATTACTGTACGTACTATTTAATCCTAGTATATATTTGTGTATATGTATAAACAAAGAAGCCAAAAAGAAGTGAGAATATAATTACGTAACAACTGGAAAGAGGACGTACTTATGTTCTTATAACACAAACATGTTAGTTGGACACCGTACTCACGCGGCAGGCACGTGAAGCGGAGAAAACTCTTTTCGGACTATCTACTTCCACCGAATCTCATAATTTCATTTCACTCACAATTAAGAGTATCCACATGTGTGCTTTGATATCTTGTTTGAGCAATTAGTCATTCCCGGCCTATCGATCGTCATGAAATATCTCTGCCTCGATGAAGCAATTCTGGCACTGCTGAGGAACACTTTGTTGTTCCTTTCACACAAAAACTGGCGACGTTGGGCTTCCTTGTGCATGAACACCACATCCACATGTCCTGTTTCAACGGAGCGAATCCCAAGGGACTTTTGGCACCAGTCCCTTATTTGGCCAGTACCAATATATGCCAATATATGCCTTTCGCACCACTGAAGCACTATATTTTCGACACACGACCCTTTGTCACATACGCAACTTTATCTTTGGCGGGTAGAGGCGATAAAACCCTCTTATTCGCACCCGATTCGAGACGGATCTTCCGCTTCGTTTATGAATATTTGAGCGCCCAATAACCAAAACTGGGCCACTGCTCGATGGTCAAATTTACTTTGTCTCTTACACGTCAGCCCCGATAATCTCGGCCAAATCGGGCATATTAGGTTTCGGTGCATGCACTGATCACTTGTTTGTATAGTACATTTAGGCCGGAAAACATGGAATTGCTTCAAACCGAATTACTATATTCTATAAGTGTGGATCGTGAGCTTGAAGACATCACAATTCGACTGCCAACTCCTCGATCTTACCTCGCGCCACGATCCAGAACGAATCCTAGCGGTATATTCCGCGCCGCTATGCGAATGCCAAGTAGTATTGATCAAAGCCGCACCGTAAACTTCATTAAATAACATTATCATTTTAAAAAAAATAACGCAGTTTATATACGAGTAATACCGAACCAGCTTCGAATAGTGAAGAAAAGTATTTAAATTAGTAATATATAATTTTGGTCGAACGAAGTTGTAAGAAAATGTTGTGTTAAAGAAAAATAATTTACGAAAGTATATTTTCAGACAAATGCTTCAGATTCCGTTTCTTCTGATAATCCGTCATTATCATCCGCATCATTTATTTCTGCTCTGTCATCTCAGGAAGATGTTAGTACGATTGATTCGCATACCATAAATGATTCTCCTATCTTAATGGCTTCTTATTCAAAACAACTAAAACCGGTAAATATCTCTTTGGCCGATAAACTGCTTATTCACTAACTTTTAAACCATCTAGGTTCGATGTAGTAATTGGAATTGCTGCTCTTTTCCGATTGGCATAGATGCTTTCTCAGTGCCGTTATTCGAAGAATCTGAAGGAGGACATCTAATATATATTGGTATATTATTGATTATTAAAATAGGCAAGTGTAACTTTTTTTTTATTCATTTCAAGGCAATAAAATGGTACCGCGATTCATTTCTATTTGTAACAAGAAGGAAGTGCGCATTGTTCCGAAAGAAGATAGTGCGTCGTTTAGAGAATTCACCAGTTTTAGAAGCGAGCCTACATTGCATCCCGGTAACCCTGTCACTCCTCTAAATAAACCGTCAAATCAACACGAAAATCCTTTTAACGTTGAAGGCCTCACTAATTTTAAAATAGAACTCAAAGGGCAAGCCAATGTATTTCTAACACCTTTGGTTTTGGAAGCTTTACAAAGGTAATAGATTGTTATGTAGTAAAACAACTTTTTTTTCTTGCCACTATAGTGTAGTGGCAAGAAAACAAACTCAATTGACAATTCTCGAAAATGTTACTTTAGATTCATAGTCCAGTTAGCGATAATTTAAATATTTTGTGTAATGCAATGCTATTACTAACTATATCTCTCGTTTTTGATCGTTTCTTTATTAAATAAGAAGGTCGTCCCTTGAATCAATCCGGAGCATCAAATAATATTATATAAAGCCAGTGGTTCCTATTCGCTTCTCCGCAACTTCCGCCTCATATTTGCTTCGTTCGTCAACCCCCGTTTCGCTTGCGTTCAAATCAGTGATTTGAATTCCGTGACCGGTGAGTTTAGTGTTTAGCTTACATCGCCAAACTTGTCTCGAATTTGCCTCTTCTCGCTACGCTTGCATTCAAACCAGCAACTCGAACGTCGTTGTGTAGTTCTTGCGCAACAAACCTTTTTTATAAAATAGAGAGATGTTTGCAAAAATTTTATGCTAAATTGTATTACTACTGCCAATTTGACGTTAGAAATAGTGAGTGTTCCCATCAGTATCGAAAGTGTGATCGAAGATCTGGAAAATTTATCGAAAAAAGTCTAGGTTCCAAGAGTTTCACGGTATAACAATATAGATTGATCAGGACCGTCGCACGCAATAAGAACTAAATAATATACAGTGGATCCTTGGCAAGGAGGTAAATCATAGCATAGATAATGACTGACAATGATACTAGATGGAACCGGCCGGCCGTTATACATCCCAAGGTTGAATTTCGCACGCGTAATAGTATTCTAATCTGTATCAGTACACATGTCATTCCCAAACTAATTTATATGCGGCGAATATACGTGCAAAACATTATGTCATACAATAAAGGTGTAATGAAAAGCTTTTGCCTACCAACTACTAGTGTATTTATCTCCGCTGTTTGACACAATCTATGTTTCGATACACTGATGCTTTTATTTCTGTAGAAAAGGGAATTTCAGAAAAGAAAAGTTAAGTTCGGTAACCAACGTCCCAAAAATTTGGCGCAACTGATATCTCGCCAACAAGCAATCTCTATGTTTTAGGAGAGGAGCGCCAAATCACATAGCGGTACAAGCGGCAAGCTACAGCGAATTGACAAGTCAAAAAGTAATTATGAGCATGTTATCAAAGACTGTATTTTCGATAATTTGCTATTCAATATTTATGCAAACTGCTAATGCCCATTTTGAAATCCTACATAACTAAACTAAATCAATTATGTACATATGTCATCCAACCAATATCCACGTTTCTTTTTACTTTTTCTCGTCAGTCCAGTACATAGTTCACATGTGACCACTTGAACATATGATGAGTGGTCGATCACACAACACTTGTTAGGAAAGGTCGTTATTTGTTTTGTTTACATTACTCAGTGCATTGCTTTGTTCAACGACAGTAGATTGTTTTTTTACTGATTGAAGTGCACGTTCAGTTCGGCGAATGAATACAGTAATGTTAGCTAGTATTATACAGAACGATTTGCACTGTGAAAATGAAAGGAGACTGTAGCAGCTCCGCCACTCGCCATATGAAATAATCGTACACTTGTTTTTCTTTCTTTTCCGCACGCGTTGAGAAACAAATATCAGAGTGCGCTCTGTGAAGGAGAGGTTATTTTTGCATCTTTTGTCACATAATTATCTTGACAGCTGACAGAGCCAGTGCTATTTATTATCTATTATGCAACGATTCGTTTAACTTGTTGAGGTCTGGTATTTTAAGTAAAGAAGTTGTTAAGGCTTCAGAGAGAGAGAAAACAGATAATTTTTATTAATTTATAGGGTTTTTGCTACCGAGGTTTGCAGAATCGTAATGAACCATTTCCGAATTATTCTATGAAAAAAAAGTATTTTTTGCACCTTTGATTCTCGATAGCGGCTTGCGCTCATCTCCACCACAGTCGAAAACTTCTATTTTTCATCAGGGCTGCTACTCAAACAACAAATTCCAAAAGCATTACTACCCCTACTTTTGTGAGACAGGAGCATGAATAATCTAGCCTGCCTGAAGAAGGAAGAAGAAACTGACTGTATTATCTAGCCTTCCTGGTGTCGAAACAATTACAGTGCAAAATAATACTATCGCTGTTTAAAAAAACACTAAAAAAATTTTTCCTGACTATTCTTATTTTATTCTGGTTTTGGTCGTTCAAAATATTTTTTTGGCATATTATAGAAATTTTTGTATTACAAGCTCCTAAATATCATGTATGGTATAAAATTCAAAAATTCTGTAAAAATTCTGCACTCAAGTTTTGGATAAGGAATTAGTAGAGAGCTGTACACTGAATCGTAACACGTTCGTTGCGAATGATACCATTCGACGACATGTTTAGCCTTTGCCTGCGACGCTATTTGGCGTCATTGCTAATTTCACGATATATACTTACACTTAATAAGGAAAAATATTAAAAAAAGGAGGCAATTTGGTTTTAAACACAATATCCGGCTTTCAGAAGAAAAAAATTGTTTCCGAGATTACAACAAAATACTTTAATAAAACATGGTGGCTCACGCCAACCATTTACAAGGACAACTTTTTGATTCTAGATTCTACGTGGACTCCATATTAACATTTATGCAAAATTCAAGTGTGGTATTTTCGCATTTTGAGGTTTCTATTTATTCCACTTTACATTTTTCAAACTCTACAACTATTTTGCAGTATAAACGTATAAATTACGAAATAAGCAACATTGCTAGGGAAAAAATTAAATGCTCTTGTGAATATGGCTGTTAACGAACACAAAGTTTGGTTTGGAAAGTCGAAAAAAATATTTAAATTTAGAAAATAATATATTGTCGCGTTTGCTTTCCAATCGAGGATGACTAAAAACAGCAAAACTGATATACGCCTTTTATAAATATTAACAGGATCAATATTCCTTTTTTGGACCTTATAAATTGTTAGCGTCTTTACAATTTTGGGAAAATAAAAGTAGTAATAGGCATGTTACTGAATTACTTATGATGTATTTTCAGTTCATCATTTTGAGCACAATAACTGCTTTGTTTTCACTTTTACCGTGGACCACGTTTAGAACCTTTTTAAGACAATTTTGTCACAATTCGATTGCGGTATTGTTTGTTTTAATCACTATACACTGTCAGGAGTTATTGTGTCCTGAAGTGGAGAAGTCGCGTGAAAAATGCATTTCTAAACTAAATAATAGGATTCCAGTGGCAAACCGTCCATTGCGAAAACCCACGGAGCATTTTGGTAGACAGTCAGGTTTTTTTGCAACATGTGGTCAGTTCAACAGTGAGCTTAAATTCAATTTTCTGGAGTTGCAGGCACCTTCCCCAATTTGTTTTTCTTCTGGAAAAGAAAACAAAAAAGTGTTTTGATCTGATCTGGGGAACTCATAGGTTTAAGTTAAATTTCTCGAAGATTTAATACGAAAGTCTTTGTACAAAAATTATTTTCTGACAACGTATTGTGACATGGCCCATAAATCTAAAATAGCGAAACATATAGATGAATTGATTTTTGAGAAAGATGACTTCACATTACATGTTTCAAACAAATTATGTACAAGATTTGTTAAAAATGCGTTGGAAGTGATTTAAAAATATCAAAAACTATACTAAAAACGTACCGAAAATTTGCTGCCCTATCTATGTTCGCGCCTTTCTTGTCGAAAAATTTATCAATTAGAATTACAAATTGGTAGATGACGTTTTATTTAAACAACATTCACATGACTTTTCATTTAGAATTGCAATAAATGATCATACAATTTTAGCCGCCCTACTCATTTTATCTCGTTATTCTGCCCCCCATTACCTGCAAGCCCAATAGTTTGAAGCGGCAACGCGAATCAAGCTCGCAAGAGCTGCTCTTAAGGGATCGTTTAAAACTCCCGAAAACCAACAACGATTCTGTTATGGCATCAGTCAAAAGGTTTCAACCGTTAGCTGACCTTTCCGACGACACCAAGGCTACTGAAAAGGTTCAAGGTGAGACTGCTAAAAAGAAAACAAAAATCCCACCGGTGATACTACTCGAACTCACGAGGGATACAATTTTAGCTATTACTAATGCCTTGAAAATCTCGGAAAATTCTTTCTATATCAAGCATATGTCTATTGGAAAAAAAGTTATATTTAACAATGCCGTCGATAGTGACAAATTTCGTTCGCACCTTATTGACATGAAAATTCACTTTTTCACCTACGCCCAAGCGGACAAGCGTCTCACTAAGATTATAATTTCGGGGCTCCACGAAATGAACTCAGCGGACCTAAAATCGATCGAAAATCATAGCCTTGATGTATTAGACATCAAAACGATTGTATTAAACCCATCCAAAAAACGATACGCTGAGGAGGCAGTATATTTGATCTATTTCCGTAATGGGTCCAGTTAAATTAGCGGACTTTAAAGAAATCCGATCTGTAATGAGCACTATGGTCAACTGGAGTTACCAAAGACGACGTCCACATCACCCAGTGCAGAAACTGCCAGGCTTTCGGGCACGGTAGTGATCATTGCAATATGCCTCCTAAGTGCCTTATATGTGGAGCTGACCACCACAAAACTACTTGTCCAGCAAATGATATAGCCCAGATGAAATGCGCAAATTATTCAGGGCATCACTTGGCAAATGATCTGTCCTGTCCGAAACGATCCGAGTACATCAGCTTTAACAAGACGGAACCTCAAAAGAAGACAAACAAACGAACCGCACCAACCTTTAATGCCCGAATCGATTCAACATTGGATTTCCCGTATTTATTAGACCACAAAGCCTCTCATCATACGGCAAATAATAATTCAACATTAAGTAACGCTAGGCAATACAGTAAAATTTTATCAAACACTTTCAGTGCTCAAAATAATTTAACACATCTTAATACAAATTCAATTCACACTAACAAAAATATTAGTGATGTTCCCAATAATTTGTTCTCACCAAGTCAACTCCTGGTGTTAGCCAAGGAATTAATCACAAATCTGGCTAGCTGCAAATCCAAAGTTGATCAATTTAACGTAAGTAAGTACAACTAAACAAGCAGTCCACCGGTATGATAGCTTTAGATATTGAAAAAGCTTTCGATTCAGTATGGCACAAAGGACTGATTCACAAACTTTGTGCCTTTTAATTTCCGATTTACTTAGTCAAAATAATTCTATCCTTCCTGTCCGAGAGAAGCTTTAAGTGAAAATTTATTCTACGTTATCTACTCCTCGTTCTATCCCGGCTGGGGTCCCCCAAGGAGCAATACTCAGTCCCACTCTCTACAACATATACACAGCTGACACTCCCACAACTGATAACTGCAATATTGCCATGTATTCTGACGATACTGCCATCTATACATCCGCAGAAAATCCGGACGAAATAGTGAATACTTTACTAATTCAATTTCCGGAATTATTCAGCTACTACCACAAATGGAAAATCCAAATTAATAAAGAAAAAACTCAAGCAATTTTTTCACTAAAAAACGAGCTAAACGTTTTTTACCTAGTTCAACAATACAACTGCTAAACACAACAGTTGCATGGTCAAATTCAATCAAATATCTTGGTGTTCATTTGGATAAGAAGCTGACTTTTCAAGAACATACACTCAAAGCTTGCTCAAAAATGAATAAATCCATCTGCTTCCTCTACGCTTTCATCAATAGAAAATCTAGCCTGTCACTAACCAATAAACTGCTGCTGTATAAAACAGTGATGCAGGCTATACTTTTGTACGCCTAGCCGGTTTGGTCCGATTGCGCTCAAACGCACAAACATAAGCTGCAAATCATTCAAAACAAATGCCTGAAGATCATTTTAAATAAACCATTTTACTTTCCCACCCGAACACTTCACACGCTTTCCAATATTGAAAAAATTGCGACAAAGCTACGTAAACTGAATTTGAAATTTCTCAGTACATGTTATAAAAGCAACAATCCTATAATAGCTTCGTTGCATAGTTAATGCTTGTTTTAAGTGTAGGCTAAGTTAGTTGTAAGGTACTATAAGGTTTTGAATTTATATTTTTCCCTTAGCATAAAGATTGATACGAATCAATGCATATATTAGCCATGTCTAGCTTTATTTACTAATATAGCTGTAAAGGCATCATGCCTGTTCTCTAAACTTATTTGATGGATTGTACAGTACTAAATTATCAAACTTGATGAATAAATAAAGAATGAAAGAAGATAAAATAAAAAATATCCACTTCGAAGGAAATTATCATTCTTGTTTGTTAACAGTTTTAGTAATTAAGCTTATACAGGAAAAGAACAATCAGTAGCAGCAACCGAACCGCGTTATAATCAATCTGCCCCATTTCCGAGCAGTAATCCACAACTCTGGTTCTCTCAAGTCGAGGCTCAGTTTCGGCTCTACAATGTCATCGACGAAGAATCCAGTTACTCGCACATCGTCGGACAACTCAATGCACACGGAGCTAGGGACATTGAATACATCATTCGCACGCCGTTCACTAATACCCAATCAGGCGCGTCGCTGTGTCCGAACAACAACGCATTCGACAGCTCCTACACACCATCGCAGTTCCTCCGACACGACACCTCCGCTCCTTCTACAGCGCCAAGCCCGACCAACTTCTGTGCCTACTTTGGACGCAGCGTCTACCGTCCCATGTCCAGGCGATCATTCAACCACATGCAGTCGAACCAGTCGCTACCATAGACCGGCTCGCCTCCATCGTCAGCAACATTTTGGAAGTGTTGCCCACCATTCCTGCCATCTTCGCTCTCGTCACACCATCAACCACTCTTACTGCCGTCAGTGAATCAGTTATCCTCGTTGCCACGTCTACACCGGCCGTCGTTGCTGTCGTGACTTATACCGATCCAACATCTTCACACCTGAATGACCTAGCCCGCCAGTTCGCCTCCATACAATCCATGCTTCAGGATCTATCTCGTCCCTGCACTTTTCCGTCAAACTTCAACGGCAACCGGCGCAAGCAATGGTTGGTTGCCAACCTACCGTTGTCTTCCACTTTCACAAACATCCTAGCCGAGTTTCCCAACCTCACTCGCCCCAGAGAAGTTCGGCATGAAGTCAAGAATAATACGTTTCACTACATCAAGACTACCCCAGGACCACCAGTTACCAGTCGCCTTCACCGCCCAGCTCCAGATCGCCGCAAAAGAGTTCGAAACCATGATAAAAGAAGGCACAGTGCGTCGTTCTGCCGGACCCTGGTCTTTCTCCTCTCCACATGGCTACCAAAAAACCCGTCAGCGTCGTCACGACTTATATTGTAACATCCTCATTTCATTGCACGGTTCGCTACGTTACTAACCCAGCATAGAATGTGACAACGTCAACCACATAGTGACGGTCTCGATTAAAAATTTTGCGGGAACCCAACTACCCAGCAAATGACGCGTGAGAAGGAAGAAATAGAACCATTTCCGCAGACTTTAATGCTGTGTTGAGAAGATCAAGAACATTTCGTTTATTCACATTTTGTTTCTAGTACATACGTGAATATATACGTTGCCTGAGCAAATTCATTGTTTGACAATCAAACTAACAATTAATGAAATGTATTTTCCACAAAATCACTAAAGATTAAATTGTAAACCTAATTAACGTGCTATGTTTAGCATTGTTGTGTAGTATGGTCATAAACCATCGGTAAATGAACATACAAAGCTTGGTAGCATGTACACAAACAATGCATTGAGCTAAAGCTTGTAACACGTACACGAACCGATCTATTCATTACACTGTCATATTTAGCTCTAATGGTTGTCAATGAAATGAATATGATCCTACAATGGATATGAATCATGAATACTAGTAACGATAAATTCTAGAGTAATGCCCTCGACAAGTAATATGAGTTCTAATTAGGGCAATTGTATTCATGAGAACCCATATGATAAGTGTTGGATTGTTTATAGATATTAAAATGTAAAGTAAGGGAATTTCGATTAAGTATTGGAAATTTGTGTTATAGATTTTAGAGTAGGGAGTAAGTTTAAATTGTATAAAAGGAAAAGAATTAAGAAAATAAAGACAGTCTTTTTAGACCTCGCAAGAAGTGTGTTGATTAATTTAATACTTGCCTTGTTATCGGCAGCCTCACCCCTTGCGATACTTTGCCTATCATCGGCAAAATAAAACCCTTGCCTCACAGTGGCAAAGTGTTGCTTCAACATTAGCAACTTTTAACTTGGGACATATCGGCTGCACGAGCATTGCTCAGCGCCAAACATGATGCAATCCAAAGATTGCTCGTAGGTTCCAATTGTTCCTCCTCCTTCCCAAAACTAAAGTCTGTATTTCTACAGGAAGAAACTCATCATCTCTATAGATGAGTATAGGAAGCGGAACCCTCACCTGCACGGAGCAGGCATAGCACCAACTCACCACAGTTGTTCTAAATAATGAAATTGTCCTTCTGGGGTGAATTTAGTACGATCAAAATGGTGAATATATTTAATGGTCGGTTGTGAATAAAAATAACAACTGGTCGTAGCACATAAGAAACATACTTTTCCAATATATAATGGCAAACAAAAAGAAAGTCGTAAATGATTTTTGAAAGTATGGTACAGTTGCTTAAAAGCTTAACCCAAATTATTATAGAACATACTAGAAATTTTGGTTTTTTATGAATAATACAGAATGCCATAAAAATTCATCTTTGAAAATAGTATTCATGTCACCAAACACGAGTATTGTATTTGGAGTCGTAAATCATATTAAAATAACATTAAGCAAATGCTTGTTGCTATCAAAAGAAGAAAAAACAATTCTCCATTGTAGCAAAACATAAAAATTTCAGTGTTTTATTTAGTTGAAACTGACGAATGTTAAACTCGAGTCTCTATGCTAGTGTCAATATTAACTTTATAATATAAGCATCGCCTTAGTAACAGAAGGTTGGTTTTTTATGATTGTTCAACAGTATCTTGTAGAGTAGCAAATTCAAAAGTTAATTGAGAAATACAATTGGAAAACTGGAAAATTACTCAAGAATTATTACGATTCATGTCTACTTTTTGTAATAATAATTTCTATTCTTTTCCAGGCTTACGGAATCGTTAGTTCCAGCAATAACTAATATAAGCCCTTCAACTGCTGTACACATAATTCACAGTTTTTGCAATACAATTGTGAAGAAAGAAAATATTTTAAAAGGAGACGAACATTTTATTTGGCCAAAGGTAAGGACGGTGAATATAAAAGTCAAAAAGATAGTTTTTGATCATCTTTTCGTGTATTGCACTTCCATGCTTGTCATTATTTTCCACAACTAAGCTGTTAAAATAACTATGAATGCATAATATGAATTCTTTGTTCTAAATTGAAGCTGCCCGTCAATTATATCCTTTAAGTGTCCTTTCTTATGTAATAAGATTTGAAATGAAATTTTGTATAAAGTTTAATTTATTATATTTTTAGATTTAAATCAATTTTCTCTATTATTTTTTACTCCAAATATACTCAGCTATGTTCTAAGTCATTCAATACAGTGATCGTGATCCTATTAAAATGGGACTATATGATCAAGAAATTGATATTTATTGGTGAATACAAAACGAATGAAAAAATATCGGCAGAATATGATTTCAAAACTGATCTTCCTCATTTTCAAACAGACCCCAAAATTACTTAAAAATTCTTGAATTCTTGCTTGAAATTTTCAAGTTTTTTTATTATTATCATCTTGTGAAATAAAAAATTTAAAAACCAAAAATTTCATTTTTTAACTCTCGATTCATTACTTTTTCCTCAAAAGGCCACCATTTTTGAAAAGTAAGTCATTAATATTATTTGAATGATTTTCCAGTTAAAAAACGAACCGTTCAATTATTAGTCGTCAAAATGAATCTATTTTGAGCGGTCCTATAGCAGTACAAATAAATCAGTCACATTTATAAAATATTTTAACGTTTGTTAGAAGCTTTCATTGTTATAAACTTGTTTTTAGTATTTTCATTATCTGATTGAAATGCAACTTCTAGTTTATGAACGCTTTAAAACAGATATTTAATAATGAAAACAGTTACCATTGTGATGAAAACCATGCTGTGAAGCTAACATGTTGCCATTGCGTTTGCGGATATTTTCATTTTTGTAGATTAACTAGCCCTTTAAACCTCTTCAAGGCATTGCGGCTTATACGTCAATTCTGCCATGCTGAAAATAACCGCCAAACATCAAATTTACATTTTTTTTTTATTATAAGTGTGTTTATTGAATCTTCTTAAAAAGAAATAACAAAAATGGATAAGATGTGGGTATAGATAAACCTATTTCAATTCTTAAAATCTAAACGTTGCTTTGAGGTGTGCGGAGGCACTCCCTGCTTAAATTATAACGTTAATTTTTCTTTTAAGTCTATTTGAAACAATTTTTGTACCCAGCTGAGATACTAATTGGTTACAATGTTGTCTCAATTTAAGACTATACTTAGTTCTTGTTCTCAGAATTTGTTCAGAAACCGATGGTATCTGGAGATCTTTCTGATATTGGTGTTTCTAATGTACCACGGCGCACAAGACATTAGCCGCAGTATTTTGTTCTGTGATCGCTCTATAATTTCAATTAGGGATGAGGAAGCCGTTTGCCATAACTGACACCCGTAGAACCATATGGGTTTTATCATAGAATTATATAACAAAACTTTGTACTCTAAGGCTAGCTTAGATTTATAGCCTATAAGCCAGTACAGTTTAGAAACCTTCAGATCAATCTCCTTCTTCTTTGATCTTATATGTTTTTCCCAAGTCATGCGTCGGTTTAGGTGGACTCCCAGGTATTTGTAGTGGCCCTTGTGCACTACATCTCTTCCATTGAGTTTGATAGCTGGACAGTCTCCTTTATTTAGCGTAAAGGTGACTTGAACACTTTTTGACTCATTAACTTGAATTCTCCATATATTGAGCCACTGTTCGACATCAGTAACGTGCTCTTGCAAGTTCTTGGAGGCAAGTTTTGCTGATTTTCTTGCACACAAGAACGCGGTGTCATCTGCGAACGTGGTGGTTACGGTTCCTCGACTCGTTGGTAGATCGGCGGTGAAGAGTAAATAAAGAATGGGTCCAAGAACACTTCCTTGTGGGACACCGGCTAGAATTGGACGTTTAGTTGATAGAGAATTTTTAAATCTCACTTGGAATCGCCTTCCGGTTAAATAGGATTTCAGGATCTCGTAAACATAGGGCAGCGTTCGATTGATTTTGTAGAGTAGTCCTTTATGCCACACCTTATCGAATGCTTGAGCTACATCAATGAATAACGCCGAGCAGTAGCTGCGCTCTTGGTACGTCTGTTGGATTGTTTCCATTATGCGGTGCACTTGCTCAATCGTTCCGTGCTTTGATCTGAATCCAAATTGATGCATTGGAATGGCTTTATTGAGGTCGTCTGAAATTATTGCTGCAATAATCTTTTCAAAGACTTTTGAAAAGATGCTTAGGAGGCTGATAGGTCGGTAGGAGCCTGGAAGGTGGTGATCCTTGCCTGGTTTCGGTATTGTTATTACAGTTGATAGCTTCCATTGCTCAGGAAAATATCCTATTCTCAGCATAGCGTTAAATATTCGGGTCAACCACCTTGTTGCAATTATCGGCAGCTCTGTAACCATCTTTCCGTTTATCTGGTCGTGGCCGGGGGCCTTTTTATCGGCAGCTCTGTAACCATCTTTCCGTTTATCTGGTCGTGGCCAGGGGCCTTTTTAACATTAATTTGGTTTTTAATAACATATGTAACTTGCCGATGTTTAATTTTGATTTTTTTAATAGTTTTTTCCATTTGGTGATCCAGGGTTGTTCTCTCTTTCTCTGGATTTGGTTGAAAGACACTTTCTAAGTGATCAGCGAATGTTTCTGCCTTTTCACTGTCACTTTTTGCCCATTGTCCATTGTGTTTAGGAATAGGTGGGGTGCTGATTTGGGGTCTTTTGAGATGCTTGGTGGCTTTTCATAAGCTGTAATCAGTTTTCGCTCTGGGTGATAGACCTTCGAGGTATTTTGCGAACTTCTCTTGCTTTTCTTCGCTAAGTAACAGACGCAAGTCTCTTTCAGCCCTTTTGTAATCTTTCTTTGCTGTTATTCCTCTCGATGTTTGCCATACTCGACGAAGCCTTCTCTTTTTAGCAACAGCCTCCTTGATGTGCGCTGCAGTCAGAATTTTCCTTTTCGTAGTGGACCTCGGAGGTGGTGTAGCGTATCTGGCTGCTTCCGTAATGATCCTAACAAATTCGTCAACAGCTTTTTCGATTTCCATCGGGTTACTCGGTGATATTGGTACCATGTGGAGAGAGATGTAATATTTGTAATTCAACCAGTTCGTCGAAAAGGAGGTTAAACTAGATGACGGTTTACTTACCTCCTTTTCGAATTGGAATTCGAGGAGAACTGGTGAGTGGTCCAATGAGAGGTCCAGCAGAAGTTGAGATGATACACTTGGCCTCTGGCCAATGGGTTGGTTCTCCGCAGGAAGATATGTCGTAGCCTTTATCCTTGATGGCTTTGTAGAGAACTCTTCCCCTCGTGCTGATTAGACGGGATCCCCAGAATGTGTGTTTGGAGTTGTAGTCACCTGCGATGATAAACCGATGTCCTTGTTCGTCGAAAAATGTCTTGTAGTCTTCTTCTGTAGGATTGTGGTTTGGGGATGAGTAAAATGCTCCAAGGACAATTTTTCCTGGATTTCCTTCGATACATATGGAACAGGCTTGAATATTAAGAGATGAGTGTCTTCCCCATAAGAAATGCGGTATAATTTTTTTAATTAGTACAGCAGCACCTCCCCTGGGTGTTCCTAAGGGATGCTTAGTATCATAGACATCATAGCCATTAATTTTGAAATTATTTTTCTCTGTCAGGTGAGTTTCATTGATCAAGAATACATCAATATCGTTCTGATCAAGGAATTGTTGAATTTCATTTCGATGTTGGTTCGCACCGTTTGCATTCCAGTAGGATATTTTAAGTTTATTTATTTTGGACATCGAAGTAGCTGGATTAATTCAGTTTGTGTTCGCATCATCTCTTGCATAGATGTTTGGAAGGAGTTCATGAATTGCATCATGGTATTCATAATAGCTTGGAGCATTTGCTCCATGGAGGATTGAGAGAGATGGGGTTGTGGTACATCAACTGGAGGGATTTGATTGGTGTTCCCGATGAGGATGTTTCGATAACTCAGATTGCGGGTAACTGGGACTGATGGGGCAGTAGTCACTTCTGATTTTTCAGGTTGTGTTTTCACTGTTGTTGGGTAAACTTTCTTTTGCTCTTTCTTCCTGGCAACGTACACCTGGCATCCCCGGAAGTTTGCTGTGTGTGGACCATCACAGTTTGCGCATTTCCTTACTGTTGGATCGTTTTTTGAGGAAGTACACAAATTTACATTAAGAACATCTTCGACAGAGTTAATAGTAATCCCATTTCTTAATGTGACCTTCAATGCAAATAAATTAATAGAAAGGAACTTGTTTTACATTATAAAGTCGCGTCTACCAATGACAGTAATTTTCCCATGCAAAAAGGTGTATTTTACCAATTCTGTCAGTTCGAATTCGACAGCTGTACTGTGCGGACGTTTCTATTTTGACTCATTTACTATTCGTGGTAAACCAAAATATGTGAAAGTTGTGAAATTTATGTGCTCAGTTTGCAAACTACTTGAATGCGTGGAATGTCTAGTTGCTTAAACCGAATGAAAATAATACGTAGTAACAAAATGTACACATCCGTTGACTGAGTGAACTCAAGTGAACACCTAGATTATTCAGCAATCGCCAATATGATAGCATAGATTATAGAAGTTTATTAAATCATATTATCACCACAATAAAATATCTTAGGATGTTTACGTTAAACTATTCTTTATATGATTAACATAAATACTAGAGAGATTCTTATGGTTTTATCGTTTTTTAGTAATATTTTAGCTTTTTGACTAAAAAATAAAATTCTGAATGTTAACTCAGGCAACTAATATACGTTCAAGAAGGCTTCAATGGCGATTATATGTTCTCTGCGAATTAAAATTATCAGTGGGTAGACCAGACTTTAAATTAAATTTTAAAAGTGATGTTTTCATAAACAAGCGAACACTTGTAAATTTGCCAAGTTAATTAATACGAATAAAATGTTTTACTTTAAATGTTTGAATATCAAATGTTCTAAATTTTGAGGTGTTACAAAATTATGATTTTCGCTTTAGAGGTAACAGCAATGGACATACTGGTTTCTTGCTGTTCATCTCCAGCGAAAGTTTGTAATGCATGCCAACTTTCAATTCGTTTATCCTCGGTCGTAATACGACTGAGGAAATTTGCTGTGGATGGTTCTCATAGTGTGTTCCTAATATGGAGAAATTAGCCGAGCTCATTTCGCATTCTTGAAATTGCACAAGACTACCTAGTGTTGGCAAAGAGATCTCACTACTATTACATTTTATGTTTGCTTCGTTATTTCGGTTTTTAAAAATGACGCGATTTAGAAAATATATTTTCGTGTGGTATTTTCTTCACCTCACACCATTGGCCGACGTTAGTCTCTTGAAATCCTAATGTAATAGCACATCATGCTGTTTTTCGTAAAACGGCGATTTTGCAATATTTGGTAGCTTTTTTATTCGTTATGAAGCGCTGTTCGCTGTCATTAGGGGCAGATACGACCGAAAACTTGATAAATATTCTTCTTTTGCCAACGGAATAATAAAGCTCATTATAATTTAACTATCTCGATTTCTGTTATCATTGGATTAATTTAAAAAAATCACTTGGGAAACATCAGCAGTTGTATGGTTTTGAAAAATTTGAAAATTTTATCGATTAAACCAACTGTTCTCTTTTATTGTGCTGAATATGCATCGTTTTTCGCTACTTTTGGATTTGAATATCTTGCTGATTTCTGTCTCTCATCTTTCTTCTCCGATTTTTCATTATGCGTAATAAGGGGCACAAGATAATGTACGGCGCGGTAAACATACTTCCGGGTAGTTGTTTTGAGACCTACTTGACGTAAAAGTCCTTGATAGTCGGAATATACTTCTGTAAAACGTGGCATTTTCCATACCAGCGGCGAACATGCAGTATCTTTGATTATTACTAGATCTCATTCTTGCAATCTACGATCAGGTCGCTTCCATTTAAACCTTTTCTGAAGGTGTAGAAGGCACTAATCAATAAATTTTTTACAACATTGACGTAGCAGAGTTCTCTGCTTTGAAGCCATTGTTCGTAATTCTTTCCTCATTAGCAAAATTATCAGGCTTTTCTGAACCACCAAATGAGCTAGTGTCCGAATTTCAATGTAGTTTATATTATTGGTCATTAAACAGAAAGGTCGGCTATCTAAAATGGTCTCCCATTCACACACTGCTGCATTAAACTCTCCATGCGTTCGATTGGACACAGTAGGCATTCATTTTAAAAACCTTTTTAGACTACCAACAACTGCTTCAAACAGCTCACTATAATGACTAGCTCTTAGAGGTTATGACGCAGCCATATTATGCCTTTTCAGTCAAGTTTGCTTGGCAATCTAGTTTAATCTTTGACCCGGCTTCTTTGAGAAGAAGCTCACACAAAGTTTGTGGCGATATCTGATCTCACGACATCGAGTTGTTCTTGTTGACTAATGGATATGTTAAATATGTGCAGTATTACCATGAATACGGTAAGGGCGGAGCGGATTTCAAATTGCTTCACTTTGGTATGTAAACAAAAAGAGTTACGTAGGTTTTCCATTGGCTAAAACGTTGGGGCTCGATCTTAGTTGAGGTCAACAAAGATCAGTTTCTAAATTTTGGAACACCTTTTTCGAGATGTACGCTGAGCTTGATTGTTTTCGTTCAGAGTTTTGTATAAAGTAAACAATCTCTAATATTCCTCCACTCGCTGTTGTAAAGCGGAAATGTAAAATTTTTCACTAACAAAGAAGGTAGTCAAAATATTCCCACAATGTTGGCGGTCTAGCTGTGTCTGTCTGATTATCACATTTTCCTAAAATAATGGAGTGTAAACACAGAATATTGCTCTCTTCGTCCAAAAGTGGATGGAAATTCGACAACCAATGTCGGTATTCAACTGGTTTCTCGTTACTTATTTTATTTATTTGATTACCAAATAGTTCTTTTCGCTGATATCTAATAATAGCGTTTTCGTCTGACTGAATCTCTAGTGCAGTTATGAGGTCTTTATGCCTATTTCTGAAACGCAAGCATTTGGCTACGGTATTTTTCAATTTACACCTAGAAGAGTTACAATTCTGAAGCACAGGACACATCTTCGATTAAGTCTATTACTGCCGTTAATGACATTGCATATTCTTTGAAAAATAGAATTGCAGTTCTCCTCTGCAAAATTTTTGGACATGTGAACCACAAACAGTGAAAAATAAAACTCTTCGAAATGAGCTCTTTAGAGCCGCAATCAGCAGGGTTTTCTTCGGATGGAACTTAGTGTAAATCATTGAATTTTGGGCATTTGTCAAAAAACCTATACATGTATTCGAATCCAATAAATAGCCACTTTGAAATCGGTATAGGGTCCAAAAGTTAAGAGACAAGCTTCATTTAAGATCCACCTAAAGGTCGGTGAAAAGCATAATGCTCTGAAGCTCCATTTTCGTGACTCTCTCCCTTTGACTGCAAACAGTCGCTCAATATAGCTTTGTTCAGAGAATACGCAGCTGTATATTATTGCTGCGTAGTAGAGGTGTGTAACTCTTTACTGAATTGACTCAGTGTTCCGAAACATCAAAGTGTTTCGAAAGATTGGAACAGTAACAATGTTTCGAATGCATCATTTGGAACTTTAAAGAAACTGAAACATTGCTTGATCACTTTACTCCGCGTCACTTAAGTGAGGACGCATAGCGCGAACGCGAGTTGAGATTGAGTTGAGAGCGATAATATGTTGACATAGGGCTGCCAGATATATTGAGATATAATTGGAAGTTTCTATTGTGATAATTTAAAATCCAATATCATACAATATTATATGATTTGAAGATGTAGGTTTTTATCATTTATCAGATGGTAAAGATGCAATTGTGCTTTTATACATTTTGTTTGAGAATTTACACTGCAGCTATGTTTTTCGGATTTTCAGCCAAATATGGGCTTACAGATTTGAGTTCTTTTTCAATGCCGAAATCTCATTAAGGATTATAGCGCGTCACAATTGCATTGCAATTTTTTCCCTTTTTCTATTAAAATTCGCTCAAACACAGAACATATCACACTCTGGCAGCCCTGTTGTGCGTATTCCATCACTGTGCCGACACGATCGACGGTGCACAGAGCGAACCAATTTGGAAACTCGAAAGAGCGTACTATGCATATATGTTTGTATACCTTGTTTCTAACTCATGCTATCAAACATCTCATCCGACTCAGTGTTTCAAATGTTCCAAATGATGCATATCACTGATTCGAATCTTTTTACTGAGTCAGATGCAAATGTTCCAATTTCAGCAAAGAGATGTTTTCCCCGCCATCACTAACCCATTTCCCGTCCATCTGAAAATTTGCACCTCGTTTAGCTGTTCCTATGAGGTTATAATTTTCTCCAACGTATTTCCAAGTGTGGAATTGAATCAATGTATTCATCCGGGTGCTAACGTCATTTTCGCATTTCTGCATGTTAATCGATCGATCGATCGATCGATCAATTTTGACAATACCTCTGGATGGTTTCATGTCCACTTAGTTAGAAATATTTTTCCCGTATCGAGCGTGCGTACTATTTTATTTATTAAATCCTGGCAAGATAAGATTTGCTGAGCTGCACACAAAAGATAATCTATGCAAAATTTATTTTGAATAAGCCATTTCATCTCGTCTGGTGAATTGTCCACAGCGATTTGCTGTAGCGTTTGAATTGCTTGCCAGGCGGCACAATCAAGACCGTAAGTGATTGTTGTTAAATAAAATTCTTCTAGTGAGTTTTCTGGTTTAGCTCTCCATAGCATGCATAGCCTGTTTTCATCTTCATGAAGACTTGTTTGCGGACTTGCCTGTACATTTTAATTATGTCAGCGGTAAATACATATTGATGAACTGCCGAATTCTAGTGGCAATGTGCAAGATATGGTTTTGTAATTTAGGACCCCTATTTCCATTGCTAATAGAGCTCGATTTATTGGAAACATTTCGAACTTTCGTGGTCAGAGCATTTTCTCGAAATATTGATCAATAGAGGATATAATGTAATAAACTTCACCAGTCACATCGCTCTGTAGTTGCTTGGCACTGGTCGCATGTGGCCTAATTTTCGACATTCCCCCATGAAATCATCACGATATTTTAGACATCTGCACTTTTGGCTAAGATATTTCTGAACTATTATATTGTATGAGTCAGAACATAACGGCCATCACTCGTTCGAAAATGATTTTCTTGGAATAAAATTTCGCATTGTTGCTTTTCCACAATCTCAGCATGGTTTGTCGTTATGGATATATTCCCAAATTTTATCAAGCACTGTTCAAATTCCGTTTTCGATACATGGGTAGACGTAAACTGATTTTCAATGACTTCCACGCCTTAGGTAAAAAGTAATGGTAGAATATTTGAACCCAAGAGTATTGGTACAAGAGACTGATAATCAAACGGCGGATCTGCTAACCGCTTATCCTTTAAAATTTCACTTGATTATAGATGGTAGGGGAGGTAGGTTTGTGACTTATTTTTACATCAAACGCTTTGATTTGGATTTGGGCTGCGTTGTTATCATCCAATTAGATGTTTAAAGTCATTTTTGCCGTTAATTTCTCCACAGAAGCTTCTCCTGCGCAATAGACCAACAGTAATGCATTTTTTTCTCAGCTGCAGTTTCTGATATATACCTGCTTTAACTGAATCTTCGATTGAGCAATTCCCATACGCTGTGATAATTGCTCTTATGTACTATTAAGTGCTCGATAACTCGCTTGGCATCAACCTTCAACTTACTTTGGAGCATCATAAGTTGTTCCGCCTCCTGTACTTACTTCAGATCCGTGATAAACTGGGAGGACTATATTGCGAAATCACTCGTATAAGCGTATACGCCATTGAACTATGGAATTTGTGGAATCGGTGAGACTGGTTGCGAGCGATAACGCGATTTCAATAGGACAAGTCGTTTGTAAAATTTGACATCTTTGCCTCTGCTGGGAAGAAGTGATTTTGTCTGGTTTGCCTAATTTTCGAATGCGTATTATTTTCATTGTAATCTTCGTTAGCGAGCCCAATTTCTTTCATTTCGCAATGAGAAACCTGCTAGACGTGGAAAGTCAATCTCGTTTGTCTAGTTTAGCTTATCAGTAATAACGTGACTCGGAGGATTACCATGCGGTACATAAGTTTTGGGAATAGTTCCGGTTGCCTTTTTAAAATTTTGGCTGTGTTGTTGGTTTTCAGCTTTATAATTGTCAACTAAGTTAGAGATTTCTCCTCTTTTTTCCTTCAACTCCACAGTTTCCTCTTTGGCTCCCACGACCTCCATTTCTCTTACAAGAGCAGTTTCACCATTTTGGTACCCTCTTTAGTAAGTCTGAGATGTACTTTTCAACAAATAAATTTGCGTTCCGTGACATACGGAACATTTTCAGGAATATTCTGTTGCATCCGGTTTTGAGGCGCTGCCTTCATTTAAGCAAATAATATTTTGATTTGCTCCTAAGCTTCCTCAAATCTCTATCGAGTTCGTTTCTTCTTTCTTAATTTGCACGGACTCACTGCTTTGCAATTACATTTTGCATTTCTTGTTAATCCATATGATAAATTTCTATAACAGTTATCTATGCTTTCAAATGTCTGGTACTTTTAGCTGAACTTTTTGTTATTATTAGTTTTTCACTTGTCATTATTATTTCTCCGGTAATCTCACTTTTGCCTAATTGAACTATGGTTAGATGAACATGGCAAAAAGGAGGAACTTCCAATAGGCACACCTATTACTCGCGACTTTTAGCCCTTTATAATCATACAATTGCATACGACTTGAATTCAATTATGAAAAATTTCGCATTTTCCCACGACTCTAATAATTATTTTCTTTTTAATAAGCTTCATGCTTTAGGCGAAGAATTAGATTTTTTTTTGGAAATGGAAGTGCTCGTTCGTTAGAGTGATGTCCAAAACCTCTCTACGGCTTGCCATGATGAAAGTAGGATCCACACCTTTGTTTATTAGGGCTGAGTCATGCAGCTAAATGAATTCAAAGAGTGACTCACCCCGTTTATGCCTTGGTGCATACACCTCTGGAAAAAGTGGCGGGTAGGCTGATTGTCGTCTGATTGGACATTATGGTCTTCTTCCCCACAGAAGGACGCGTCATCTGTTTGAGTGTTTTGCCAAGTTTTGATTTTATGGCAAAAAAGTTGACAGTTTACCAACATGGAATTAAAAGAAGGTCTAATTGTTTTGTTTAATAGCAATAATAGCAATCGATGATTGTTGAACTGGGCAATGAATACTGAGATCGTACTTTGCAAAATGCCAATATGCCGAACGTGATGTTGCGATACTTAAGGTACGCTGATAACTTTCACTCTTAAGGTAGATCTCGTAAAAATATACGAAGCTACGCGAAATTATTTTTATAATAAAGAAATTCTGAAAAAAGATAAATATAAAATATATATTAATTAGCAAATTTAGTCAAATCCATACCTCCAACTAGATGCAAACGAAAAATAAATAAAGATTAATTCAATCACGATTGCAGACCGTTATCCTATTTCGTAAATCAATGAAATTTTCGCAAATTTCGGTGACAATCTGTTCCGTACTGATGTAGATCTAGACAGTGGGTTTCACCAGATTCCCTTGAAATCGTCCGACATGGAAAAGACAGCGTTCTCCGTCAATAATGGGAATTATAAGTTTACTCGTATATGCTTAGGATTTAAGACCTCCTTTTCATGCTTCCAGCGCGCTAGATGAAATTTTAATAGAACACATTGGCAAAGAGAGGGCAACTCCAGAACCTTGACTTGGTATTCCAAGCACTGAAAGAAGCGAATCTTAAGGTTTAAATCGACAAGCGTTCATGACGACTTATGTTAAATATATAAAATCCCAAAACCGCATAAAAGTAAACCCACGCAAAGTCAAACCTATCGTAGACTTTCTTCGACCAACCATTATTAAAGAATCAAGATCATTCCTTGGAATGGCTAGCTATTATCACAGGCTCATTTTAGATTTTGTCAAAGTGGCAAATCTTTTAGTCTTCTTTCTGAGGGGAGAAGAAGGACGCATATCCAAACACCAGTCCACTAAAGTAAAAATTCGTTTGAATCACATGGCACTGGAGGCTTTCAAAAAAAATGCTCGATTACCCGAATTTTGAAACGAGTTTCTAGCTGACAGCGGATGCATTCACAGTGCTGTCGCAGGAAGAAATCATGTTTCTTTCAAAGACATTAACCAAAAAGAAAAGAAACTACGCTACCAAACGAAAGAGAAATGTTGGCGATTATTCGGACATTATGGTCATTACTAGATGTCATCTACACTGACCACCAATCGCTGACGTATGCGCTCAGAATAATAACACCAAAGTGAAGATGAAGCGTTGGATGGCAATCCTGGAAGAGTACAACTATGAACTTCAGTACAAACGAGAAGGAGTCACCGTCGTCGTCGTACCATAAACATTTTTACCGACCTCCAATACACCCAAGAAAAGATTCTAGATATATTTAAAATGTATCTAAATTCCGACATCATCAGTTGTATCAAAACAAAAGAGAATATAATGGGCTTAATCCAAGAAATCTATCTCCTCTGTTTCCAAAATTATAAGGTAAGATTAACCCAGAATGAAGTTATTTCGATAGAAACTGTGAAAGAAGAAATAATTTTAAAAAGCCTTGAATTTTCCATCTTTCCTTTTTATGATGCAAGAATAACTAGGAATCCAAATTTATAAGACGCCAGCGTATAACAACAAAGTTAATGCACATGTGGAAAGATTTCATTCTATATTGACTGACCTAATGCGATGCCTTAAAACCGACGGCACGCATCAAAATTTTGAGGAATTGCTTCAGCAATCGATCTTTGAATGTAAATACAGCATCCACTCTGTAATCGGGGAAAACCAGTAGAAATATTCTATATAAATTCAAGAAAAAAAATGAAATCTTAAGATAAGCAGGAGAAAGATTAACAGCTCCACAATAAAAAGGAAAATTAAGGAAAACGAAATGAACAAAATTATTTTTGTTGTGAATAATAAAAACTTAGAATTTTAGTTAACATTTAGATACAAGAAACAATTTGTCACAGAAAATAAGCCCACATTTTCCATAACGGAATCGGGAAGGACAGTACATAAAAGCGAAATAAAAAATGAATTTCACATTTCCCAGATTGCTTTTCAATTACACAAGTTTTACGTTAGCCGCACCAAGCAGCTCCCCAACACGAGTCGTGAAACCTTGAGTTATATCGTGTCCATACTGGCGGGGCGTTGTCTAATTGGCAGACACGCAGAAAGATTCGCGTTCCCTTCAACGATTTCTGCCGAAGTTGCAAATTGGAAGAAGAGGAAGAGACAATCCAACATTTTTTGTGCGAATGCCCAGCACTGTCCAGGAAACGCACGCAAACTTTAGGCTCATACTTCCTAGACAGCCTCACGGAAGTAGCTGATTTGAGCATCGGCTGCATAGCCGGCTTCATACGAGAGTCGAAATGGTGATCGAAACAACTGAATTGATGTAACGAATGATATTTTGAACATGATTAAAAAGAACAGATCTCTCGAAAAATAAAGGAATATAAAATTCGAATTGTCAAAGAGGAATTAATAAGTGCCGTAGAATCCATACAATTAACCAAAGCAAATATCGTAAATACCAATGTACTTTTAAAGGCAAAAATAGATCAAATCATTGAAAATTTTGGAAAGGGTCATATCTCCGATAAAGACGTCCTCGAAGTTTAAGAATTTGCAGATGTAAAAGTTGCGCGAAATAAGCGTTCCGATTTCTAAAAAATAATATACGATACCTTAATAATAAGACCTGTAAAGAAAAATATCAAAATTCCGTTTGAAAACATTCTTAACTCTTTATACCATCGTGTGACATTACTGTAACATACCGAATAATTCCTTACAAATTCCAAACCTTACATTTTATTCCATTTTAAGTCACTGTAACACGACGGTAACCCACCACTCTATGGATTATTCATGCAGTTCTTGTGAACTGTATGGCGTTACGTGTATCAAAATTCGTGCGAAATTCACCTTGCGCCACTTTGTGGCATTTGTTCGTGGGTGAAGTTGATAAAATACGAAAAAAATATAAAAACGACACAAAATTTGTGAAAAGTATGGCGTTGCATTACACTACAATAAACTTAACAATTGTTTGAAAGCGTTCCCTACATCTTAGAGGAACAGTTTAAGGCAGTGTTACACATCTGTCATACACGCTTTTTGTGCATTTTTCTCATTTCTTAGTAAAAAAAATTCAAAACTAAAAAATACGTGTATTTTTATTTATTAAAACCTACCACAAAACAAACTATTTGATAAAATATATGCAGTTGAGGTATAAAGGGTTAAAAAAGATGAATTTCTATTCGGCATAACAAAACCATGTAAAATTGTCAACAATCTATCAATTTGTAATAGAAACTGTATAATAGAGATCAACTGAATGCATCCCCAACCTGTTAAGGGTTCAAATCCATTATTGTAATAAAACCAATGACCACCACATACCATCCATGGAAGAAATCGTAATAAGGCTAATTGACTATATATATATATATATATATATATATATATATATATATATATATATATATATATATATATATTGTACATATATATAAATAAATAAATTCCATTAAATTAAAATTAAGAATAATATTATTTTTCTGCAAAAATGCCAACAACGTGCGAATTAAGTTTAGCTAAATATTTGAAATTTTAATTAACTTAACTTATTCCGAAGCACTGAGACACCGAGAAGTGTCTGCCAGAACAGCAAGAAGATTTCAAAATGCCACGCTCAAAGGCTGCAAAACAAGCAAGAAACTCTGGCTGTCAGACAATAATATAAAGAAGCGTTTGCAATGCTGTATGAAACATAAAAATTTCATTGAGGAAGATTGGTCAAATATCGTGTGGTCGGCCGAATATTACTTGGAGGAGTATTTATATTATTAATCTTACAAGAAGACGAAGGCACGACTTCGTCCTCTCAGATCTGGATGAAATTTGGCAAATAAATAGAAGACGTCAAGGATATTCGATATTTAGAATATTAGACCGCAACAACCCTACGATTTTGAGAAAAAAGCCTTCGCGTCAAAACTCTATACCTCGTCGTACGTGTAATTAAGATATGATTCGCGCTAGTTATTTAACGAACCAGGAAACCACACTAAAGACTGACTCTTGTATATATTCACACATGCTTCCTTTTCTTAAAATGTAGTAATTTCCTAGTATCAACCGATTAAAACGGTGTAACGAATGTCTGGCCAGAATCACAGCCTTTAAATTACGATGCCAACGTTTGACGATTCCATTCAACGGGGGATGACATTATGATGTTATATTTGATGAACAGCCAATAAAATTAACTACCTATTTGGGCAGTGACGACTCCAACAGGCTGCCATAATCTATCGCTTTAGCCAGAGTTCATTAACTGATCATGCAGTGGACTTTCCTCGGGATATATATATATATATATATATATATATATATATATACTATACATATATATACATACATACATACATACATATTATATACATATATATATATATATATATATATATATATATACATACATATATATATATGCGTGTGTGTGTGGGGGGGGGTGAGTGTTGTGTAAGGAGTTGGGTCCATTGCCACAACGGGAGTCTTCAACATCGAAGGTTGGTCCTCTCCATGGTGGGATAAGCTACAATAACTGCTCGATTCCATGATATGAAATAGAAAAATTGGAAAAATTAGCAACATTAGAGTGGAAAAGGCTGGCACATTTTTGCCACTGGTCAAAGACTTAAAATGCCGATAATAGGCATTACCTGAAGTGCCGCTAGATAGACACAATGCATGAGGTCTTTTGAGTGCCGAGAAGGAAAGGTACTGTATTAAAGTCGTTCAAACGATGTGAAAAAACTATATTTTCTGTAAATTCTTATTCGCTATTCATCAAATTTCTTCATGAGACCCCGTAGGTGTTCAAACACTTTT
>OZ012661.1:69316570-69596788 GCA_963942545.1 Oxycera nigricornis | reverse complement strand
GTACGCCAAGTACTCCACCGAATACTGGTCCAGTTCGAAGGTCGTTTGTGCCACCCGTTCGTGAGGAGGAGAGTGAAGACAACGTCGAAACCGGGTCGGACGTACGACTCGTCAGCGCGATCGACGGGCTAACATGGTGAACTAATTTCTAAAGATTTAATAAAAGCGATTCTAATTGAAATGATCTGCTTGATCTATACTCCTTGCTTTCGACACAAGAATTAACTCTCTACATGGGGGCTCAACCTAAAAAGCCGCTGGAACGCCGGCCAGTTCATGAGCCACGTTTCTAGCGTTGCTAAGTGGTGTGATTCGGAAGTGTATCGAACTTAATAATGCTGTGTGGTAATATTTAGCGGTATAGACCTAAAATATTGATTACTAGAGCTGTGTGGTGACATTATAACTGAAGCTGTGTGGTTCATTGTGGATTTTACCTAGTGATCGTTGTGATTCAAGTAGATAACTTTGAGATCCATTTTTCTAACTAGCGTGAAACGCGCTCCGAATTTGTGAGTGTCAGCGTAACAGGGCTAAAATTCGCCTCTAACTAAGAGAAAGAAAACGTGGCCACGGCGTCTAACAAGAAGTTGAAGCAAACCTTAAAGCCTGCGCGCCTGCAACCTGCGCGAATCGCAAAACAGTGCCGAGCCATCGAATCGGCGGACAAGATGAGTACTGCGCAGAATAATGGGCAGCAGCAGCAAGAAGTCGAGCTCTTGCGCGCTCAAAATTCTCAGCAGGCTGAGGCCATTGTTGAGCTGCAGCAACAGATGCTGGCAATGCGGGAGAAAGTATAACCAAAATGATAGCAGGAAAATTCCGAACGTCCACTGTGGCATTACAAGCGGCACAGCGTGAAAAAGAAGAGCGCAAAGTTCAGTTCGAGCAACTAAAAGCTGCGCGGTTTGCGACAGAACAGGAAAGTGAGTACCTGACGGCGCAGACATCAGCGACCCGCAGAACAAGCTCAGCAAGTTCGTCAAACAAATATGGAAGCGGCGCGCGCTCGTGTCGAATCGCGAGCATGAACGGTTGATGCAAGTGGCAAAGAGGGCGGCTGAGCAGGCGGCATTAGCGGTGATGCAGTCCAGCTTCACAACGTCTCTACCCGGCACTGGAGAGGCTGCATCTTTGATTAATTTCCCGGTACCACAACAGGGGGAATTTCTCAATAGGCGAGTGGCACTAAGTGTCACTATAGACACCCTACCAAAATTTTCCGCGAGCAACCCGACACAAACGGTGCAAAAGTGGATTGCACGGGTAGACGAGGAGGCAGAGATTAATGAATGGAGCGAGCACGAAAAATTTCTGGCTGCGAAACGTGCACTGACTGGTGCTGCGAAGCGTTGGTATGACAGTCAGGAAGGCATTCGCGACTGGAACCTGCTGCGAGAGGGCATGCTGAGAATATTTGGCCGAAGAATCAAGTCTTCGGATATTCACCACAAATTGCGCAATCGGAAACGTATAAAAGGCGAGTCTGTGCTAGAATTTGTACACGAGATGGAGTACATAGCATCGCAAGCAGACTTGGCCGCAGATGTTGTACGCGAGTATATAGCCATGGGCTTCACGGAAGACGTCCATGCCCGAGCAATGCTCAGTACCGCTCTGTCTAGAGAGCAGTTTACCGACCTTTTGGAATCGTACGATAAACTAGGGTTATCGGTTCAGCAAGACAATCTTCGGCGTGGCAAGCAACAACATAGCAACAGCTTACGCTCGAGGAAATGCTACAGCTGCGGAGACGAGGGACACATAAGCAAATTCTGTCCCAAAGACGAGCAGGAAGCACAGGCCGAAGGTCGGGATCTACCGAGAGTCGCGAGAGAAGTTCGATGCTACAAATGCAACGAGATTGGCCATATAGTTTCGAATTGTCCGGTGAACTCAAAAGGGAAAAGTGGCCCAGCAGTAAGCAACACTGTACATTTGGGTAGTAACCGAAGCTGCATACACGGAGAAATCGCTGGGGCAAAACTTCGATGTCAGATCGATAGTGGCGCCGACCGTAACATAATGCGCGAGGACTTTTACAAAGTAATAGCCGAGAATTACGCTTTAGATGAGGAGCGAATCACACTTCGAGGCTCAGGCGGACCTATAGCGACGAAAGGGAAGGTATGCGTACCGACGAAACTTGGCGGGATATTGTATGAGCTTACTTATACAGTCGTTGGCGAGGAGCACCTACCGTGCAAAGTGCTTATCGGGGACCCACTTCTCGACGTGGCCGAGATAAAGTTACGTCGCGAGGGTCCAGTAATAGAACCCATTATTGGCGAAGAGTACGTGATGCTCGTCGAAGGTGAAACCTGGGACAACGATGCCATTAGCGTGGCGGTCAACCGAGTAGCGGAGCCTTACCGCGAGAGAGTGCGCGAGGCTCTATTGAACTATGTACCTACAGGGCCAGCAGAAACTGCGGTAAAAATGCGCGTGGTTTTAAAGGAAACGCAGCCTATTGCTAGTCACCCGCGTCGATTGTCACCTGCCGAGGAAGTCATCGTGAAGGAGCAAATAGATGAATGGATACGAAAAGGAATTATTACGCCGGGTGCGTCTGAATATGCAGCACCTTTGGTGGTACAATGGCGTAAAGATGGACGAGTAAGAGTTTGTATCGATTACAAGAGGCTCAACAAAGTCGTCGAACCCGACCACGACCCGTTACCACTAATCGAGGATGCAGTTGACGCCACGTCCGACTCAAAGGTCCACTCGGTATTGGACTTAAAGGACGGATTTTTTCATACCGATGTGGAAGAAGAGTCTCAAAAGTACTTGGCTATGGTTACTCCTTGGGGACAGTATATACCAACGAAAGCCCCCTTTGGCTTTTGCAATTCGCCAGCAGTATTTCAGAGGTATATACGCCAGATATTTCAACCACTTATTGGCAAAGGAATAGTAGTCGTGTACATGGACGACTTGTTCATCAAAGCGGCAAACGAACAAGAGGCATTAGATCGTCTTAATATGGTGCTCGGCGTGTCGAGCAAATACGGCCTACGCTTCAACTGGAAGAAATGCGTCATACTGCAAGAAACTGTCGAGTTCTTGGGCTATATAGTCTGCGGAGGCACAATTAAGCCCGCTCCTGGAAAGGTAGAAGACTTGGTAAATTATCCAAAACCTACTACAAGTAAGCAGTTGCAAAGGCTACTTGGACTTACCGGCTATTTCCGCAAATTCATTGGTGGTTATGCGGAAATCGCGAAACCGCTCAGCGATATGCTGCGCAGGGACGAAAAATTCGTGTGGGAGGCGCCGCAGGAGAAAGCGTTTAATACACTGAAAACTGCACTGACGCAAGCCCCTGTTCTGCAGTTATACAGGCCCGAGCGCGAGACTGAGCTGCACTGCGATGCTTCGAAGGAGGGATACGGCGCTATTCTGTTGCAACGGTCCCCGCATGATCAAGCTTTGCACCCGGTGTATTATATGAGTCGCAAGACAACAGCAGCTCAAAGGAAGTACCACAGCTACGAACTCGAAACATTAGCAGTAGTTAGAGCGCTGGAGAAGTTTAGAATTTATCTACAAGGTTTGCAATTTAAAATCATAACGGATTGCAAAGCACTACAGCAGACGTTGGACTGCAAGGAACTGAAACCGAAACTGGCAAGATGGGCAATGCTCTTCGAGCTCTTTGATTACAAGTTGGAGCATAGAGCAGGATCCCGGATGCAGCATGTAGACGCACTGAGTCGCCGAGATTCCGTACTTGCAATTCACGACCCAATTTTTGAGCGACTCCAGCGAGCTCAACGTCGTGACGAAAAGTTGGAGGCCATTCGCTCTATTCTCGAAAGAGGCGCATACAAGAATTATATCCTCAACAAAGGGCTCATATTCGAGAAAAGAGAAGAAAAGCAACTACTCGTCGTGCCGAGTGGAATGCGCGATGAAATCATAAGACGCGCGCACGAGTTCGGACATTCTGGTATTAAAAAGACGATCGAGAAGCTAAATCGCGAATTTTCCATCAAAAATGTCGAACAACACGTCAAGAAAATATAAGATTGCTGTGTTTCATGCATACTTGGCTCTGCAAAGGAAGGGAAGCAGGAGGGGCTACTGAGGCCCATACCAAAAGGAGACGTGCCCATGCACACCTGGCACATCGACCACCTTGGACCACTACCTTCGACCAACAAGAACTATGAGCATCTGCTATTGGTGGTGGACGGGTTCACCAATTATACATGGCTGTTTGCGACGAAGACAAAGAATGCCAAGGAATTAATCAGCAAATTCAACATCCTACAACAGCACTTTGGTAACCCGCAGCGGATAATCGTCGACAAAGGTGGAGCCTTGAAGTCAGAATCGTTCGAATCTTTGTGTAAGAAAAATGGCATAGAGTTACACGCAATTACCGTAGGATTACCAAGGGGAAACGGCCAAGTTGAAAGAATACATCGTCTAGTTAAAGCCGTCCTTACGAAGTTAACAGTGGAGGAGCCTAATACGTGGTATAATATTGGCGATATAGTGGCAATAAAACGCACGCAGTTTGGTCCAGGACTGAAACTTGCTATAAAGTTTCTGGGACCGTACAAAATCAAGGGGGTCAACCACGATTCCGAAGAGAACAGCACAGACCGCTACAGCGTCGAAAGAATCGGCGGCGGCGAAGGCCCAAAGATGACATCCACGGGAGCAGACACACACACTGTGGGCGAAAGTCGCGGCGCAGCGAGCCAAGACGCAAATGATAGCGAATAAGAAAAAAAAAATATTTGTAAAAGCATTGAATTTTGTAATTATAAGTACTGCAATGAGCATGGCTCGAGGGCGAGCAATTGTCAGGGTTGGCCGTGTGGGATTGGGAGAGTATGGGTCGCGTATAAAGCGTCGGGCCATAACAATGTTGGCGGCGGGGAGCGGAAAACAACAGTATCATTACCAGCTAGTCCGAGTACGCCAAGTACTCCACCGAATACTGGTCCAGTTCGAAGGTCGTTTGTGCCACCCGTTCGTGAGGAGGAGAGTGAAGACAACGTCGAACCGGGTCGGACGTACGACTCGTCAGCGCGATCGACGGGCTAACATGGTGAACTAATTTCTAAAGATTTAATAAAAAGCGATTCTAATTGAAATGATCTGCTTGATCTATACTCCTTGCTTTCGACCCAAGAATTAACTCTCTACATATATATATATATATATATATATATATATATATATATATATATATACATATATATATATATATATATATATATATATAAAAGTAGAGAACTACATAAGCTTCCTTTGCAAATAAAAAAGTAGCGAAACGCGACTTAATATGCGTTAACCAATGAAAATCAATTGAATTTTACATTCATGTATTGTGTTTCACGTATTCAAAATAATAGGAGTGCTTCAAAATCCATAAAAACTGGGTAAGATAATTGAAGGTCGATAAAATATTTATTGTTGTGTTGACAACATCCTAACATCCAGCCGAGAAGTCTTTTTGTAACCCAGATATGCCCATGACTTTACCCCTTTAGGAAAGAGTTCACTTTCGATCAATTTAAAAATCAAACAATTTGGAACAGAAATTCACCCCATTAGCACGTTTCACCTACTACGCCCTGTAGGTAGAACACTAGCCAAATGTACCATTGCGAAAATTCAATGGAAGTTAGTTCAAATAAAATAGTCCAATGCTGAAAATATACATAACTTATATAAATAACTAATTGTTTGAAACTTGGTACATTTTTGTTGCAATTCACCACATGAGGTGGAACATCACATATTATGCATTTTTAGCTGTCTTCTTGCGGCAAATTCCTCCAGCGAAGTTGTTTGCATGTCCCATTCTCATTCCGTGGTATCTTATCCGTTAGATGATCCCTACAGTGCACAGTTAAAATTTATGAATACCCTCTATGTATTACAGTTGTACTGTTGAATCTCCTGAAAAACATAGGTATACATTTGCGGAATGTTTTTCTTCATTTTTCGTTGTTGTTGTAACACTATTGCCTGAAGTTCGCAAATCATTTCTCATTAATATCGTTTCACTTTAAAACGCTTACTAAATTGCAGTTTTATCACCAACCGTATCATCCTCATCTTGTGTCTTATTACTCAATACTGCACTTCAATTTTATAGTACAGTTGGTAAATTTCCAAGAAATAAATTATACTCCTCACCTACATCTTCATCTGTCAGTTCGTCGGTTATAGTTTTTGCCGGCACTACTTCAATTTCATAGCTGTCAATATTATTTTCTTTATCAATATCCAATGCGTCCAAATTTTCGTATGAAGGATGGTAACCTGATCAGATGCTACCACTCTAACCTTTTGAAGATAGCACTATGTGGCACCCAAATAATTGTTTGCATTCAATGGTCATTACTTTTAAATGAAGTACCATCTTAGGTATTACATAGTACGCTTTAGATTTACAGATGACTTGTCATTATTTGTTTTTATATGAAATTAAAAACGTTCATAACCTATATACAATATGATGAATAATCACAAATATTTTTTTTCAGGTAACCATGCATTCAAAAGAAACTAAAAACGTGCGAGAGCCAGATGAAGCAGTCGTTAATGATATATATGAGGATATAATTTCAAAAAGAACACAACTTCTTATCGCAATTCCAAAAATTAATTTCACATTTTTACAATCATCAATTGTTAAAGAAATGGCATCAAACATAACTTTTGATGATTTCCATGTAATAAATGTTACATATTTTTCAAACGATTAACATTATCAAGTTGATTTGATATTTCAGAATATGACTTGCTTGTCACTTTTAGCCTTTTATTTTGAAGATATATCAACGAAATTTCAATTTGGCAGCACAGTGAAAGCGGTAATGCATAGTGTATATGTTCAGAGAACGGTTATACCCAGTCAAAATCATAAAAAAAGCGGTGGTATTATGCGAGGAACAAAGGCATTGCTAGGTTTGTACTGCAACAAATACTAAAAATAAATTTTAACTAGTGATAAAATTCAAATTTTGAATACAAAATGTTCATTAAATTATTAGTTAGAAAGTAATCGTAATAATAAAACCATATAATCATGCCTTATAGATTAATATAGTGATATCAATAGGATAATAATCAATAGTAACAATGACGAGTAGTAAAGAATATTAGCAATTGACAGCTTGACAGTCATCGACGTAAATGGGTATGATTACTCTCAAATTTTCAATGAAATATACGCAGGGATCAAACTTGCTTTTTTTCAACTTGGGTCTTCCTTAAACCGAATCTTGCTTCAGGTTTCATTGACAACCCGATTTTGTTAAGCCATATATCGTCCTTTTCTGCATACATATCCGATTGTTCCCATCTTGGTATTCTTCAGATTCTTCTATGAATGATTTTCATCGCAGCATCCATCTGATGGATTTCCATGTTATTTCTCACTTCTCATGATTGTAGCATCCAGACCGATACTTATTGAGCAACAGGAGAAAATATTTTATATTGTATTTATCCCTTACGATGACATGAAATTTATCATAGTGAAACATTCTGTCATGTTTATGCTGTGACTACTTGAGATTTATGACAAATAACATATCAGGTATTGGCCAGCTAAGTTGTGAAAACTAATTTGGCTTTAAAATTATTTTTTTCCTTTCGGAAGATCCACAAGCGTCCGCGATTCGTTGGCTATGTACGATCTAATTTCCTCGTCCATTGTTTCTTTCAAGTTATTTGCATCGTGACGTCTTTTTACTTCCACAACGTTAACTGGATCAATAAATAAAGCGAATGGAGTTAGTTGAAAATGAGGCATACACGCTGGATAGTGATTGGATAGCAGCTTGATTATCAGAGAAAATGTGTAAATTTCTTATGGAACATTCTGGTTTTCCCAGCCAGTATACTGCCTTGTATATTGCAATTACCTCTGCCTGAAAACACTGCAGTGGTTTGGAAGCCGGAAGAATAGTTTCAGGCCTAGCTGTTCTTAGAAAATACCACAGCCAACTTTTCCATCCATTTTTGATCCATCAGTATAGATGCCGATCGATTCCTGCATCTCACTTCTTTCTACTGCCAAGTCATCCCTGCTTGGGATGACTGACTTGAAACCATGATGAAAGCAGGGAATCGGGGGCGCAAGGTTTACTTTCCCTGACGTTGGTCCATCTCTCCGAAGTATGATGGAGTGGCCAATATCTCCCTCCTGCCAGAGATGTGGTGCTTTTAATCGAATTGCAGAGCACTTGGCTTGTTGTCTCGTAAGGACCTCAGTCGGGAGCCAATTCAATAGCATAAACAGTACCTTTTTCGGAGTGGTGCGTAAGTCCCCCGAAATTGAAATAGCTGCAATCCTTCTGATCCTGTTTAACATGTTTGCATTGGATGTTTTCGCAATAGCTGGCCAGCAAACACCGGCGCCATACAGAAGGATTAGTTCCACTATCGCCGTATAGAGCCATGATACGATTTTATATTTCAATCCCCATTTTTTTCCATTGGCTGTTTTGCAACAGTAGATTGCGCATGCCACTATGCGCGCTCTTTCTTCTGTGTTCGCTTTCCACGTGAGCTTGGAGTCCAGAATTAGACCCAAACATTTAAATTGATGAGTTGGTATGAGGCTTATCTCATCGACTTTCGGTGGGAGAAATCGTCTAATTTTGTACCTTGTCGCTGCTACTCCTGTCAATGACCGCCCATACCAGGCTGTCCTTGGCCGCTTCGCTGAAACTTCTGCATTTAACAGGATTGACCAACCTTGGTCTTTTGTTGACCTGCAATTCGGCACTCGCTTGATTCGGGGCTGCCTAATAAGATCTACAGCTTCTATGAGCTGCCCCTTGCTTAGGAATGGAGGTTCTATGAGCCTCTATTGTGTTGGTTGCCCATTCCAGGGAGATTTTATCCTTCTGGGAGAGACTATCAGGGAGTAAATCTTTCAGCCGTTACAGGACTTTTAAGGCAGATCTTCTGTCCCTGTAAGCCACAACTGAGGGGTGTTGCTGCTTTTTAACACCTGAAGTGGAAACAATTTTGGAGGGGGTGCCAGCAACAATACGGGCCGGCTTGTTCGCCGTTACCTTGGTGCTACCATTAGCGCCAAAAGGCTTACCTGAGGAGGTGTTTGCCCCTGGCATAGCTGCCTTGGTGCATGCACCCCTCGAAGAAGTGAGGGGTAGGCTGGTAGTCATCCGATTGAACATTGCGGTCTTCTTCCCTACAGAAGACGCGTCACCTTCTTCCACTTCCCTTCCGGGCCGAGTGGATCTTCCTTTTTAAATTTTTCGGGATTCATTGCGATTTGGGTCCCCCCTCACAGCCGCTATCTCCACTCGTTGTGCAGTTCCCCTGAGACCCCATGGTTATCTATGCCGAAGCAGGGAGGCCATGCGAGGGTTGGCACATTCCCTTATGAGGATATGCGCTCAGAGCCGGACCGGGGATTAATCAGGAGTCCAAACTCAACTGAACCTACACAGCCAGACTAGTGGCGACGAGTTTTGAACGTACCGTGAGGCCTGCCAGGGTTTTACCGGGACGGAGGCAGCATTGGCATTAGCCTGAAAGCCATTTCCGCAAGATGTCACTCTTGCGTACTCAGGTGACAGAATACCACAGCTACCAGCCCAAAGCATCAAATAAAGTCGTTAAGACAAGAGAGTTGTCCGAGAACTTTCGTGCCGTGGGAGATCATTAAGCAGGATGCACTGCCAGGAGGCGATTTAACTTACATCCATTTATAATTGGTAAGTGGTAGTTAGAAGAAGAAAATTATTATTTTTGCAGACTAGTTTGATTAATTTATTCGTTTTCTCGCAATCGTTATTAAATGGCACGATTATAGCTGAATTTTGAAGGAATTATGTCAATGCACAGGTATGGCTCGAAAATAGGCACAGATACAGGAGCTGGAATATTTTACGATATCTGGAATCCAAACAAATCGTTGGCGCTCCCCGTATATAGCACAGTTGTGTAGCTTGGGGCAGTGGCGATTTTGTGAACTGCAGAGATAATCATCAGGAGAGAGGATATTCATAAAGAACTGTGTTGCTTTAAGTTTGATTCACAGATGTTCACGCTTTAAAAAAACAATTAGTCAAACGACATAGGGGTTTCGAGCTCTACGTACTTGTAGCAAGTGATATATTTTGTCATGTATGGCAAGTTTATTAGATGATGATTTGTATGATCGAACTCGAAGCAAAAGCGACAGAGCCACAATCAGAAATCACTCAATAGCTAAAAATAAAAAAAAATAAACTTCCACGAACAATTATCAAATTAGTTATTGCTGATATTGAAGTTAGATATCATTTGAAATGTAGCAACCGGCTCTGAAAAACAAAAATTATAATTTTGTAAAGATATTTTATAGATATACAAATTGGTAGGAAAACGAAACTAATTATATAATGTGATACGGGGCCACAACTAGGGAAATAATCCAATGCACAATGCAATCAATCGCAATCAATGAGGCAAAAGTATTGTTGATTTCAAATTTCATTCTACTGAAACTCAATTCTTTAACATAACGCCCAACGTAGAATTAAAGGTGAACACATCGGAGGTTGAGGAGTGACTTATTGCACAATTCAGTTCAACTCTATTATAACAACAAGAATGCTCCCCATCAAAATGATGTATTCATATTAATTGTTATCAGAAAAAAATACATATTAAATAGAGAGATCAGCTTAAAATTCAATTTAGTAAATTGTTCTGGTTTCTTCACAAAATATTTCAATTGAATCTGGAAACAAAAGCTATGTGCAAAATCTCTTACCGTTAATCTAATTCGATCTGTAGACTAAAATAACTCAAGCAATGTTTGACGCATTGCGCTGCACTAAGAATCAAATCCTTCAACGTGAGCTCAACTTAAATATGGTCTTATCTGAAGTGAGCAAATATTGCGATAAAATGTTAACAACATCGACTAGAACACGGTATCTTTATATAAAGGTAGTTCACAAACCAAATGGCACATGATAGAATCAGAACCTCAGAACGTGGACCCCAACTGTGTGCTAGGCATTTTAATATGTTCCACGTGCTGATAGTTTGCCTTGTGAAACCTTTACATTTAAAAAATTAAAGTATTGCGTACGTAAATATATATACACGTAAATTTTACATTGTTTCAATTAATACTACAAATAATGAATTTTTGATCAATATTACACTTCGGACACACAAAAGGCGACATTATAGTTTGTTCATAGGCTTTGCAAGCAAATTGGTATTGTGTCGTATAAGATGTATGTTCGCTTCCAATTTGAGCATTAACATTTATAACTGCATAAGTAATCTGATACTGTTTTTTGTTTAGAGACTTACGAGGAGAATTTAAAGAGCTTTATCTACTTTTGCCGTCATCTTTTTAAGATCGTTCTTAACACAATTGAAATAATCTACTGCCTCAGAATTGAAAGAAAATATCCCGCATTTTCAAAAACTATTCTTGATCATCTCCGGCAGGTTTTCATGGGTTAAAACTATTTGCGATATGGGGTAAAACGTTGACTGTGTCAGGCACGTAGTCGCATTCGCCACTCAAATCGCCCATTCATAAACAGTTCTTTTTCATTCCGATTTATGAAGTTTGAAGCCGCTGACATCAGCAGGTTGCATCATATGACTGGTTTTCAGTGAGAGAGAATGCAATATGATTTGATTATCAAACCAATATTGGCTCAAGTTCATCTTTAAATGACTCTGTGTGCATTTACAAAAACAGGAACTGTTATTTTTTACTTTGTGATCGCCTATCCATTTGCCTAATCTTTTTATGATGTCATCCAGCTTAAATCAAATTTCTCAAAAATCAATCGCTGGGAATTCCAACAATACACTTTGGTGGTCACTCGTATTCCATCATAATATTATAAACGGAGTACAACAGGTCGTCCGCTTTCAAAGGAAAACAACATTTAGCAAATCCTCTTCTTTAGACAGAATTAAGTCAGGACCATTTATCGAGGAATTTCTGGTACTCTTAAATGAATTCTGTCTCGTATAGCTCCTCTTGGAACACCATAAAATGTGCTTGCTTCTCTTATGCTTTTACCATCACGAATAGCTTTCTTTGTAGTGATGATTAGTTCGCTGAGCCTTTACGACAAACTTTGCAAGAAGAGTTATGCGCGCAATATCACAACCGTAAAGCAAAAACATTTATATTGTGTTCTTATTATTTTTAATCAATTTACTTGGAGGTTGGTTACTAAAACTATCGCAACCCCTGATAAACAAACTTTAAATATGACCGACTACTGTTAAAGTTATCTTACTATTAAGTTTTGTTAATACTGAACAGTTATTTTTTCCGACAGCTATAGCTAGACTACTATGATGAACTTTAGTTAATACTGAACTGTAGGCAAGCAACTTCCATTTGTAAAACATAAGCAAAAACAAATAAAACTCTTTGGAATGCTCACCGACCTTTCTAATATTCGCACTTTAAACTAAACTAGCGCCGAGAACTAATATGGTATGCAAAAGTAATTTTAAAAGCCTCTGCTATGGTGGTAAGCATGATAACAAATAAACGATTCCAAGAAATTTAAATTAAAATTAAGTGAGCTTTACATGTTTTTGGGCTTATTTGTAACGCTTTAGTTGGGAAAACGGTCGAGTACTGGTGCCCGGATGACTTTACCAGACATGGCACTATATTTTTTGGTGAAGAATTTAAAAAAAAAACAAGGGGAAAAACGTGATGGGAAATTTTGGTATAATGAAGGGAAAATGTCATGTGATGGGATTTGTGAGCGGATGATCGTTCAAGCTGAACGTGTTGCTACGTGGGTATGTAGGAAGTATATAATAGAAAATGGAACTCTCCCAAATATTCCGGATCATGCTGTGCCGTGGAAATCTATGCATTATCGGATTCAAAATGGATTAAGTATAAGTCATATGGTGAACAAAATTCTTGGCAGTATAAATCTACAAATTCAGCATCAACAAAAAAAAGGTGTTGAGCGTTAATAAGACATAGAATGAGCAAACAACAATTTAAACAATTTGGCCAACAAAAATAGCTGGCGAGCAGAAATGATTTGTTGTGGGTCGGTAGACCTGAAGCCTGTGAAGAATGCAACAAAGTATACCAAGAGAAAATCTTTACGCTTGATTTAAGTAGTAATGTAGTAAATAATGTTTGATTTGAATAAACTTTTCGAACTTTTACATATCTTAAAATTAAAAATAATGTGACATGCGCAAGCTTCACTCGCACACTGAGGAAAAAACCCTGAAAAGTATATACAAACACGTTTTAATCATGATCATAAATTATCTCAACCTAGAAATCCATAATGTAAAATTCAAATTGTTGTGTAAATTTAATTGATTCACCCACGACGTTCACGGCTCAACTTCTTGTCTCGCCTTCCGTATCAACAAGACTAATATGCCACGATCATCTTTGATGATCTAGGACCAGCGACTCCCTTATCTTATATTTCACACATTCCCTTCACTCGCATTCCTTTTCTATACACACATGCAATTCAAGGTTAGTATCCTAGTTTCCTACTAATTGTTTTCTCTACTCAACCATTTTCTGTTTACACCACTCATACCAGATGTGTTAATAGCGCTGGTCCTTTTTTTTATCGCTGTTTACTCATGAAGATACCGAGACAAGAAGAAGACCCAGTAGTCTTTGTTCCTAAAAATAGAAATGGTCGGACTAACAAGCAAGGCTTTCGCTTGGTTCGTAACAAAATTATTTATTTAAGAAGCAAACTTTTTTTTAAATATTTTGTTACAAAATGAGGCTTGTTCCTCTTCGAAAAAAATAAACGGTCTCCTATCAAGAATATTTCTTCGAAATGTGACATATGATATCAATTATTTACAATTATGTATTGAATAAATAAAATTCAAATTATATTTAATAAAATATTTTCAACTGTTTATATGATGGTAAACAATTTGAGATATTTTTTTGTTTGAGTACATAATACATAACTTACAGGTCCTCAAGTAAAGCGGTTTTTGTGGTAGACCTAGAACAAAATAGGTCAAAAGCCGTAACTTTATTATGTATGCAAATAAAAAAGAGCTTTGTTACAATTTTACTTTGAGTTGCAAAATATTGAAATCGTCTTTCTTTACAGCACATTTGTCATCTAACACCAGATCGAGTCATGTGCAAGGAGAGCCAGTATTGATTGAAACTTCCGAAAAACAAGCGGAGGAATTCATTTTAATGGCGAATTGTGAAAAGGCTCATGTACAAATGCGCCGATTAAAAAACGACTGCTGCTCTGCGAAGGTATGCAAATTTTGGGTATATTGAAACTTTTAAAAATGTTCGGATCTAACTAATTTATTTATTTACACCAAACAAAGCATCAAGTAAACAATACAAAATACATAAATAATTAATAAGTTATAGTAAATTAGTTTGATTACAAATTAATCAGGCTTAGTTGGGGAGTGCGTGGTTATGATGACAATAGGACCTTTGTCAAGTTACGTTTAAAGGACGATTTAGGGATACTCGGAGAATAGTGGTTACTAATAGTTTTGAATATTCTGCAACATTTATTCATCGGTTCATTCTGACCATAGGCTGTGTGATGCCGATATTCTTTAAGCAGGGTTGTGTGTCGAGTACGTCGTTGTTGGTCATTCAATTTTATCCTATCAGCGAGGGCTACTATATTTACTGCGCCGCTGATAACGTCGAAGGTTAAATTGGCACTAATTAGTGTTCTTCTAGATGAAAGAGGCATTAAGTTTAGAAGGTCTAGTCTAGATTTGTAGGAAGGAAGACTATGAAAAACACTCGGGTTGAAGAGGTCCCTCAAGGCGAACAGCAAGAATTGTTTCTGGATAGATTTAAGTCTGTCGCCGTGGAGCACAAAAACGGGGTTCCAAATTATGCAAGCATATTCGATCAGAGGCCGCACGAAGGTGGTGTATAATTACTTGGTAACCCAAACGTTTTTGAACTCCTTGGCACGTCTCTTAATGAAGCCAAGCTCTTTATTAGCCTTTGATAGAACTTTGTCATATTGCAGATTGAACCGCAATTGGTTGTCTAAGACTACGCCGAGGTCAACGACATGATCAGCCCTGTTTAATACGATGTCGTTAAGGTAATAAGAATAGGTAGTAACTGCATTCTTACGGGAAAAGCTCAACACGTGGCATTTGTTGACATTGAGATAGAGCTTATTCTGACTACACCAGTGTGCAAGTGCTTGAAACTTGGATTGGAGGAAGGCTGCATCCGATTGTGTTTTGATGCTGTAGTAAATTTTTAAGTCGTCAGCATAGAATAGGTGAGGGATGTCAGACAGTGTCGCAGAATTTTGGAATTTGACCATCTGAGTTCGGTCATAGAGATAAGATTGTAGCCAATTGAGTAGGGAACCAGATACACCAAAATTACGTACTTCACGTATTAGGGTTTGATGATCAACCCGGTCAAAAGCCTTACTAAAGTCTGTATAGACCGCGTCAACTTGGTTTCTTAATATAATGATATAAAGAATCAAGGTCGGTAGGGAGACCTTCTTGTTGGATCATGACCTAGAGATTGGTTTTCATTTTCCCCTCAAACCAAGTAGTTTCCGGTGCGTTATGCATGTATGCAAGGAAAAGGCGCACATTGTCGTAAATTTTATGGTCTCTTAATCGAGATAAAAGATATTTGCTCTCATGATCGTCTGTAGAGTTCGAGGTAACTCTAGCAACCGGAGGTACCAGTGGATCAGTAAATTTAGGTGCGGAAGGTTGATTAATAGGAAGGTTTGCCATGTGGATAGCACCGAATTGCGAAGGGATTTGATCCTCACCGCGGATAAAATTAGCATATTTGGATGTTGCGTTTGTCTTAGCAGTCATCATGTGACAAGGGGAGGTTTCGCAAGAAACATCAAGTGGAATGCATATTGAAGCCGGCTGCTTGGTATTGAAAATATGTCTTGCAGGGGTGGGTTTCGTAGAGTCTGCGCTGTATATGGGACTTTTTTTAAGGAAGTGTCAGTGGTAAGCTTACAAGACGTAGGTATGCTAACGGGGACTTTAGAAGTGGATGCAGGTAAAGTGGGAGTAGTAATAATACCTAGTTGTTGGACGGGATTAGGGTCGGGGAAATTCTAGATATTGCAACATTTTTAGGAGAGGCTGTACACGTAAATGAATTGTTCTTACTGACTAGTTTCTGCTTGCGCTGATCCTTTTTGGTTGAGTTACGCCATAGGGTGAATGTCATCCCATTCCAAATTTGCTTCGCCTTATCTTCATGCTGAAAGAACAGCCAGGCATACCGAGATGGAATACATACTTTGAATGAAGTGGTTTTACTCTTGGTGCTTTTAGAGAGAGTTTCAGCTAAACAATCAGTAATGGCAAGCTCACTTTGAAGGAATTGAATCATCCACGTTACATCTGCAGATACTGGGGCACCCCTTACATGAAATACTTCGCAGTCTTCATTCTTCCGTGATATACACGAGGCAATAGTGACGTTTTTCACGTAATCTGCTTAACTTTATTTATCCTTCTATTCCAATCTTCTTCTGACCAGGATGTATCGAATTGGAAAATCTTTCTGGCACTTTTTGTTTTCTTGGCAATAGGTGTTGAAACTGGTTTTTTATCCTCGACAGATAAACGTTTGATGAGAGATGTTGCTTTGTCTTGCGTAGGAACTTTCAATGCACTGTTCAACATGTTTTTAAGGTCAGGAAACAAAATTTCATGGTTTAGGGGCAGTTCACAGCGGGTTGGAGTGTTATGGGTAGTGCGGATATGTTCGCACAGTACAGAGCCCATGCTTACAATTTTCTGGATTACACTTTCAAATTTCTTTTCTGTGGTTGTTATTCATGATGAGTTTTGTATTGACAGCGTAGTCAATTTTTCATTGAGCAGGTTCAATAGTCTACCTTCGAGATCGGCTATATGTTTTGCGTTTGGTTCCTGTTTGTGGGAAGGAGACGTCGACAGTGTACACATTTTCGCTAATTTATTATTCATGATGTCAAATTTGTTGCGCAGCTCACGGAGAGCCTTGTCGAAACCTTTATTGTTTTTGGCGGTGGAAAGTACAGTGGTTAAATCGTCGAAACTGGTAGCCATTTCCACAAAACTTTCATCGTTTGCCCTTGTCTGCGCTTGCTGCTTCGCCAATAAGTGTGCTGTGTCCTGTGTTAATTTATCGATATGACTTATGATATTGTCATACATACATTTCATCAGCCTGTTGGTGTTCTGGCAATCTGCACAGATAAAGCTGTTGTCCATGTAGGGATGGTACCAATCCCTAGGCACATCAATACATGCCCCGTAAAACTTTCTGTTGCGAAACGCGCGGCATGTCACAAACTTGAAAGTATTGTCGAACGCGATGCAATTTTCCATACTGCATTTGATATTCATGTTGCGAATTGCACTTTTCGGTCAATGTCATCGATTTTATAAACAGCACAATTGATATCGCGGTGAAGATGTGCAAGAATGGCTTAATTGGATCAATATGTTGCTATAATTAATTGGGTCACTTTGGTGTAAAAGGAAATATGCAAAGACACGCACAAATTAATAAAGTACAGTATGAACAATTAAATAATTGATTGAATGGAATATGGATTAACTGCACGTACAACAGCTTATGAAAACAGGTCTACTCGCCACGACGGTTCATACGATTTTTGATCACTCAATTGTGCTCAGACTCTCTAAGCAAACGATCAGTTAAAGGCCTCGCCAATTTGAGTGCTTTTCAATAAGCCACATGCAAATCGATCCTACAAGCATCACCATCTTCAGGTCTGGCCAATTGGAGCGCACTAAAGACGACCATGTTCGGGGTGCGATGAATAAGGAGAAGTCACGATCGCAGCGTAAAAACAGAAAACGTGAATCTGCCATATAGTTGTGTTGGTACTGATTCAAGTTGCAATAAAGTTGTATCTTGATTAAATTCATCGTGAATATGCAAAAAAGGGAAAGAAATTCACTATTATGCAATTAACCAACAAACGATTCTAAGAATTTGCACAATTTCGCCTTTATTAGCCATTTATGCTGACATCTTATGGAGAAACAACCTTCATTCGTTTCTGCATCACCGTTAGCTTCCAGATTGCTGTTTGTCAGATTAATCACAAATCGAAGTAACTTGCGATTTTACATGGCCACCGCCCGCCATGATTTTGACTGCCTACACGCGAAGCTCGTTTTTTCCAAAAATATCACTAATTAGCAAGGCTCTCTTGATTGCTTCTATAAAAACGACGAAAGGTTGCTTACGATGCCGTGGGGATCACGCTCCACTTCTTTGTTTTTGTTAGATTTCTAACTCACTCCAATCGTGATTTGGAAAACAAATATTGTGGCGACAAATATCGAGCCACGATTTTTGACTTATAAATATGGCAAATTCAAAACTATTTCAAGCGAAACGGTGCTGTTTCGTTACTACACAAAACCTGACAGATGTTCAAAGTTTATTTCACCTCAATCACTATCACTGTTCGCATTCCTATTTATGGACCAAGCGTCGATGAGCGGCAGCATTTGCAATAAAGATTTAGCCCTACATTCATCGTTTCGCATGAGAATAAAAAAGAAAAGAAAACGCGTCTTATTCCAAAGTCTATTAGAACAGCGATCCCGTCTCTTTCAGGTTGCGACGCGATCCTTGTATAAATTTCCTATTTAACCATCCGCCAAAATAATTTCCTTTCTTTTCGCCTTTTTCACTACACTTATCAAAATGCTTGAATTAGAGAGTTAGACATCGGGCGTTAGATCAATCATACGGTTTTTAGCTTAAATTAACAGCGTTGTCTAAAGCAACGAAATTATAACTCTGAGGTGCACTTACCACAGAGTTACCTTACCAAAATAAAGTGATTGAATAAATTAAAATAAGTAATTAAAGGTTTTCAGCTGTGACCGTAAATGTTTGGTTTACATGGCAAACAACAACATTAAACAAGACAATATTTCTATGTCAATATCATTTTTAAAAACATATTGCGCTTGTTCATTGATTTCATTATTTAAAAGTCCGTGTTTTCTGAGAATGTACCCAGCTATGTTTAAAATCAAGTGTGTATCTGTTTGGGCGTTTTTTTGTCAAGTTTTGATTTTTTGACAGTTTACCAATATGGAGTTAGAAGTAAGTCTAGTTGTTTTGTTTAATAGCAAGAATGCACTTATTGGCAATCGATGATTGTTGAACTAGGCAATGAATGCTGAGATCGTACTTTGCAAAATATACCGAACGTGATGTTGCGATACGTAAGGTACGCTGATTACTTTCACTCTTGAGGTGGATCTGTTAAAAATATACGAAGCCACGCCAAATTACTTTTATAATAAAGTAATTCTGGAAATATATATATATATATATATATATATATATATATATATATATATATATATAAGTATATTATTTACATTTTGGATATATAAGTTATTCTAATAAGAAAGAAATTCTAATTCTTCGCCTAAAGGGTGAAGTTTATTAAAAAGAAAATAATTATTAAAGTCGTGGGAAAATGCGAAACTTTTTATAATTGAATTAGAGTCGTATGGAATTGTATGATTATAAAGGGCTAAAAGTCGCGAGTAATGGGTGTGCCTATTGGAAGTTCCCCTTTTTTGCCATGTTCATCTAACCATAGTTCAATTAGGCAAAAGTGAGATTATCGGAGAAATAATAATGACAAGTGAAAAACTAATACAGTAAAACCTGTCAATAACGGAACCTGTTAATAGTGGAATTCGTGTCAATAGTGGAAAAAAATTTGGCCGTTGAGCTCTTCCATACAAATTGACCTGTCAATAACGGAAAATCGAAACTCCGAATAGTGGAAAAACAATTCTTGGAAACAAATTTTTTTTCGCTTATTTTTGGTCTTTTTTCCATTTGAAACTATATTTTTTCCAATATAACAATCAATGATTATAAAAATCGTTTCGAAATCACTGTTTCATTTCGTAAAATGCAGAATTTATCGCTTCTGTTGCGGCAATTTGGCATGGCAAAAAATGTATCGTTTTCTTTCTCACTTCGAGTCATTGTTTAGACTTCTTTATTGTTTGGACAGCATCGTGTAATCAAAATTTCTAAGAAATCGAAATTCGGTTTTTGCTGATTCGATAGCTATGAATTTTGCACTGTCTTTGCGACCATAGATTGTTCAGGTCGTCAATTGCAATTGAGCGAAAACACTTTGACCACACAATTAGAACTTCATTACTCTCACATTTTTCCGTCGCTATTGAAAATGAATCGTAAAAGGGGGGATAATAAACCAATCCAACGTTCACGTCTCACGTTAAAACAAAAGTACAATTTGATAAAAGATCATGAAGCCAAAATTTGGAATCGAAGTTTTGAAAGAAAAATACAAATGTGGTAAGCCTGATGTGTACATGGTTATTAAAGACAAAAAAGAAATGATCGACGAATACATTTCATCGCAAAATGTTGAAAATACATTTTCACTCGATAAAATAGTAGAATCCATCAATTTAGTACAGAATGATTTGATTGCAAGCAAAACAAAACAGTCTTCGATTACCGATTACTTTAAATAATAATGTTTGTCATTCGCTGATTTTTTTCATTTTCAGTTTTTCCTTCATTCATTTATCAAAAAATAGTTTTATCTCAGTACATATTTCCTTTTCACGTTCATATATCACTTGATTTGATCATTAAATGGCCATAAAAGTATATGCATTGGTTTTTTATTTAATTTTACTCTCAATAATGGAAAATCATTTTGGTTGGACTCAAATACCTGTCAAAAATGGAACCTTTTAATAGTGGAATTCGTGTCAATAGTGGAGAAAAAAATTTTCCTACGGGATTCCGTTATTGACAGGTTTTACTGTAATAACAAAAAGTTCAGCTAAAAGTACAAGGCATTTGAAAGCATAGATAACTGTTATAGAAATTTATCATATGGATCAACAAGAAATGCAAAATGTAATTGCAAAGCAGTGAGTCCGTGCAAATTAAGAAAGAAGAAACGAACTCGATAGAGATTTGAGGAAGCTTAGGAGCAAATCAAAATATTATTTGCTTAAATGAAGGCAGCGCCTCAAAACCGGATGCAACAGAATATTCCTGAAAATGTTCCGTATGTCACGGAACGCAAATTTATTTGTTGAAAAGTACATCTCAGACTTACTAAAGAGGGTACCAAAATGGTGAAACTGCTCTTGTAAGAGAAATGGAGGTCGTGGGAGCCAAAGAGGAAACTGTGGAGTTGAAGGAAAAAAGAGGAGAAATCTCTAACTTAGTTGACAATTATAAAGCTGAAAACCAACAACACAGCCAAAATTTTAAAAAGGCAACCGGAGCTATTCCCAAAACTTATGTACCGCATGGTAATCCTCCGAGTCACGTTATTACTGATAAGCTAAACTAGGCAAACGAGATTGACTTTCCACGTCTAGCAGGTTTCTCATTGCGAAATGAAAGAAATTGGGCTCGCTAACGAAGATTACAATGAAAATAATACGCATTCGAAAATTAGGCAAACCAGACAAAATCACTTCTTCCCAGCAGAGGCAAAGATGTCAAATTTTACAAACGACTTGTCCTATTGAAATCACGTTATCGCTCGCAACCAGTCTCACCGATTCCACAAATTCCATAGTTCAATGGCGTATACGCTTATACGAGTGATTTCGCAATATAGTCCTCCCAGTTTATCACGGATCTGAAGTAAGTACAGGAGGCGGAACAACTTATGATGCTCCAAAGTAAGTTGAAGGTTGATGCCAAGCGAGTTATCGAGCACTTAAAAGTACATAAGAGCAATTATCACAGCGTATGGGAATTGCTCAATCGAAGATTCAGTTAAAGCAGGTATATATCAGAAACTGCAGCTGAGAAAAAAATGCATTACTGTTGGTCTATTGCGTAGGAGAAGCTTCTGTGGAGAAATTAACGGCAAAAATGACTTTAAACATCTAATTGGATGATAACAACGCAGCCCAAATCAAAATCAAAGCGTTTGTTGTAAAAATTAGTCACAAACCTACCTCCCCTACCATCTATAATCAAGTGAAATTTTAAAGGATAAGCGGTTAGCAGATCCGCCGTTTGATTATCAGTCTCTTGTACCAATACTCTTGGGTTCAAATATTCTACCATTACTTTTTACCTAAGGCGTGGAAGTCATTGAAAATCAGTTTACGTCTACCCATGTATCGAAAACGGAATTTGAACAGTGCTTGATAAAATTTGGGAATATATCCATAACGACAAACCATGCTGAGATTGTGGAAAAGCAACAATGCGAAATTTTATTCCAAGAAAATCATTTTCGAACGAGTGATGGCCGTTATGTTCTGACTCATACAATATAATAGTTCAGAAATATCTTAGCCAAAAGTGCAGATGTCTAAAATATCGTGATGATTTCATGGGGGAATGTCGAAAATTAGGCCACATGCGACCAGTGCCAAGCAACTACAGAGCGATGTGACTGGTGAAGTTTATTACATTATATCCTCTATTGATCAATATTTCGAGAAAATGCTCTGACCACGAAAGTTCGAAATGTTTCCAATAAATCGAGCTCTATTAGCAATGGAAATAGGGGTCCTAAATTACAAAACCATATCTTGCACATTGCCACTAGAATTCGGCAGTTCATCAATATGTATTTACCGCTGACATAATTAAAATGTACAGGCAAGTCCGCAAACAAGTCTTCATGAAGATGAAAACAGGCTATGCATGCTATGGAGAGCTAAACCAGAAAACTCACTAGAAGAATTTTATTTAACAACAATCACTTACGGTCTTGATTGTGCCGCCTGGCAAGCAATTCAAACGCTACAGCAAATCGCTGTGGACAATTCACCAGAAGAGATGAAATGGCTTATTCAAAATAAATTTTGCATAGATTATCTTTTGTGTGCAGCTCAGCAAATCTCATCTTGCCAGGATTTAATAAATAAAATAGTACGCACGCTCGATACGGGAAAAATATTTCTAACTAAGTGGACATGAAACCATCCAGAGGTATTGTCAAAATTGATCGATCGATCGATCGATCGATTAACATGCAGAAATGCGAAAATGACGTTAGCACCCGGATGAATACATTGATTCAATTCCACACTTGGAAATACGTTGGAGAAAATTATAACCACATAGGAACAGCTAAACGAGGTGCAAATTTTCAGATGGACGGGAAATGGGTTAGTGATGGCGGGGAAAACATCTCTTTGCTGAAATTGGAACATTTGCATCTGACTCAGTAAAAAGATTCGAATCAGTGATATGCATCATTTGGAACATTTGAAACACTGAGTCGGATGAGATGTTTGATAGCATGAGTTAGAAACAAGGTATACAAACATATATGCATAGTACGCTCTTTCGAGTTTCCAAATTGGTTCGCTCTGTGCACCGTCGATCGTGTCGGCACAGTGATGGAATACGCACAACAGGGCTGCCAGAGTGTGATATGTTCTGTGTTTGAGCGAATTTTAATAGAAAAAGGGAAAAAATTGCAATGCAATTGTGACGCGCTATAATCCTTAATGAGATTTCGGCATTGAAAAAGAACTCAAATCTGTAAGCCCATATTTGGCTGAAAATCCGAAAAACATAGCTGCAGTGTAAATTCTCACACAAAATGTATAAAAGCACAATTGCATCTTTACCATCTGATAAATGATAAAAACCTACATCTTCAAATCATATAATATTGTATGATATTGGATTTTAAATTATCACAATAGAAACTTCCAATTATATCTCAATATATCTGGCAGCCCTATGTCAACATATTATCGCTCTCAACTCAATCTCAACTCGCGTTCGCGCTATGCGTCCTCACTTAAGTGACGCGGAGTAAAGTGATCAAGCAATGTTTCAGTTTCTTTAAAGTTACAAATGATGCATTCGAAACATTGTTACTGTTCCAATCTTTCGAAACACTTTGATGTTTCGGAACACTGAGTCAATTCAGTAAAGAGTTACACACCTCTACTACGCAGCAATAATATACAGCTGCGTATTCTCTGAACAAAGCTATATTGAGCGACTGTTTGCAGTCAAAGGGAGAGAGTCACGAAAATGGAGCTTCAGAGCATTATGCTTTTCACCGACCTTTAGGTGGATCTTAAATGAAGCTTGTCTCTTAACTTTTGGACCCTATACCGATTTCAAAGTGGCTATTTATTGGATTCGAATACATGTATAGGTTTTTTGACAAATGCCCAAAATTCAATGATTTACACTAAGTTCCATCCGAAGAAAACCCTGCTGATTGCGGCTCTAAAGAGCTCATTTCGAAGAGTTTTATTTTTCACTGTTTGTGGTTCACATGTCCAAAAATTTTGCAGAGGAGAACTGCAATTCTATTTTTCAAAGAATATGCAATGTCATTAACGGCAGTAATAGACTTAATCGAAGATGTGTCCTGTGCTTCAGAATTGTAACTCTTCTAGGTGTAAATTGAAAAACACCGTAGCCAAATGCTTGCGTTTCAGAAATAGGCATAAAGACCTCATAACTGCACTAGAGATTCAGTCAGACGAAAACGCTATTATTAGATATCAGCGAAAAGAACTATTTGGTAATCAAATAAATAAAATAAGTAACGAGAAACCAGTTGAATACCGACATTGGTTGTCGAATTTCCATCCATTTTTGGACGAAGAGAGCAATATTCTGTGTTTACACTCCATTATTTTAGGAAAATGCGATAATCAGACAGACACAGCTAGACCGCCAACATTGTGGGAATAGTTTGACTACCTTCTTTGTTACCAAATTTACACCCGAAAAACGTGTCGAAATAGCGGGAATTTATTTTAAATGGAAAGTGTGGTTTCGGGATAGCGAATTGCTTCCTCTTCAGGTGCTGTCATATGCCAATTCGCTATCAGACAGCACGACCACGGTTAGGCTTGTTGATGGGTTAAGCTCGTTATGATTCAAGCAGAAGCGGAAGAGGAAGCTATCCCGAAACCACACTTTCCATTTAAAACGATGAACCATTCATAAAATTTGGAAGCTAAGAACCCCCATCAATGTGCAATGAAGTGTTAGTAAGTTGCTAACCAAAAAGCACAACTAGTAGACAATGTTATCGACTAGACTAGGAGGTTCTAAGCCAGGAAAAACGGGAATTTATTTCCGAAATTCTCATTCTGTGCGCTCATAGAGCACTTCTTTCAATTTATGGTGCTCATAATCGCCTTGGATCGATTTATATCCACGTATAGAGCTGTAGAGTAGTATGACTTGACTGAAAATGCAAATTTATCGATTCGACGCCGTTCTCAACCATTTGGCTTCTGTCAACCCACTACATGGAAAATTTTGAGTAAAGATCTTGTTCAAAGAGTGCAGCAATTGAAGCCATTGGACCATTGTTTGCATCGTACGTTCGGTAAGTGGGCTGAGAATGAGTTGGAAATTGAAACCCATTTTTACCGTCAAATCGTTTTCAGCGATATCGTTTTTGTTGTAATAATAATCCTCAAGAAATTTAGGAAGCCCCATTACATTCCGAAAAATTCCGGTGACATGATTAGTCCTCCCTTTTCATATTTGAAGACGGAACCAACGTTACCGTTAATGGCGATTGCTACCGAGAAAGATTCATAATTGTTTGATTGTCAACATGAATGGCAATGGTCTAAGGGACAAACGATTCCAACAGGATGGCGCAACATGACATACAGCGCGTGAAACCCTTGATCTTTCTAAGACGTAGTCGCGGTGGTCATATGCCAGAAATTATTTTGAAATGCTAAATGCCATGATATTTGTAATAAGTTATCTGTGTTCCAATTATTTGAAGAGTTATATGCCACAAAAAAAAATTAAAATCTCAAACAGTACACACGATTATCCCTTCAGCTTGGTAAACTTATTGTCAGACATTTTTCGAAGAAATGTTGAAATTAATCAAGTAGATTCTTGTCATGTATTGAAGCTGAATAATAATCGAGCTTATAGTGAACCACAAATCTGAAAAAGATTTAAATGTGTTATTATTTTGGCTCTTCCAATACTACAAATTTAACTTAAACTTATCAGTTTCACAGATGAAATCGAAATACTTTCGTCTACTTTTCCGGAAGGAAAATAAATGGGGGAGGTGTCTGCGACCCCAGGAACTTGCATTTAAGCTTACTGGTGAGCCGACTATACCTTGCAAACATACCTGCCCATCAAAATTCTCCGAGGAGGGTTTGCCATTGGAAGCCGATTATTTTGCACAGAAATGCATTATCACTCGACTTCTGCACTTCGGGACACAATCACTCCAGACTTTTGACACAATTGTCTTAACGTAGGTTCTAAACGAGTTTCGCGGTAAAAAGTAAACGAAGAAGTTGTAGCTCTCGAAAGATGATTCGGACATGGTTGGTTAATTGTAGTAGCAGCCCCCTTTATCAAAAAATGGCTCACTTAGGCCACGATAGGCACATTGTGATGCCGCAAATGATTAGTTCGGCACTAGAAACCTACATAATGACGAGAACTATTTAGATTCTCGTTTGTAGCTGGCTATGCAGCTAATATTTAAATAAGTTACTTCCGTGAAGCTGTCCAAGAAGGGTGTACCTAAAATTTGCATGCGTTTCCTGTATAGTGCTGGGCATTCGCACAGAAAATGTTAGATTGTTTCTTTTTTATCTTCCGATCTGCAACTTCGGCAGAAATCGTTGAAAGGAACAACCAATCTTTCTGCGTGTCTGTCAATCAGGCAGTGCGGTCAGTACGGGCACGATGGAACTCAAGGTTTCGCGGCTCGTGTTAAGAAGTTGCTTGGTGCGTTTGGACCACAGTGCGTGCCAAGTTTGCCTGGTTGTCCTAAAGGTTTCTTCAAGTAGCCAGGCCCTATTTGCAGCCTTCATGTAATGCTGCTTAAATCCTAGCTTTATGGGGGCTACAAGTTGGCCGGCTTGTATATTCCTGAAGCTCAGTGCCAGCACTCGCTAGGGCATCTGCCTCGCAATTTCCCACTATGTCCCGGTACCCAGTGTGGGATCACTTCACAGTAAGCGTCATCACGTGCAATTGTCAGCGGCATTCCGTTACAATTTTAGATGACTAATACACGCTGGATAATGATTGGATAGCAGCTTGATTGTCAGAGAAAATGTTTAAATTTCTTATGGAAAATTCTGGTTTTCCCAGCCAGCTTTGTATATTGCCTGAAAACACTGCAGTGGTCTGGAAGCCGGAAGAATAGTTTCAGGCCTAGCTGTTCTGAGAAAACACCACAGCCAACTTTTCCATCCATTTTTGATCCATCAGTATAGATGCCGATCGATTCCTGCATCTCACTTCTTTCTACTGCCCAGTCATCCCTGCTTGGGATGACTGACTTGAAACCATGATGAAAGCAGGGAATCGGGGGCGAAACGTTGTTGCGGATCATTTTATTACATTTTTCTTTATTTTCTACCAAAACGATAATCAATTTAAATTGCATCGTTACATTGTCAAATAATCGCCATTGGTAGTACTTAAATCCAAATTACTAATGCACCACTCGCACTGTCTCTCTCGAGAGGTGAGAAACGCGTTTTCTTTGTTCTGGTGTGGTGAGTTGAGGTGATCGAGCTAGAAGCGGTTTTTTTGGGTGCGGTCGCCCATCTAATTGGACAAAATTTGCGGATGGCCATATATGGGCATAAAAATGTGCCGACTCGAGCCCGGGTGTGATATTTGTGTGTGAGGGAGAGTGGTGATCGAGGAGTCGTGGTGAACGGACGTATTGAGCGACATTCAATTAGAGATTGTGAAAAAGTAAAGAAAATTGTGAGGAAGAGCGTAGAAGCCAAAAGTTTGTGGCGAGTTTAATTTTGGTACGACTTCAACAAAACGAAATGAAGGTCCAACAAAAAAACGAGCAATTGGAATATGTGGCAGCGAAGGCGTAGCAAGTCTCGGCGGCGGTTTACGCGTTTGCCAGCAGGAAGCGAGTGGCGAAGCTGACAAGGGGCTTAACGGATGGAGTTTTCATTGGAAGTTGGGGAGTTCATTGGTTCGCTCGCGCAAGCCGCAGCGATCCGCAAGCGCACAATTCCGATGTCGGATTATCAAGTCTGTGGTATCGTTCGCGTCCTCGCGAAAAAGTCCAATGGGAATCCGCTCAGTGCGCGATGGGTGCTTTTGCACTATTAAAGAATGTTCCAGCTAGTGGTATGTATTTTCTAACCTACGAATATATCCAAGAAAAAGCAAAAGGAACGAGCAGGCCCCGAAGCAAAAGTGGGTATGTTATCAACGATAGTCGCTGGTGGTATGGCAGGAGAAGCGAATTGGGCGATTGGAATGTCTGTAGACGTTCTTAAAAAGTCAATTGCAAACGTGACGTCTTCAGGGAACTGATGAAAAATGAAGGGCCTTTAGCGCGATACAAAGGCTTGTTTTAATGGTTTTGAAGAGTTTATGAAATTTTGAATGCTGTCGCATCTGAACTGTAATGATCAGTGTGAAAGTAGAGCTTAAGAAACGAATACAGTGAAATCTAATATGAAGTGATTTTTTTTTCATGGTTTCTCCCCTCCTCAGCTTGTGCGCGATTCGGTTTGGCCGGTTCTTCAGTTGTTTTGTGTTTTTGATTAGCCCACGACCCGGTGAGCTAGCCAGTTTTCAAAAATGTTACTCTACGATCGCCACTATGCGGCCACAGTTGGTTGGTGCTCCGCACGGGGCCCCCTCTCAGCAATCACCTTTCATGTGGCGTCCGAATTGGCGGGGCACATGAAGGATGATTGGCTGGGAGGGAGGTATGGTAGTGGGAGCACGCAACAATGTTTACTTTGTTGCGGATCAATTTTCATTTTTTTGTTGTTCACATTTTTCAATTCTTCCAAATTTGGAATATATTTAAATTTCCCTCAGTACTAAGTACTAAATCCCAAATTAGTAATACACCACACGCGCTGTCTCTCTCAAGAGGTGAGTTCAGGTGATCGAGTGAGAAGCGGGTTTGTTTTGGGTGCGGTCGCCCATCTGATTGAACTAAAGTATCGGATTGCCATATATGGTCATAAAAATGATCCGACGCGAGCGGGTGGAAAATGTGCGTGTGAGAGAGTGTGAATCGAGGAGCCGTGGTGCACGGACGTGTTGAAAAGTAAAGTAAAGTAAATGGTCGCGGAAGGTAAAATGGAGTGACCAATTTGAATTTCGAGATTGAAATACGTGAAAACGGAGGAGTATCAAGTCTCGGGAGAGTTCCAAGCGTTTTGCAGCGGGAAGCTAGTGACGAAGCAAAAAAAAGGATAGCGTGTGGAGATCGTCCTGGCACCGTCACCGTGCAAGAAGTCCGTCGCCATAAAAAAGGTTGACTGATCAGCGGAATTGTAAGTTGTCTTTCCAGAGCCTTGGTTGCAAATTGCGCAGGATTGCGGAAAAAAACGAGTTGCGTCTTCAAAGTTCTGCTGATGGCTTTGCAAGAAGCCGCGAAACATATTGTGTTGAATTGCTCGAGGATACGAATTGGGTGCTATTCCTGCCAACGTGTCACCATCATGCCGAGAAACATCCCGCTTGCACGTCATATTCGAGGCGAGCGTGCGTAACCGGATTCCACGATTAGTGTTAATTTATTAATCATTGTTACAATGACAGCCTCCTTTCCAAGTCTCCTGTTTTGTCGGTATGTATTATATACGAGACGATCTAAACCACTAATTAGGAAGTTGGATGTGAACAATTGTCTTCGATTAAATGATAACTAATTTATTGAAAATAAAGTGTAAATAATATGAAGTGAGTTTTCATGGTTTCTCCCCTCCTCAGCGTGTGCGTGATGCAGTTAGTTCGGTTCTTGATGTGTACTTTTTCTATGTGATTTTATTAGCCCACGACCCGGTGAGCTAGCCGGTTTCGAAAAATTTTATCTATGGTCGCCACTATGCGGTCACTGTTGGTGGGTGCTCCGCACGGGGGCCTCCTCTCGGCAGTCACCTTCCATGTTGCGTTCGAAGTGGCGGGGCACATGGAGGATGATTGGCTGGGAGGGAGGTGAGTGAATGCGGGGCACGCAACACATCCAATGAGGTTTCGGCAAGGAGCCTCACTTTTTTCATCAGAGTTTAATGCAGCATAGTTTAATTTACTAGGAAGAGGTGTGCAAATTGCTTTACATTCCAGCATATTGAATTTGTTTAGAACTGTTTTAATATAAGCACTTTGATCTAAAGTTATTTTATTAGTATTTTTTTCAACCTTTATTCCTAGAAAAAAATTTGATTTCTTTTAAAGCTGTTATACTAAATTTATTCATTAAGTAAAGTTTAAATTTATTAATTATTTGAATATTTCCACAAACAACCACCAGATCATCCACATAAAGTAGAACATAAATGTTTTCTAATATATTTCCGTTATCAAGAATATATATACAACGATCGACTGCAGAATTTCGGAATCCTTTTTCTTTTAGGACATTTTCAAATGTTTCGAACCAAGATCTTGCTGCTTGTTTCAAGCCGTATAAGGCTTTATTTCATTTGCAAACTAAATGTTTATTACATACTATTCCCTCAGGAACTTTCATATAAATTTCTTCATTCATAGTGCCATTTAAAAAGGCAGTTTTAACATTCATATGATGTATCAATAGGTCAAATTGATTTGCAAAAGCAATTATGAATCGGAAGCTTGAAATTCTTGCTACTGGAGCAAAAGTTTCCGTATAATCTACTAGGTGTTCTTGACTGAAACCCCGAGCAACAAGACGAGCTTTATATTTTACAGGATCCCCAAATTCATCATTTTTGATTGCATTCAACAATGTTTTTATTTCTCTTTATCATTTCTTATCATTATTTCTTGAAAAAAGTTTGGAACACCTCGAGTATTGATTGCGCGGACATTAGGTAATTATCTTCTAAATCATCGTCATTGTAAGAAATTGGAGGTTGATGCTTGATCCTATCACTCCTTCTAGGTTCTGGGTCTACTTCTTTTTCTATATAATCTTTACATAATGACTTGTTGGGTTGATTGTGTAGATCTGTTTCAATCACAGATTTATTAGTATTTACTCTTAACTCCATTACTTTATCTGACTTTCTATTTGGTTGAATTACACCTGATTCAACACTGTCAGATTTATGAGACTCTACTATTGATTTTGAATTTATATCAGATGCATCAATTTCTTTATTGAAGTTTTCATTACTAACTCCTTTTAGTCTCACCATTGGTCTTGAGATCGTATAATTGAATGCATCTACAATTACATCTCTGGCCACAATAAAGCTTTCCGTTTTCACATCCCACACTTTGTAACCATTTCGTTGGTATCCAACCAATATGCCTTTCCAGGATTTTTCATCAAACTTTGACTTCCTGATTTTACTATGCACATAAACTGTAGAACCAAATACTTTTAAAAACTTTAGCTGAGGTTTTTTTTTGATGCCATAGCTCATAAGGTGTTGTATGGATTTTTAGTGCTTTAGTAGGAGTCAAGTTAATCAAATACGTTGCAATCAACACTGCTTCGCCCCAAAACACTTTATCTAATTTGGCGTTGCAAATCATTGCCCGTGCTTTTTCTGTTATCGTTCTTACCATTCGCTCTGAAACACCATTTAACTGCGGGGTTCGCGGAACTGTAAGGTGATAGCTAATACCTTTTTTACACAATAATCCTTCATTTCATTTGATAAATATTCTCTACCGTTGTCAATATATAAATTCACAACTCTCAAGTCAAAATGAGCTTCACTTTTCGCAACAAAGTCTTGAAACATGGAAAATACATCAGATTTGTGTTTTATTAAATATGTAACACAATAATGACTGAATTCATCGATAAATATAACAAAATAATTTTTATCATTCATAGTTGAAGAAGTGATTGGACCACTAACATCAGAGTGCACAATGAATAATGGCCTGTTAATATAATTCTTTTCTTTTAATTTATTAAAAGGCAATCTCGCTTGTTTACCATTTATACAAGCTTCGGAAAAAATATTCGTTGGTAAAATATAATTAATTAAATTGATATCAGCTACCATGTTATTATTTCTCAACTCTAAAAATTTTAATTTGCTTATATGACCTAGTCGCTTATGCCATAGATCTTAAGTGTCTCTAGTAGTCCTATAAACTTTATTATTTTTATATGATCTATTTACATCAGCGACGAAATCAATAGTATTTAAGTGATTTTCTGGCTTACCTTTTATTATAAGTTTACCATCATTAGATACCTCTACTCCATTTGGGCTAAATACCACACTCAAACCTGATTGCTGCATTTTTCTCACTGATAATAAATTTTGCGGTAGTTCATGCGAATAAAGGACATCTTCTAGAACTCCCTGGATTCCCATGTTGCTGGTCACATTAATTTTTCCTTTTTTTTATTGTCAAGATAAACGTATTATTTTTCGCAACATAAATCTTCATTGGTGGGTTTAATTCTATGTAGCTTTCAAATAAATTTTCATTGTTGATTAGATGATCCGTTGCTTCAGAGTCGAGAAGGAATGCAATATTTTTATTGTTTTTATTTTCAATTATTTCTTCTCCATTTCCGAGCATGAAAGCAAAGCTGGATGAGTAAGACGTTGATGGTTGATTTGTGTCTGCATTTTTCACACACCTATTCCGTTCAATGAAATCCTTACTTCTTTTATAATAGAAGCAGTTTTTTATGTAATGTCCTTGTCGACCACAATGATGACATTTAAGCCCTTTCGAATTAACTTTATTCGGCTTATGTTGGTTTTTATAAAAAACCTTCTTGTATTTATTACGTGAATTTTTAAAATTCCTCTGAAGCTGGGCATTTTCTCTTCATGAATCACTTGCAGCACTTTTGCACTTGTGTCTCGACTTTCAGTCTTCAATTTGACTTCGTGATCAAGAAATCTTGTTTTCACAAATGCCAATGTTAAAATGTCTTCAGACAATGTTTCGATAGCCGTTATTACACCATCGTAACTTGAAGAAAGGGTTAACAATAAGTGCGCGACCTTATCGGTTTCTTCCAATCTCGCTCCTGCGGAAGATAATTCTGCTACCATGTTATCAAAGGCTGTAAAATGCTTTTGCAACGAAATATCGCTTTGCAGTTTCAGCCCTAATAATTTTTTTCGCAAAGCTAATTGAGTAGCTATACTTTTGCACTCGTAGATTGCATCTAAGCTTTGTAGAATATTTTTCGCACTGCACCCAGGTGTCACAAAACCAAGAAAAGAATCCGTCAAATATTCCACTATCACGTTTTTCGCCGTATTGTCCTTTCTTTTCCACTCGTTAGTCACTGGATCCGGAATTATATCGTCTATAACTACAAACACATTGAGTTCACTAAGAAGATTACGAAGTCTAACTTCCACACGCTATAATTTTCACCGTTGAAAGGTTTAATATTTCGCTTTAGATTTTCCATTGCCACTATTCACTTTAGCGTTTTCTTCAATGTATCTCAAAAACGATTTAGTTTAAAAAACGTAACCTGGGCCCATAACCTGTTAGAATAATGTTTTAGAATATCTTCTCCTAATCACTCTTTATTAAAAACACAATCTTTCTTAGAACTTTTCTTTTATTTTCTCTATATTGAGCACATGAAAGACTATCTATCTAGGGATCTAAACACGAAGTAAAGAGGCAAGCTAAAGATACATTTCCTACAACGCACTGCGTAACATCTGTTCAAACAAATGCTCCTGTAGCCAGATTCTTTCTTAGAAAAGGGGAATGAAAGATTCAGGTTTTTGCATCTAATATTTCATTGCCTGTTGCAGATGCATGGTAATTACAGTGGCATGTAAAATTATTCCAACAAAAATTAACGACGAAAAACAATAATGAAAAAATGTGGTCTAAGTGCGACCCTAGTGGACCTCACGACTAGCTTCCCAGTGAGGTTAATAAAAAAGCTATAATTTGTTTTTATTATTAATTACTATTAGTAATAATGATTATCCCAAATTATTATAATTACTTTCATTATTTTTATTAATTTTTATTTAACCATAAAAGAGAAAGACGCCTCCACCACCTGGTCGTTCTCTACCAATGCCTTGACTTTCTCGTCCACGTCCACGTCCTCGTCCTCCATCTCGTCCTCGGAATCCACAACCATTCTTGACGGTATTTAATTATTATTAATAATCATTCGTTATTAAGAATGTTTGATCGTTACTCCGTAACCGATTTTACTGAAAATTCTTTCAGTTTTAAGTTACGTGATTACGCGTCGAATGAAACGAGTCACACGTCAATACGACTTTAGGTTCTCGAGATAATCGAGACACACACAGAGACATCTCTCTAAAAACGATGGATTCCGACTCTTGACACCTTAAAATGTGGAAATATATCAAAATTGGGAATTCGCAAAATCGGCCCCATTACAATAACTTCCCACTGGGAACTGGCAGGCTAACAAATCAAACAATATTCAATTTTAAGACTTGATACCTCCTACTTTACTCTACAACATGATCTCGTCTATCAAGTTATGTCTACTATACTATACTACTATATATAGGGTGTTTTTAGAGGTATAGAACTTTCCTCAGGAATATCTGTCATTGCAGTTGTCAAACTTCGCTGCCATTATGACATTATGTTTAATTTACTTTGAAAAATTACAATGTAACGATTTATACCCGAACAACGTCTTGAAATAGCGGAAATTTATTTCCGAAACTCGCGTTCTGTTCGCCAAACTTACAGAGCTATTAATACTATTAATCGTTCATCTGAGCACTTCATGCGTAATACGATGGAAAAATTTATATATGTATACTCTATTGGACAAGGTTCATCCAACACGAGCTCGTACAGTGCGTACCGAGGCAGCTATCACTACTTTAGAGGGTAGTGTGACTGAGGATCCAAATGTAACGATTCGATGTCGTTCTTCACAATTTAGCATCTGTCCGTCCATTACATGCAAAATTTTAAGGAAAGATATTGGATTAAGGCTTCCTTAAATCCAAAGAGTGCAACAATTGAAGCCATTAGACCATCGTTTGCGTCGTACGTTCGGTGAATGGGCTGAGCATGAGTTGGAAGTTGAACCGCATTTTTATCGTCAAATTATTTTCAGCGATGAGGCTCATTTCTGCCTAAATGAGTTCGTGAGTTAGTAAATAAGCAAAATTGCCATTTTTGGGATGAAGATAATCCTCGAGAGACTTTGGAAGCCATATTACATCCCGAAAGAGTACCTGTATGGTGATGTTTGCGTACCGACGGCATATTTGGTCTTTTTTTCATATTTGAAGACGGAATCCACGTTACTGTTAATGGTGATTGCTACCGACAAATGATTCGTAATTTTTTGATTGTCAGAATCAATGCTATTCATCTAAGGGACAAATTGTTCCAACAGGATGGCGCAACATGCATAAAAGCACGTGAAACCATTACTTTATTGGGGAATGAATCATCTCAAGAAATGGACCTGTGAACTGAGCTCTGATCATGTGACTTGACTCCATTGGAATAATTTTTGTGGGAATACCGCAAGTCACTTCTCTATGCTAAAAACCAGCAACTATCGATGACTTGGAAGCCAACATTTGACTCGTTTGTCACAGTTTCAATTACACGCAAATTCTTCACACCACTCACTAACGTTAGGAGCCACCATTCGTAGTATATTTTAAAATAGGATGTAAAAAATATACTAGTGGGGCTTCGACGTAACCGAGCGAAACAACACGACGTCTCTGCTGCCTCAGCAGAGCTAGGAAATGGGAAAGTAAGTGTTCGTTAAGACAACAAAGGAATTTTTATTTAGTTTTTTTGCGTTAGGTAGAATTTATGTGTAAGAGGAAGTGGTGATCTTCATCCGTTCTTCGACTCGGTAAAGATATAACCATTTGGTTAAAGTGCAATTTCTTTTCTCGTTTTGTTGGTGACCGAATTACAAGCCGTGTTTTTGGAAATTCGAAATAAGTGTTTTTTTTTGGTTCGGGAGAAATTTTTAGCGTTGTATCGGTGAGCCGGATTCTCGTCCAACGGCTCAAAGGTGCCCATTGGGGTGGACGAGTGGTATCCGAAAATATTGAAATAGTTACTGTGTGTTGGCTGTGTGAACCTCTTGTATTGATTCAGTTACGAAAGCAGATTAAACGCTATAGCTTGTGATCGAAGAGAAGCACCATGAGAGCATCAGCTAAAGAGTTGTTGCGATTTATCACACTCAATAAATCTGTGGTTCTTAAATCACCAAAAGGTTTCTGCCTTCTGCCAACTTTTATTTTCGAATAGAATAAGTTTATTATAATGAAATCGACATTTTGTCTCTTCGCGAAATAAATTTGAGGCATATTTCGGCTCACGTTGTGTTATAAGCACTCCGTAAGTACGTCGTAGTGTTTTAGGGAACTTCTTAAATAATACTTCAATATTATTATTATGTGAAAAGCAATTTACCTTGTATTTTATTTTTTTAAGGACTCCGAAATCAATATCACAGCTATACCTGAGCAAAAAAGTCAAGCAGTGTTTAATTGTATTCGGTCATCAGAAACGAATAGCGACAAGCGTTTTGGAAGTATAATGTTTGAATGTGGGGTTGAAACTGCAGCCGCGAAAATTATAAAAAGGTAAATAAGTGCAAATAAGTTTACTGAAATGAAATATTACACAATAAATTTAATCACAACTAATTAATCTATTAACTATTTTAATGCATAGTGACTGCATTACTAATTTTAGATTTGAAGAAAAAATTCAATTTCGATAGTCACAATCGAAATGGGGTTTTTCTAATGCTTCCGCATTCGTCACGAATTTGTCCACGCAGCATTCATGATGGCTTTGTAACCGTTTTACATTTGCATTTTCGACTATCTAAAAACTGTTTTCCCACCCGGTTGGATATTTAGCAGTTAAAACAAATTCCTCACGCACCGTTTTGTCAAGTGCGATCCTTAGTGTTTCCATTAAGCTCAATGGTATCCGCTTCTTGGAATGCTATGTTGGTCGGGAATTTTGTTTCGAGTTTATTGTGAAACTACCCGAGAACTTTCCGATGTCACCAAAAACGTAATTACACATGACATTCATCCATTCCTTTAATTAGCTTAAAGTCTATGCACGATTTCAACCCCATCAACGATTCATTATTCTAATCAGCAACAATAAAATTGTCTCAATGTTCAGATTTTCGCAATAAATCACATCATTTGAGCTTGACGATGCCAAATGTTTTATATTTTTTTCATGGTAATCAAAAATCCGAAGATTTGCAATTTGTTTTTGTCCATTTACCGTGAAACATATTTCTTTTACAAAGCCCATTGAAATGCAATTTACGTCCGATCCGATATAGAGAGTTTAAAGAAGATCGTTTGATTGCCTATTCGGTATTTTTTGGTCTATGGTTCTTGTTTCACTCATGGTGGTGTATGTAAGTTGCACGCTATAATAGTAAGTGCAATTTGAAAACGAATCTTACCCAGAGCGGATACCTGCCCGTCGATCTTCACAAGCGTAGATTGTATTCTGTTTTCAATTAAGTATAATAAAATTTATCTCCTGGTAAAAACCAGAAATAAGAGTATAGAGTTCATATTTTCACTACGCCACAGTTACGGCGACGGATGTTTGATTAATCTACGGTTTCAATATCTCAAGTGCGTGTTTTCCAGTGAATATCGCATTTTGCCAGTGAATTTTCTCCGTGAAAAAAAGAGAAACTCTCCCAGTGAAAATAGAACTTCTATGGATAAAGATAAGGACCCAAAAACAGGTTACATGTGAAAGCTCAATAAAGAACAAATTATTGAAGACTTACAAAAACGTGGTGTACAGTTTGACACAAACGGTAAACGCGAAAACGGCAAACGCGAAAACTTACGCTCGTTACTGGTCAATACAGTGCGCGACAGTGTAAAAAACTCGTTTCCACATCACTTGATGAAATCAGTTCAACAGCTCAAGAACAAAAGGTCGAAGTTATAAACAAGCCTGAGAGCCCGGAGCCCGACGGCGAATTCGAATCTGGCTTGGAATCAGAAACGTATAGCACGATGTCCGATAGCTCAAAACTTAAATTTTTTCTCGAAAACATAAATGAAAGCTATTCGCGGAACGACTAGAATTTCAGTTTATTGCAAGTAATGTCACGGTTTGCAAGAAAAACAGCAGCCATCTTATTTACCTTGATTGATGAGAGGGCTTACGATTTAATCAAGCATATGTATGCACCGAAAAAAACTTACAAAGTGCACATACGATGAATAAGTGGAGTTGATGCCAAATCGTTTAAAACCGAAACATTAGAAAATGATGGGAAGAAGCAACTTCTTTAAAGCGCATCAAGCAAACGAACGTGTAGGCACGTTTAAAAAAATATCAATAAATTTAAATTTCTCAGATCTCAACAATTTTCTTTGCGACCAATTAACTTGTGGGCTACGAGACCAGGAAACGAAACGACCGCGATGATCGCAACGACTTCTATCACCACGCAAATCTGGCAGGCCAAGAGAATACCGGCCCAGCCGAAGAAGATGAAATCGAAGAAATATCAACATCGGCCAGTACTGTAAACTCAACGAAAATCCAACCGAAATAGTCGTTAGTTGATATAAATTTGAATAATTGACTGATGCGAAATCATATCGATTCAGTTTTGAGGAATTTAATTTTGACAGTAGACACGAAGACTTCATATATTATTTGGATAAGATTGATTTGCAAAGGATTAACTTAAAGTGCGGCGTTGAAGTGAAATTATGTCTTTTTATCACCGATCATCCTTTGAAATATAAAAATCTCACCGAAGAATTTGCCCATCAACAAAATACCTGCAATAATAACATTGTTGAAGAAGCAACAACCAAAAGTCTTCCCAAACTAGTACCAAACATACATCACACAACCAAGTCGTCCGAATTCCACCTCTAATTGTAATACTTACGAGTCATCCGATGATATCGATTATGAATCGTGCAACGGCCTCGACGACAAAGTCACTAAAATTGTAAAGGGGGGAGAGACGATGGATACGTTTTTATTTGACTATCGTAGTGTTGGACATTGTACTACGGAGAAAAGTCCTTTTCAGCTAATGTTTAATTGCGAGATGCCCACAAGATTCGATGTATGTACTAAAAACGGATGCATATACTAAAGTTCAAAAAAGTCAGCATGTTCAAATAGTAGCAAGTAAAAGTAATCGGACCCTAGAATTGGATGTAGATGACGATGCTTACATAGACGATCATACTGTAAATTTGGACAAAAGATGTAAAGGAAAAATCGTAAAACAGGCATCGCATTCTACTTTTATTGTTCGCGACGAGCACAATATCTTGCGGAAACGCCATAATAAAGTTTACATCCTGGTACAAACCAGAAATAAAGGTGAATTTATTTATATTTTCACTGCACCACACCTAATATTGTATTTATGCGGGTGAATCCAATGAGTTCTTTATTATATGGAACTCACAAAAGAAAACTATGTATTTATGCGGGTGAATCCAATGAGTACTTTATTATATAACACAACCGAGGTACCGTCAGTGCGTCCACCTTCCTTGAACTCTCGAACGAATCTCCCAATTTCTAGCTAATTACTGACCGGTTTCTCGACCTAACGGAGGGCGCTGGGCGTTCGAACATACTGCCCCCCTTGCACGAATGTGCAATATACTAACGTTAATGGAACGCACTAGAGGAATCTACAGTTGTCATAAAGCAAGAAAGGATGTGTCAGATATTAATTTAAATTATGGTTGCGTTTTGCTTATTTGGCGGTGACTCGATACAAACTAAGTTATAGATTACAAAGTTTACTGCTATTTATATATATATATTGAAAAAGAAAGGTAAAAGTAAAATAAAGTTTTGAAGATTTACATGACGCCCTTGTTTTGCTTATTTGGCGGTGACTCGATACAAACTAAGTTATGGATTACAAGGTTTACTGCTATTTATTTATATATATTGAAAAAGAAAGGTAAAAGTAAAATAAAGTTTTGAAGATTTACATGACGCCCTTATTTGGCTGTGACTCGATACAAACTAAGTTATAGATTACAAATTACCCCTATTTATATACGATAACAGAGGGAAATATTAGAAGTGAGGTTTTAAAGATTCATGTAAGGCCTATTTCCGTGCTCAGTCACCGAGTAAATCCGCGCGGCTTCGGGCGGTAAGGCAGGAATGGAACGTCTGCGAAGCATGATCGTCCACTGGCAAGTAAGTTAGCCTGTGTATCGGCCGAATATATGTGGAACCATCTTCAGTTTTTACAGCAACGACTCGAACTAATCCTTTTGGGCCTTTGGAATATGCTTCAGTAACTCTGCCTAATGCCCACAATAGAGGGGGCACCGATTCGTCTTTCAATATGACGAGATCGCCCACCTCGAAATTTCTGTTAGGAAACCGCCACTTACTGTATTGCATGAGTTGGTTTATTACTTCCTTTTTCCAAGAGTTAACGAAACTATTCCTCATCGCCAATAGTAACTTCCATCTATTGGCGAAAGTTTTGCTGAAGTCGGTTTCATCTGAAGACGGAGGCAATGTCTTGAGGGGACGGCCTACTAAAAAATGAGCAGGAGTGAGAGGTACCATGTCTCGACTATCTGCGCTTATGGCACAAAGGGGGCGGGAATTAAGGCACCCTTCAATTTTCGTGGCTAGAGTTGACATTTCCTCGTAAGTGAGGGGAGTTTGACCTACCACGTGCTTAAAGTGGTATTTGAAAGACTTTACCGCGGCCTCCCAAATACCGCCGAAATGAGGGCCGTATGGAGGAGAGAACGACCATTGGATACCTTGATTATTTATGACCTCTGTAACCTTGTGAGAGAATGGTGAATTCTTTGAAAAGAGCTTCTTAATTTCCTTCTCCGCACCAGTAAAGGTAGAACCATTATCGCTGTACACAATGCGAGGTAAATTTCGCCTATTGGTGAACCGATCAAAAGCAGCGAGAAATGCTTGAGATGTTAGATCGGAGACAATCTCCAAATGCACCGCTTTTATCGCGAGGCAAACAAAAACGCATAGATATCCTTTAGTGGATACTATGCCTCGACCTCTGGAGGGTGTTATTTTGAATGGGCCCGCATAGTCTAGCCCAGTTGACGAAAAGGGAAACTCAAAGCTAATCCGGTCCCTCGGCAATGGGGCCATCTGTTGGCCAGCACAGCGTCCAGCAAAGCGCAAACACTTAGGGCATTTACTTATGAAGGATGTAATGGCTCTTTTGCCGCAAATAATATAAAACTTGCGAAGAATAGCTGACCAAAGCAACTGAGGTCCCCCATGTAAAAACATGTGATGATAATCACGAATGATCATTCTCGAAACATTGCTGTGTCTATCCAATATGATTGGATACTTCTCATTGTAGCTGAGAAAAGGGCAGTTTTCCAGTCTACTACCTACCCTTATGATGCCTCTGTCATCCAAAAATGGATTGAATTTAGCTAACTTACTTTTTCTAGGTATTAGTTTATTACTTTTGAGGCTCTCAATTTCCTTATGAAAGTGGAGCGACTGGTTCAATTTAATAATTGCTTCTTGCGCTGATTTCAAATCGTCTGGGGTCAAGAAGTTATCTATTTTCGTTTTGGAATAACGTTTCCAACGATAAACAGTAGCAAGTACTCTACAAACCTTGTTAAAGCTTTCGAACCTCTGAAGCCAACATGTTGGTTTGTGTACACTTTCAATCGACGAGGCCGTTAATGCCACAGAATCGAATTGCTTGTCGTGCGCTGCTTTGACCTCCGGTTTTTGAGACAAGCGCTTCTCGAGTCGGAGCCATGACTTCATTGCGAGTACTTTGGATCCGGGAAAGGTTGGCTTGGTCTTAAATGGTATGCGAACGCCATACCGACCATCATGCCTGAAGACAGTCTCTGAGAAATGTTTCTCGCATTCTCTTTCATCTTCGGTTAAAGGAATTATATTAGGATTTTTTTCTATTTCCCAGAACTTGGACAGAGTGTCAGATAACTTAATATCTTCTTGAATGAAATATGAATCAATACAAATGGATGAATTTATCTCTAAACAATCATTGCCAGCGCTTGTAGGTCCTGTGATGATCCAGCCAAACACCGTGAATTGAGCCATGGGCGTATTTGGTGGTCCCCTTTTGATGCCATTTCGGATGATGCGATGGTAGACATCCGCCCCCAAAATGCAATCAATTGCTTTTGGACGCCTGAATTCCGGGTCGGCTAAGTTCAGGCCTTTTAGGTGATGCCATTGACCTAGTCTTATTTTCTGGGATGGAAGCTGTGAAGTTACATGACCTACCATTAAAGCGTGAAGGTCGATGCAAAATTTAGGGTCCATGTTTGATTGCAATGATATTTTGCAAAAGTCGTGAACCGTAGCCGAGAGTGTGTTACCTAAGCCTTTAACGGCAACGTTGGTAGACTTCGTGGGAAGGCCCAAAGCTGCAACTACTTTCTTCGAAACGAATGACCTCATTGATCCTGGATCAATCAGTGCATTGACTTGAATTTTGTCACCATTGCGATTGCACAATGCAACTTTAGCAGTAGCTAACAAAACTGATTGACTAGAGAACATGCAATGGGTTGCCGAGTCCTTGTTTGAAGTTGGTTCTGGTTGACTCTCTGAATCGGACGAAAAGTGTGTTTCCGCGGGGCGAGGTTCAACGCTAACCGTATGGGTTTTTACAGCCTTTCGTTTGTCCGAATGTAAAAGGGCACTATGCTTTTCCCCGCAATCACTTACTGGGCACCGATAACTGGTATTACACTCACTTGCTTTCATGTGCTTGGCTGAGAGGCAGCTTGGGCACAATTTATTTGTTTTTACAAATTCCAATCTACTATTGAGTTTTAATGCGATGAATTTTGGGCATCTAAATATCAAATGACTGCCTGAGCAGAACAAGCACGATGGTGAAGAACGCGTTGAATCCTTCGAGTTTTTGTAAAACTCTTGGCCTAAATGAGTTTTAATTTGTTTATGGTTATTTCTGTGTTTGTTTTTTGCTTTTGTATGTTCAAAAGACATATCCTCGTCTTCGGGTTCGAGGCTAGCCATCCTATTTTCCAAAAACGCGAGGAGAGAGCTATAAGAAGAAAACCCACCAACATTTTCTTCATGAATATTCCAGCTCTCTTTAGTGTCCACATCTAGTTTGCGAACAATGAGATAAACAAACCAGTTGTCATAATGTTCAACTGGGCAAGCGAGGTCATAAAGACCCTTGACCGCTTCCTCAGCTCTATCGATGAGAGAACCGAGCTCCTGAGCCGACCCATTTTCTGCAAAAGGTAGGTCTATGAAAGCCTGCAAATGCGCGTGGAGACGGCGCCTTTTGACATCATACCTTCTAAGTAGTTTATCCCACGCTACGTTAAAGTTTGATGACGAAATCTTGACACCAGCTAAAGTGCTTTTGGCTAACCCTTGTACACTGTTAAGGAGGTGTTGCAATTTCACGATGGGAGCAATCCGAGGGTCGTTTATAATGACAGCTGTAAATAGCTCCTTAAATGTGTCCCAATCTGCCTGCCTGCCGCTAAACGTAGGTACATTTACCTTGGGTACAGAATGACTCGATGATTGAGCAAGGATTACATTGTGAGCTTCGTGAGGACTTTGAAGTAGAGATGAGTTGGATATATTCGCATGTTCTAAATCTAATTTTTGAATTTCATTCATGAGTTGACTTTTAGCGTCGATATAAGCAAATTCCGCCTTGGTATATTTATCATCAGTGAAATATTCTTCATCTCTGAACTCATCGTCAGTATCAAATTCTTGCAAAATGTCATTGCGCTTGAAAAAGGTGACCCAATAGTCGTCTAATAATTTGATACGATTTTCATAATATATTTTGTTTTTACTCGATTGTGAGATTTTCGCTAATGAATTTGTCAAAAAGTTAGTTATATAACCAAATAATTTATCTTGCGATTTAAACTCCTTTGCTGGGTCGTTAGACATTATGAATGACGTTAATGCAAACAAGTATTCTTTAAAAAGAGTAGAGAACAATGATCTAAGTAAGTAAGCAAGAAAACTACAACAGAAGGTTAATGTGCGGATCCACTCGGCGCTAATTAAAATTTTGTTTCAGTATTGTTCCAAAGTACTGACTAATGTGCACAGTATATAATTATATATATCTATAATATTTATGTATCAAAGATAACTGTTCATTAATATTTTTGGCTTCAACTCCTTTGCACGCTTGATGGAATTTCTAGCTGATGACTGAGCGGTGCGAGTTCAAGTTTAGGGCCCCGGGTTCCACTTAATATCGGGGACGGTTGCGCGGCCTGTGCTGTTCCGGACAGTTATGCTTCCGTCGAGCGCCGCACCGAACACCAAATGCACGATCGCTGAATTTCGAGGTTAGGTTGCACCCAGTTTGCCATCACAGCCTAGCTCCCAATTCTCACCAACACTACCGCGGGGCGGGCTAACGGAATTGCGTTCAGCACATTTGCAGTCACCTCGCACACCAATTTTCCGGCACTTCTATTTACGAAGAAGTTCTCGCCAACTATTTGAATTTCTGAACAAACGTTTGTCTGAGGAAGGTCTTTCGCTACCACTGGTCTTAAAAGGACATAATATCGATTAGATCCAGAGTTGTGACCATAAAGCCCCACGCGCGCAACAAATTTCGAGGTTAGGTTGCACCCAGTTTGCCATCACAGCCTAGCTCCCAATTCTCACCAACACTACCGCGGGGCGGGCTAACGGAATTGCGTTCAGCACATTTGCAGTCACCTCGCACACCAATTTTCCGGCACTTCTATTTACGAAGAAGTTCTCGCCAACTATTTGAATTTCTGAACAAACGTTTGTCTGAGGAAGGTCTTTCGCTATCACTGGTCTTAAAATGACATAATATCGATTAGATCCAGAGTTGTGACCATAAAGCCCCACGCGCGCACTGGGAGATACGTTGATTGGACAAGGACACGCACTATATGCCCAGTGAAAATTTCTTTCCACTGCGCTTTAACTGTCACGCTCTACTACCATGTATTTATGCGGGTGAATCCAATGAGTTCTTTATTATATGGAACTCACAAAAGAAAACTATGTATTTATGCGGGTGAATCCAATGAGTACTTTATTATATAACACAACCGAGGTACCGTCAGTGCGTCCACCTTCCTTGAACTCTCGAACGAATCTCCCAATTTCTAGCTAATTACTGACCGGTTTCTCGACCTAACGGAGGGCGCTGGGCGTTCGAACATTACTTAAATTTACTCTATATATAAGTTTACAATTACTAACGTTAAAAATACTACCAAACTTATACGCATTCCCAGCGATGGTTTCGTAAAATGTACCAGATTCAAAGCCCTGACACATAGAGTAAATGGTTGATCTACCTTTGATGTTGTTGTTGTCCAAATGTTTGTTTTAATTCCAAGTGTTATTTTCTATGTGCATTCCTTTTGGTTTGCAGAATTTTTTAAAAGTTTCCTTTTTTCAACATGGCCGACTACCGAAACTATTTGCTATATAAACCCACAAATGTGATGGAGTGAAATCATCACCACAATTGTAAGAACAACGGGTGATCGGATTTATTGTTGTTTTAATAGGTTATGTTATACTATGCACCTGTAATTGATTGATATTTTTGTCAAGCGCATTTGCTGGTTCGAATGCTGTGGAAATTTTGATGACATTTTGCAATGCCCCGTTTTTTCCATCTACTGTAATTTTTTTATCATGCACACGAATTATAATTTGATCTTTCAGCATTCTGTTTTCATATGACACACCACAAATACAGTTGATTGAACTGAACTGAATTTGTTTACGTAGTTCAATTTCAAAATCTGCAAACGCTAATTTTTCCTTTCGAAGGATGGTTTTAAATTTGAATAATTCCATGGTTGTATTTTTCCGTGGGATGCAGTATTGAGCAAATGCAGCTAAGAGTTGATTCGATGTGCGTTGATTTCCATCTGTTGATGGTAGTTGTTGGGTTACAAGTATGTTATGTATTTACTGGTACTGTTTCATTTCCAGTTGCCATCATGCACATAAGAAACATACGTTTCCTGCTTGGCCAATGCTGGTTTGTACAAACCAGTTCGACTGCTAGACGGTCGTTGGAAAAAAAATATTAAAAAATGTTTCAAAATGCTGTAAAATGTTAAGTTATTTGCGTTTTCAAATGTTTAATTATGATCAAAACTTGTCCAGGTTTTTAGCGACGCTTTCCACGTCTGTCACGATGCTTATCATGAATCACGATAGATTTTCACTTATTTTTTAAGCCACCCTGCATTGACTTCGAAATTTAAATTTGAGCAAAATTGCACTTCTGACACTATATTATAATTGAAAAATATTTTGAACTAAAAACCTTAGATTTTTTTACTTTCTTTACTGCTTGGTTATGTGTTTTATGCTCAACTGGCTTGAATCACCTGTAAAACCATAATTGGTTGGTTGGTTGCAGTTTGATAGTTTCTTCCTCTTCCTCTGATCTGCAACTTCGGCAGATATCATTGAAAGGGACACTCAATTTTTCTTCGTGTCTGCCGATCAGACAGTGTCCCGTCAGTACGGAAACGACGGAACTCAGGGTTTCACGGCTTATATTGAGGAGCCGCTTGGTGTGTTTGGAGCACAGTGCGTGCCAAGTTTGCCTGGTTGTGCTACAGGTTTCTTCGAGCAGTTAGGCCCTATTCGCAGCCTCCACGTAGTACTGCTTAAATCCTAGCTTTATGGAAGCTAGAGGTTAGCCGACTTGGGGGGTAAGTGTATATTCCTGAAGCTCGGTGCCAGCTCTCGCTAGGGTATCTGCTTTGCAGTTTCCAGGTGTGACACTATGCCCCGGTACCCAGCAGAGAATTACTTCACAGTGAACAGACATCACGTTCAGTTGTGAGCGGCATTTCATAGCAATTTTAGATGAGGTATGCACGCTGGATAGTGATTGGATAGCAGCTTGACTGCCAGAAAAGATGTTTAAATTTCTTATGGAAATTTTCTGATTTCTCAGTCAGTCTTCTGCCTTGTAAATCACAACGACTATTGCCTGAAAGACACTGCAGTGGTCTGGCGATCGGAAGGATAGTTTCAGGCCTAGCTGTTCTGAGAACACGCCACAGCCAACTCTTCCAGCCATTTTTGATCCATCAGTGTAGATGTTGACCGATTCCTGTATCCCACCTCTTTCTGTGGTCCAGTCCTCCCTACTCGAGATGACTGACCTGAAACCATGGTGAAAGCAGAGAATCGGAGACGCAAGGTCCACTTTTCCTGACGTTGGTCCATCCCTCCGTAGTATTGTGGAGTGACCAATGTTCTCCTCATGCCAGAGTCGCAAAGCCTCCAATCGAACAGCAGTGCACTTGGCCTGCTGTCTCGTAAGTAGCTCTGTCGGAAGCCAATTTAATAGCATAATTAATGCCTTTGTCGGGGTAGTCCGTAGTGCCCCGGTGATTGCAAAAGATACAGTCCTTCTGACCTTGTTTAGCTGGTTTACGTTTGATGCTTTCGCCATAACAGGCCACCAAATAACTGCGCCATACAGAAGGATTGATTCCACTGTCGCCGTATAGAGCCATGATACAATTTTAGGTTTCAATCCCCACCTTTTTCCAATGGCTTTTTTGCAGCAGTAGATTACGCATGCCGCTTTGCGCGCTCTTTCTGCTTTGTTCGCTTTCCACGCGAGTTTGGAGTCCATAATCAGGCCTAAATATTCGACCTGATGATATGGATTGAGGCTTATCTGATCGAGTTTGTGTAGAAGAAATCGTGGAAGTCTGTACCTTCTTGTGAAGAGCACAAATTTCATTTTCTGCGGATTATCTTTAAGCCGCACTCTTTGCCCTACTAGGTAAGAATACCCAGGGCAAAGTTTAGGCCTTCAGATAGGGTGTTAACGAATTTCCCCGATATTGCTATTGCGACATCATCAGCATAGGCTACGACTTTGCAGCCAGTCGCGTCTATTTTTGACAGGAGTTTATCCACCACTAGGTTCCATAGAAGGGGTGATAGTACTCCACCTTGTGGTGTGCCTCTGCAAACCCTCTTTCTTAAGGGGGAAGTACCTTTAGAGGCCGAAAAAAGGTCATTTTTGCAACTGATTTGTGGGGAAATGAAGACAGTTCTTATTAACCCGCCAGTGGTGACGCAAAATTATCTTACATAGTTGATGACGTCGGTCTCAGAGACCGAATTTTCGAGTGAAGATCAATCCAAAATAACACAATTTCTGTAAATGTAGCAAATTGAACTTAAAAAATACAAGGTTAAAGTATAATAAAACACAAAAAATTATTATATCACATCACGTTTATTAATAATAATAAAATTCCCCTGCAACACTAAAAAATTCTGTTATTTTCATACACATATTTTTCTACGAAACCGGTCTCACAGACATATGCGTCACCATTCGCGGGTTAAATCGGTATAATATTTAATTTAGTCGATGTTTGAGGTTGAAAAAAAACATATTCTACAAAAGTGAAAGTTGAAAATTAACAAATTTTTCAAGGATCTTGAAAGCCATGTCGTCGCTGACGTCGTAAATTTCGCAAGCGATGCTGGCTGTAATTTTCATCTGAAATCAACAAGCCAAACATTTTCTTACTCGAGAGGGTTTTTTTAATAGATGGACTAAAAAATTTCCAAAATTCGAAAATTAACCCTTCAAAACAGGCTCAAAAAAATAACGATTTTGGCGAAAAATTTCGTTGTACTTCCGGTCAAAAATAGTCTCAAAATAATTTGTTTTTTTAATCTTTAGTCTATATAGAACAGTTTTTTATGCTCTTTAAAATGAATGCTAGATGATGAAAATCGATTCACTAGTTTTTTTATTATCACATACGCAATTTTAAAAAACATGGTTTCGAGAAAAGGCCGTTTAAAGTTTGTGGTGAAGAGAAAAAAAGCTCGGCGCCAGGCACTTCCGGGATGCATCTCTTCCACAATTTTGAGAATTAGCTTTTGAAACTTTGACATGATATTCTTAGGCAATATATCTATCGATCAAAACAATTTAAAAAAAAATCGATTTTTTGAAGTGTCTAAAGGTACTTCCCCCCTTAAGGTACTGTTTCCTAGCGTGGAGTTGATGTTCCTGCTGCTAAGCAGTAGTCCGATGAACTCAAGTGCTTTGCCAATAGCCATATGACTGACATTGTTGAAAGCCACTTCAATGTCTAGAATAACCGCCTGGGTGTATTCTTTAACGCTTAGCGATTTTTCGATGTAGCTAGTGAGCGAGTGAAGAGCTGTTTCAACCAATCTCCCTTTTGTGTATGCGTGCTGCGCATTGGAGAGTGGTTTCAGAGCAGCTCTCAGATGGATCTCTATCAGCCGTTCCAGAGTTTTCAGCAGAAAAGAGGTGAGGCTGATAGGTCTATAATCCTTCGGTGAGGAGCGGGATGTCTTGCTCGCTTTATGTATAAAGACTAGACTAGACATGCTTTAAAAATGGCGTTTACCCATGTCAGTGGTATATTGATTCCCTCCTGGATCTCAACAGGTGAGATGATGTCCATGCCTGCGGATTTAAAGGGTTGAAATGAGCTGATTGTCCAGCGTAAGAGCCTGTTTCTTACAGGCACATTGGTTGACAGACAGCCCAAAGGGGTTTGGACTGCCTATTCACTGCTATGGCAACGTTGTCCTGGTCACTGAAATGATACAAGGTTAAAAACTTCAAGCCTTCCTTTACGATTATACAAGCTCTCGGTTTACCTGCTGTATTGAAGGATATTGTATTGTATCCCTTCATGTTGAGCCCGCAAATACGATTTCCTACAACCTAAGCTTCCTGGGCCAGTATTAGCTCCTCTCCTTTTTGAGCCAGGTGGAGGAGCAGTGCGTCGGATGCCGCCTTAGAGTGATGGAGGTTTATCTATAGAAACCTCAGCATCACGACACAGGGTTTTGTCCGCCTCCTCGTCAGATAAGGTCGAGAGATTTGAGGAGGTCCCCAGTCAACTCCGCAGTGGAGGTGGTATTTCTTCCGTCATCGGAGAGAAGATCTGACTCAGAGAGGTCCACGGTCGGGTCTACTGATGCTTCCACAGTCACCTCAATCCCACTCTCCTTACTCGGTTCTCGTACTGCCTTCCCAGTACGGTCCTTACGATATACTCGCAGGGTGATAGCCGAGAAATCGTAGCTTATCATCCCGCCCTTCGACTCCATTGGAGCTAGCGACTCCTCGTTGAGGATTATGAGGGCCTCTCGCTGTCTATTGGTGGGCTCGCTTATTTAGCTACCTTTCAAGTTTCCACCGGGAGGTCAGCATTACTTAGCTTAATCAGCTCAACAATTTCCTCCGGTGTGGATGGCTCCGCTGGTATCCACGCCCTGGACCGAGTCCGATTCGGGATGTCTTCTCTGGAGACAGCATCCAGCTTTGCTCCAGGCCAGACTTCTCCCAATCTACGGATAGCCTGCTTGTATAGATCCGCTGAACGTTGATCCGTGCAGGCTATCAGTTTAACGTGATCTTGGTACCAGCCAGCATCACGACAACTTGGTGGAGGGTCAGGATTTGCCTCGAGTATGGGTTTGTACACCCGAAGAAGTCCGATTTCCACCATCTTCCAATTTGACGGTGAGATGGTTCCATCGCTGCTACTTCTGTCGATAACAGCCCATACCAGGCTTTCCTTGGCAGCTTCACTGAAACTTCTGCCGTTAACGGGATTGGGTGTGACCAATCTTAGTCTTTTGTTAACCGGCAGTTTGACGCTCTACATTAGATGAGTGTGTTACACATTATTACACTCATAGAGCATTGAACAGCCTCTGTTATAGTCGCAGCTAAATTTGTTTCTTTAAATGATAGACATACTATGGTTTTGCGCTAATTTAGTTCAGCCCATATCATAGGGATGATTTGTTGAATGTATATCAACAATAATCCTTCTTTTTGAAAAAGCTCGGCTGGTTAGTCATCAACTCTGCGAGCCTCATTTGACTTTTTCTGTAGAAGAGGTGCTTCTTCTTCTTTGGCGAATGAGGTTTCGAAGATGCATAGCCAAATTTCCATCATGTGGAATGTCTTTTCACACACACCACGTCTAATCGCTTGTAACGAAATAAAATCTCATGAAATACACATTTACAACATGGTTACTTCGAAATTCGCACCACAGAATTCGCTAAAGACATTATGATTTAGCGTAAGTCACATGACTTTTTACACACTATCCCGTAAGTACATGGTACCGAAAAGCTTTTACAGAAGGTATATGACTATGATGTAGATAAAAGAAAATGTCAAGAAAGTTTGCTTTTTGAAGTGCCGTTATGCTCAAAATCGACAGTCATTTACAATAGGATAAGAATAACAGCTTTTATTTTTAACTAATATAAAACAGTGGCTAGTTTGTAGCCTTGATATACGAAAAGGCTTCTTTCTAGATTTCTTTTCCCCGGAACTCGCTATAAAGTGGTTCCGCGGGGTTCATCTTGCCGACATTTAGACATAAGATTTTCAACTAGAAACTTTCTAGTACAAAACATTGATACAAAGCTTGTCCAGCATTCAATAAAGAATACGAGTCATGTGGATGCAAAATACACTTGAAGCCTATGTGCAAAAAGAAACAACCCGAAAGGTAAGATAGTTAGACAACTAAAGAAAAAATCGAGGAAATTACGCAAAGTCTAAGCCATACTGCAAGAGAAATCTAACTCTGATTCATCGTCATTCGTCTCAGAGTTGAAAAAGCTTTACATTGGAAGTATTGAAGAAATCAGAAAAGAAAATCAAATAAATTCAGTTAAAACTAAACGGCCAGCAGATCTAAAAGCAAACTGCAAACAAATTTTTGTGAAATTACATACAAGTGCGGAGTGCAATATATTGCAAAGAAGTGTTACGTTCGCCACGCAACGTGGTCGACCAACAACCCATAAGGGTAGAATGGGGGTCTGCCCTGTCCTTGAAGACCCCAAACCACCGTGCGGGTAAACGCTGTCTTGTTAAAAATTGATAATGTCACGTGTGTGCCCCACCATTTTGGACGCCTCGACCCCGGATGCCTCGTGTGCACACGCGCCGCCGGGACTGGCGCAAAGTCGACCGCATAGTGGCGGTCCCGATTTAACATGTTTTTATTTCCGCGACTAGCTCACCGAGTCGTGGGTTTTGAAGAAAGCACAGAACCACGAAACCCATTCGCGCACGCGTCACCAAAGAAAAAAAAATCACATCACTTGTTTTATTTTCCTATTCCATTATTATTAATATTATTATTATTATTTTTTTGAAAATGGATTTACAAAGACTAAGCCGACAGCCAAGACTAGGACTGGGGCCGTTTCAACAAGTTTCAGCTTATTTTCTATTATTTACATTTTTACATACATGATCATAATTTTTGAATGTTTTTTTTTCTGTAAGATGGTCAGCCATTTTAGCTTCTAGGGGTGCTGTAGGGTCACTCCACTAATTAAACATCGCCAGACTCGCAAGTCCGCCCGCCTGGGCAGGCCCCCAACCACACGATCAAGAACTCCGCCCTGTCTCGAACACGACGGCAGAGCCTCCGACAGACTTCCACTTCTCCTGGAACTACACTTTGCAGTTTTCAGCACTTATCGCCACGAGAAAACCACGCCAGCGCATTGAATACGGCAACAAAACTCCATTTTATTATGCGGAAGTCGAAACGGCAGGCTCGGGCGGCTCGAGAGTTCTTTCTCACTCCACGTTCTAACCTGGGTTCTTTTCTCAGTTTGGAACCAGTATTCAAATGAATTTTAAAGTAAACAGCAGGTCTACTTAATTATGTTATCTAATCACACAAATCTCTTCTCACAAAAAAAATCTTTTTCTCTTCTTTTGTTTCGCTGCTGTGAACTGCTCCGCAGTCCGGCCGGTTCGACCGTCAAAACGCAACTCCCCACACTCACGCACCATTTCCGACACGTCAAACATCGAAAAGCTACTTTTCGCGTAGCGTGCATGATCGATCACTCGTATTCGCGAAAGCTTGAGCACGATCCGAGGGTTGGAGCGAGACGACGCGTTTGAACAGTTTTTTTTCGAGGCGAGCTTTACACTTTCAGATAATCGTTGCCAGGTAGGTATTTCTCGGAGTTAGTTATTTCGGGCAGAAATGGCGCGAAGATAATTTGAATATAATTTATGATAGGTACGCAACACACACCTTTCCATGGCCTAAGGCTTGCGTATTCGTATGTGTTCAAGTGCTCTTAGCCCACCAATGCTCACCTCAGACGGATCGGGCCTCTATCCGCTGAAACTTAAGAAACTCTCTAAATAGCTGTTCTAATCCATTTTTTCCAAAGTCCAAAAATTTCAAAATATTTTCGAGTAATTTGGGCAGCCATACTTAACTTACAGTATTCTTATGGAATCTAAAGAAAAGAACAAGAATTATAAAATTAATATAACTACTAAAAATGATTATAATAATATTTTATACCATATTCAAAAAAATATATAAATTTTAAAAAATGTCGAAAAAATGTCAAAGTAGTAAAAATATAATAAAATGATTCTTCAAAAAAATTAAATTACAGAAAACTCACATTATTTTATTCATTCGAGGGGGAGCGCTAATCCAGTGTTTAATTTATAAAATTTATTTTTTAAGTGATAAAATGTGTTATTTTCGTTTGTTTTTGTTTTGGTTGTACTCTATTATATTTCCTTGGTTATACAACGGTAAAGTAAAAAGTCCTCTATTTGCCTTTAGTTATTACATGAATTAGTCCGTTTAATTAAAACTGAACTTGAAATAATGTCGTCGGACAGTCATAAAGTTATCATAAAAGCTGATGCAGTACCGGATGGTATGCATGGTGGTAGCTTTAATACTCCTATTATTGATGAAGTCGCAATAGCTATCGTGAGGCAAGAATTTAATAAACGTGATATTGTGATTCATCGCAGAGGCAAGCCACCAGTGAACGTTGCAGAAACCCAGCGTTGCTACGACGCCTTACAATACCCATTGATTTTTGGGCAAGGTGACGACGGATATCACTTTAATTTGAATATGGTTAATCCAACGACTGGTAACTTAGTAGAAAGTATCAAGCAAATATGTTCAATGAACTTAATTTAATTACAGGTGTGGAAGTCAATAAAAAATCAGTGCCATGAATTATTATGCGTATAGGTGAATGATCCGCACCAATCAGATCAATCACATTTTATTGTGTCGATTATTATTTCATCAATATGCAGTCGATATGTACGCTAAAATAGAGACAGAAAGATTAAACTTTATTCGATTTAACCAAAAAAAGCTCCGATCAGAAGAGTACATTCAACTTCGGGATGCCATTAACACAGATGGAAACGTTGATGACGTTGTTAAATTGACTATTTTACCTGCAATTTACACTGGTGGACTTCGCCATATGCACGAATAAGCGCAAGACGCTATGACTTACGTTCGTCGTTATCATCGTCAGAATTTGTTTATTACATTTACATGCAATCCGCAATGGATAGAAATAAAGGAACTTTTGTTGGCTGGTCAAACAACGGCTGATAGACATGATACATTAGCGCGTGTGTTTAAACAGAAATTGAAATCTTTGATGGATTTCATTGTTAAATCAAAAATATTTGGTGAAGTGCAATACTGGATGTACTCAGTTGAATGGCAGAAGAGAGGATTGCCTCATGCACACATTTTAATTTGGTTGGTGAATAAGATTATATCAAATCAATTTGATCATATTATATCAGCGGAGATTCCCGATAGTACGATTGATCCAGAATTATTCGAAGTTGTTAAAAATATTATTCATGGCTCCTGTGGTGCAATAAACACTAATTCACCTTGCATGGTGGAGGGGAAGTGTACAAAACGATATCCCAGGACATTGTCTGAAACAGTTACTGGAAATGATGGATATCCTTTATATCTTCGGCGGTCTCCTGAAGATAATGATAAATCAACAATTATAAAAGTCAAAAATATGGATATTGAAATCGATAATCGGTGGATTGTTCCATATTCTCCGTTATATCTAAGACATTTAAAGCCCACATAAACGTAGAGTATTGTAACTCCGTTAAATCTATTAAGTACATATGCAAATACGTGACTAAAGGGAGTGATATGGCTTGCATTGCAGTACAAAATTTTAATAGCAATCACGTGGGAACTGCTGCCATTGGGAGTAACGTAACAACTTTTGTTAATAGGAATGACGAAATCATTCAATATCAAATGGGGCGATATATAAGCAGTAATGAAGCTATTTGGCGTATTTTTTTGTTTCCGATTCATGAAAGGTATCCAACGGTTGTTCATTTGGCAGTACATCTGGAGAATGGACAACGCGTATATTTTATACCTGTTGCCAGAGCAGCGGAGGCACCAAGTAAAACGTTAACTTCACTTTTTTCTTTGTGCCGTACCGATGACTTCGCAAAAACATTATTATATTCAGAAGTTCCGCAGTATTATACATGGAATGCATCGTCGAAATCATTTCAAAGGCGGAGACAAGGAAAAGCAGTTCAAGGCTATTCTGATGTTTTTTCTACTAATGCCTCGTGCATCCCAATAACCCAGAATGTTTTTATTTGCGCTTATTATTGTTCAACGTTCATGGTTCAGATTCATTTGAAACTTAGAAAACAGTCAATGGGACATTATGTGAATTATATCGTGAAGCGTGCCAACAATTAAATTTGCTTGAGGATGATGCCCATTGGGATTCAACGCTTGCTGACGCAACTATTTCTAACTTAACTTTGGCATAATTATCGCAATTCTATGACAGAGGATATATTACATCGTATGTGTCACACTATGCCGAATACTCATTTGGAAATTACACCTGAAATGCATAATGAAGCGCTGATTTTGATCGAGGGCATGTGTTTGATGATCACCAGCAAAGCATTAGTGCAGCTAGGCATGATTGCTCCCAATCGTGTGTTTTACGCAGTACCGGCTCGTGAGCTGGGCGACTAGGGGTTCACATCAAAATAAAGAAACAGAACTACGTCAGTAAAACAAAACATTCCTAAAAGTTTTCGAAAATTGCATTTTTTTAAGTTTGGAAACTGTTACCATGGTGATAAAATTGCTAGAATTTAAATGAGGCTAAATAAATAAAACCTTACCATGGTATTCGCTTACACTTACATTTTTATTTGATGCTGAAAAACAACAAGAAAGCTCACACACTAGAAATTATCTGCAGACCACACCACAGCTAGACAAACGACTGATAAAAGTGAATTCGTTCGTAATTCGCTGGTAGCAGCACAGTTGAAGTGTGCTCCTATGGCAGCAAATCAGTTTCTATCTAAACATCATTGTTCTTAGCCGTTTCAAAATCGGAAGAAGAAACTTTCAATCGCACGTGCGCTTATGATCGCTAGATGCCGTTATAGGGTTTGGTGGACATTTTTTCTATCTGCTAATGGGGTTCAATAAATTTGTATAGAACATAAGGCAAGTGCTTTTTTTATATTACGTAAATATTTAATAAGATAATTAGAAAGTTGTGGAATAATTTATAGGTTGGGTTCATAAATACACGGGGGTTCACGTGCTCATGTGCTCCTATGAAGCAACCGCCACTGGTTTTACGATATTTTTGATCAGGAAATTATACGCGAAAGGCAATACGATTGCACAGAATTAGGAGCGTACGTGCATAATAATGTCCCGAAGTTAAATAAGCAACAAAAGCATATTTATGATACTGCCATGCAAATTGTGAGCAATAACACCGGTGGTTTGTATTTTTTTGGATGCACCAGGCGGTACGGGGAAAATATTTTTGTTGTCATTGATTTTAGCATCCATACGATTTCAGAGTGGAATTGCAGCCACGTTATTGGATGGTGGCCGTACTGCGCATTCTGCTCTTAAATCGCCTTTGAATATGCAAGTTAATGAATCACCAACATATAATATTTCCAAAAACTCCGTAATGGCCAAAGGTTTGAAAGATTACAAGATTATTGTATGGGATGAGTGCACGATGGCACATAAAAAGTCAATTGAAGCCTTAGATCGCACCTTGAGGGATTTGCGAGGAAACCAAAAAATATTTGATGGCGCCATGATACTCTTGGCTGGTGACTTTAGACAAACTTTGCCTGTCATACCTCGTTCCACTCCTGCAGACGAACTGAATGCCTGTCTGAAATGTTCTGTTTTGTGGAGATACGTTAAGAAATTTTCTGTCCGTGTGCAATTACTAAATGATCCATCTGCGGCAGATTTTTCGAAGCAGCTATTTGACATTGGAAATTGACAAATGTCTATTGATCCTATTGATGGTCTCATCACGCTGCCAACAAATTTCTATCGCATTACAAATTCAAGTGCAGATTTAATTCAAAGTGTGTTTCCAAGCATTAAGGAGAATTTTAAAAATCACACTTGGTTGAGTGAACGAGCAATATTGGCTGGTAAAAACAAAGATGTATCTGATGTAAATGCATCTATCTTGAATGAAATTGATTGACAATTCTTTGCATACAAATCAATCGACACTATTATGAATGAAGATCACGCAGTGAATCACCCGACCGAGTTTTTGAATTCACTTGATTTGCCGGGGCTGCCGCCTCATTATTAAGCCCTTAAAGTTGGAGCACCTATAATAATGCTTCGGAATATGAATCAACCGAAACTATGCAATGGTACCAGACTTGCTGTCACGAAATTAATGCGGAATTTGATTGAAGCTACCATTCCTGCAGGGAAATACAAAGGCGAAAACGTTTTGATTCCAAAAATTCCGATGATTCCACCAGATTTACCATTTGATTTTAAACGTCTTCAATTCCCTGTTCGCCTTGCTTTCGCTATAACAATAAACGAAGCGCAAGGTCAATCGTTGAAAATTTGCGGTATGGATTTAGAATATCCGGTGTTTTCACACGGTCAGTTATACGTAGGCTGTTCAAGAGTAGGGAAACCAGCTGCACTCTTTTTTTTATGTGGAAGATGAAAAAATCGAAAATGTTGTATACCAAACGACCTTACAATAAAATAAACCAGAACCAACAACTTTTCTAATTTTTCTTTCAAATACCTAGCGAAGCGGGTTTAGGTTTGCTAGTTACTTTAATAAAGTAGAGTAAATTCTAATTTACTTTTACAAGTTTATTTTTATCAAAAGATCATATTATTTCCACTTTTTTGATGATCCGCAAACAAAAAACCAATCCAGGATTGACTACGCGTGCCCCGATGATCTCGCTTCTAACCAGTTTTTTGAAATTAAAAAAATAACGAGACGAGCAATTAGCTAGTTGAAAAGCTTTTCATTCGCTAATAGATTTTCAAATCATATACTTTTCAACTTAACGGGAATGTACAAAATTGATGTCACATTATAATATAACCCGAACATCGTCTTGTGGTCTTGTCTATTTAATTTTCAAAATTTCTGTCACTTTGGTAATTCACACATTTCCAAATTCACTTGCAAACTTTCCACCTTTTCTTTTCACCTCTCGGCATATGTATGTTCCGCTGAAAGTAAAATGCTTCTCTCTTCTTGCCAGTTTTTCACTCGTTGCTGTCCAAAACCCTGCCTGCAACGCCAACTATCGAATCGCAATGACGGCACAGGTCCAAGGCCAAACTTAAAGGTCCCTTGTGGGCTTGTTTATCATATTTCAGAGTATCCAACGTGACATACCTACTTGCAAGTACGCTGAAGCTTGTGTATGTGGTTGCCACTTGCTCATGGCTAGAAAATTTGGTGCAGAATATATAAATATAAAAGGGAAAAAGAGGAAAGTATACATATACATTATAAAAATTAGATTGAATCGAGAAAGATATCCCGTCATGCCGTGTACCATTACTAAAAAATAACGATACAATTAATAATAAAAAGACTAATTGGATTAACTTACAGGTGTTACCGCTTTCTCCAGCCGACGAGAAGGGCTCTCCATCCCTGCTTCTAGAAATGAGTAAAATTGGAAATATGCAAATAAAAAATATCGACAAACATTTGCTCAACTTGCGACGGTTGCGACCGAATATTATTAGAAAAATAGGAAGATAGCGGTTTAGGTTAGTTTATTAGGTTGCCAAGCCAAACGGCTTCCGCTTTACTTAGAACGATTTCGGTTCATTGTGCCCTGTACACGTGGAAACCGTCTAATTATTTCTATGAATCGTCCTGATTTCTTAAGGAAATTCAGGTGCTGGTCCATTCTAGTTGTACCTAACCCACTCAGCTCCGCGATAAAGAATTCTTCTTAGTGCTTATGTCTCCTAACTGCTAGCGCCGGACGATTGCAAAAAAGGTAATCTACTGGTTCTATCACCTCTTCGTCGCCACGCCTCCGACATAGGTCACAAGCTGAGAGCCCGATTCTACTTGCGTGTTCACGGAAAGCCACATGACCCATCAGTAAACCCACCAGACTTCTCTTTGAAGCTCTATCTAGAGCTAATGGACTAAGAGTACGTTTTGTGTTGTATTTAGGCCACATATGCCTAGCAGTGCAACATATGCCAAAATTTTTCCAGCACCTCAATGGTATTAATAACCTTACTTCTCCATGACGCCTTTAATTTTCCATAGAAATCCTCATCAGCTTGAGAATATACACGAGTCTAAACTTTTTAGGAATCCCAATATGCGTGTCTAACTATTTTCACACGTCAATTCAAAAAAATCAATTTGTGGTATAAACAAAGGAAGGTTGGGGAATACACTATCGTCCTCGCTTGTCAAATTCAAAATGATTTCTCGCAATATCATAATGAGGCCAGAAATCAAGTTTACATCCCCAATTCATTCTTTACACGATTATGTGTGTACTCATCGCGAGAAGGGGTAATTCACAAAAAAGTTACCTTTGATACTCACATTACAAAAGTTGATTACAAAAAGAACCGTCAAAAAATTCAACACCGCAAATTTGTTTGCATTTATTAGCATTAGCAAGTAAATCGGAACTCAATCCTTTTGATTCAACGTAAGCCTAAGTTTTGGTAAGGAACCGCAGTGATGTTTTATAGGATTTGTGTCAGAACTCACCAGAAGCAACAGCCGCAAATTCATCTCAAGATACGAGTGGCGCAATTATGTACTCCACAGGCGAATAAAACGATCAAAAGAAACTGCCGGCATTTCATGTTTCCAACTATTTCTTGCACGGGAATTCATGTTTTCAACGACGCTCGTACTTTACCCACGATAGCGTAGCAGGCAGTCGGAGCGACGTTTTTAAAATCGCATTAAAATACGCGTAGGTTAGCAGCACTGCGACTGGCTAGGGCAGGGATTTAGTCTTTAAAATTCTGACGACAATTTTCAGATAATACTTTCATTAGTGCGCCATATCAGAACCACTTCACACGGGATGGTTACGACTCCTTACACTTCTGACTGGCGACCAAATTCGACTTCCTATCAGCGATTCGCAGGCTGATCGTCCCACAGATAGCGGTCTTTTGTTAAAGCTGCTCAGTTAAGGTCAGGTGTTCCTGATGGCCCACTTTAACAACTCTTTTTGACAAAATTGGCCCAGATTTTTTTCAGAAACGGGAGAGATCGAAAATATATTCTTTTCACATTTCACAATTTTATTGCATATACAGTAGTTGAGCACCTCTGATAAATTTGCGTTGCACAAAGCAGCCCCAGGTACAATCCCGGCACTTGCTGGAGTGATAGAAATTCATTTTGCTCTGTAAGACATGTCTCGATCATTCAAATGAAAACAAAAGATGATTACGTTGTAACACACATTCAGTAATAATTTTCCTTTTCGTGTATTAATGTTTACTTAACAAATTTACTGTTGATTCTTATTTATACATCATATACTCTTCTATACTTATACCCAACTTCAAAATGTTTACCTACTTCAATCAATAACCGGGCAGCTTCGATTACTCGAAACTAACATGCAAAACAAATGCCCATTAACGTGACCGTATTGAATTTTTTAAGCATTTTCTCCACTTTCAAATTAAGTATATTTCACTGTTGTTTTTGAACAATATCAATAAATGCTAGCAAGAAACTGTCTCCATTCATTGACGATTACGTTATTTTCTTCGAATGTAGCTCAATGTTTTTTCACCATTTGGTCTCACAGCGAATCTTGTTGTCCATTGTCGAACTCCATAAGAGCAATCGTTAGAAACGCTTCAATAATACCTTATTCGAATTCCTTCTTATTTTCCCTTTTTTGTTCTGTGCAAATTTGGTTACGCTCATTCACCAAAAGCGTTGAATCTGTGCCGTCTCAGTCATGCTGATGTGGTTTACGTTTTGAGTTGGTGAATTGATCCAATTGAATCAAAAACAATCTGACAAAAACCAAAACTTAAGGCGCACACAAAACGTAAAAAATGTCCACCTTGTTCGATGGTAAAAATTCAACTGTCTGCAATTTCGATATCCGGTCATCAAATACTAGATCGAGTAGAATGGCACAATTTGCCAAACATGAGCGGTATAAGGTAGTAATATCGATTTGCGTAGTGAAAGCGCGAAAATTTCAATGGATTGGAAGTTGGCTAAATTCTGAAAAATGGATCTATTAGAGATCTACATGAATATAGGAAATTATATAGTAGAATAGTATCGAAAAATGAGAAATGTGGTACGTAACATCCTTCCACGTTCATTGTTTATCGATAATGACAATTGTATTGCAAACATTAAATAATTTGACTCTAGATATAGTACTAGATGGATTCAAATTTATTGAAGTTGAAAAAGTAAGCAGGACCGATAAGGAAGTTTCTTTAATAAAAGTGAAATCTTAGCTAAAAACTATTTTAAATATTACTGATTAATATGTATGGAAACTTTTAGACATAAAAACTAATAAAATTTTGAAGAAAATTATTAATTTCGATTTGAATCTTTGTCTCTCGAAATGGCTCATTTACAACATTGCTAATATATGGGTGTTGAGTGTCAACAATAAGTAAGGTTTTTCCATGGAAGAGCTGCAATCGAGAACTAGCTGTCCACTGCGGCCTAGCACGAGTAACATCTTTGACTCTCGAAATGGCTCGTTTACAACATCGGTGATATATGGGTGTTGAGTGTCAACAATAAGTAAGATTTTCCCGAGGAAGAGTTACCATCGAGAACTAGCTGTCTACTGCGGCCTAGCACGAGTAACATGATCAAATATTTGGGCGGCAACATTCGCACAATTCCTATAAACCCTCGTAAACATTAGCACTTCTATTATTGTCACTCGGGTCATAGGTCATTACGGAAAATTTATTTCAATTTTGAACGACATTATCCACGATTTCTTGCCTGATTTCCTAATTCATCATTTGAGTATCATATAGTAGTGTAGTATAGTAGTAGTAGTAGTATTTTAAATTTAGGTATTCAATAACCTGAGAATGACACAAAAGGGTAAGGCAATAATAACAAATCAATTTTACTGAAACATTATCAACGTTTTAATGTATTTTTACATCACCAACAGCTTTAACAAGCGACAGGTATCACGCTCAGAGCGACATGCACGCACTCTAATTAATATATCTCCTAAACTAATCTAGATCCCATTCTGCAATTTTTATGATAAATTGTATACATGTTAAGCTTTATTTTACATTAAAAAAAGTAAAAAATAAAATGGTCGAAGTTATTGAAAAAAATATTTTAAATATTCACTTCCGGTTTAAAACTAGAAAACAAATTCAAATCCGGAATCTCATTTGAAAATCAAAAAGAACAGTAAATTTTCTATACAAAACACTACATTTATTATTTAATTATAATTTACTTCAATATGAAAATAAAATTTCAAAAACCCCTGCTGTGAAAATTTAAAATCTATAGAATCCCATATCTTAACAACTAAACATCAAATAACAAAAATATTATGTGTGCACATTTATATACCCTAGAAGTACAAATGTGCCCAATATGAACGAATTTCAGAACCTCACTTTTTTTTCGTTGTCGGTTTCACGTGAAATGCCCCAGGTAAGAAAGTCTTCGAAACAAGCAGGCACCATCTTGTATGATAGGAACAACTGCAGGTGGTATTATATTACCACAAATGTTTAGTACTTGATGTATGCTTCACTAAACGAAGAAATATACCAAACAATTCTATTGTGAAGTAAAGCTTACTTTATTTTTTTAATGAAGTGTTTCCATCGTAGTAACTATGAAGCACTAATGTGAGATAAGCGAGTTTTCCGAGAAATTTGAATGTAACTCTTAATAAAATTTATGAAAATTGACATTAAACCAAATTGTAAAACCTGAACAATAAACGAATAGACTATTTGAAAACATTTTACAATCAAGATCGACAATGAAGAACAAACAAATGCCTAAACGGACCAAAAAAATAAACAAAATCATTGTTATGATGCGTTTTATTTTTTGGAAGGCGCCACTTGTGTGCCACCGTTGAAACTAAACACATGAATGAAAAAGCCGTAATTTTTGAAATCGGAAACATGGAATTTGGTATATAAAATACATGGTTACTTGAAATCAGCTTGGTACATAAAATTTTATCAGTGTTGACACGTACTTTCATCTCCTATTTCATCCACTTGAAAGATGAATTTTGGAAAATAATGAAACCAGTGTGTTTCATTAGTTTTATTTTAGACTCTTATTGCGTAATTTCAAGTAAATCAACCGTAGAGAAAAAGTCTCGTTTAGAGGTAGTTTCTAAAAATTCTTTCTTATTGCGTGACTAGCTCATAAAAAACTTTCTGTTCAATTTCGTGTTTTTGACTTCAGTAGTGTAAGCTCTGCGTTGATGTATCAGTGAGTTATCTAATCAGGACTATTCACTTTATAATAATAATATAGGTTAACATTGGCAGGACATTTTTAAAAAGACGAGAAAAACAATTGCAAAATATTCTTCATTCTACTGGCCTTTTGGTTTATACGAAATTGACTCAGAACTATGGTACTAGCATTGGAAAGTATACAGTTGTTTTTGCTAGATTGTGATAAATTTCAGACAGGAACATATGTATGTTTCTATAAAAGTTTAATGCGGTACATAATTAATTGTAACACGGATCATAATAAATCTAATTTTTGATTATTCCAAATATTGGCAGGATAAATTCAGACTCCAAATTTACATACGTTCCCTGAAAAGGGAAAAAGTTGACTTTCAGACGAAGTCAAATCGGTACTCTTTTATACTGATGTTTTTTTAAATAAGTTTGAATTTTGGAATAATTTATGGCCGACTGAGGTTTGTGCATTGTGTAGCGACTACAATTATTTTAAACCCAAATATATTTATGGCAAAAAAAAATTTCCGTAGCTCACACTCATACATACGAAAATACTAACAATGTTTGCAAAAATTAAGTTTAGTGACGATTATAAAATGAGCTCCGATTAAAGTTAAAACACTTTAATAACAACTTGCGTCAAAATAAAAAAATGTTTTCGTAAATATCGCCCAAAAATTTTGCATGGGCATTGGACATTTTGTGGATGCAAATTATTATGTTAACAAATGATAACAGTAAACAAAAAAATCTTGTATGTAGATATCGTTTGGAAGAGCCCTGTAAGGAAACTGAAATGAATCTTCAAGGCAGCACAAGCAATCACGTTAATGTGACATATTCTCAACCATTTAATTTTGGCCAGCATCTCCCCAAAAACGAGGTAGTTTTGAAATCGCTTTCGAAAAAACCTCCGACACCAAAAACTCCTAAGGAAAAGCTTACGTATGCTTTAGAGCATGTAATAGTAGAAAAGGAGCAAGCTAACAAAGGTATTTTTTTTTATATTAATACGAAGGTTAAAGTATTTTTCCTTCTATCAGAAAATAAAGGTAAATTGATTCAACAGAAAATGATGAAACAAAAAAAGTTAAAAATAAATCGATTTTAAAAACTGAATATTTAGGAACAACTAATCTGAAAAAAGATCAAGAATTGTCGTGCATTTTTAGCTTCAAAGCTGTGTGGTTTAATTTTGCTGCACCACCATGTGTACCTATAACGAAAAAAATTGATATCACAAGGTAATTTTGGATATTTTGCCGCATAATGTCGATTGATTTTGATTCATGCATAGATTGGACTGGAGTTTACTTAGTACAGTTTCACCAGCAATAACTGCATGGTTGAATCCATGTAATCGACTTGCAATAAAAATATTAGCCGTGTTAAAAATCTTGTATGGAAAACGCATCACTATCGCTGCTTGTTTAATGGCTGATGCTATAGACAATGATAAAGTTAAACGCTATTATAAAATCAAAAAGGTATATATGAAGAGCATTATTAAAATTTTCTAACTTTCTTATCGTCATTACAGAGTCGATATAGTAGCTGCTATACGTTAATGTCAAGAGCTTTACAAGAAGATCCGAGCTGCCAATTGTGTAACATTATGCAGTTATATATTTTAGAAACTGGAGTGGAAAGCATCGATGACATGCTAAATAAAAGCGACATTCCTAATTTTGACACATTGCGTCAAGGTTTAGTAGTGTTAAGTCGTCAATGGAAGAATTTATTATACAAACCAATTCTATCTGAACATCAATATAAAAACAAATTGATTGTTCCCATAAACTGGGCATTAACCTTCAAAGAAACGACAAAAGTAAGTATTGGTTTTTGAGAAGCTTATTTAACCGATTGTAATTTTTATTTAGATTTAAGTGTGATGTTATCTATATTGTAGTTTATTATATCTTTTTAAGATATAGATTGCATTTCATTATATTTTCTACATTTTAAAAGCTTCAAACTACGAAATTTGGCACATAAGTAGAAGACGTTAAGGATATTCGACCCTTAAAATATTAGAGCACAACACTCCTCCGTTTTTGAGGAAGACGTCCTTAAAGTTTTAAGCGTCGCTAATGGATTATTAAGTTTTTACATCTGACCGAAGCGGTCCAGTGTAGGTAGCAGAACTACCAGCCATGTTATGGTGTTGAATGATTGACAACCATAACATTATGACTCGATACAATGGGCGTCACCCTGGTTTATTGCCTTTGGCCGACTTGGCTTCGAGGCACGAAGAGGAAGCATGGTTGATTCGAGAAACAAAGGATGATCTTACCATTAGCTATGATTTTGCTTCGATTACAACAGTTTTTAAGACTCTATCCGTTCAACAATGAGTTCCTTGTATAATTTGCATATATAAATGATCGAACAATTTGCTGATTTCTCAAAATAAATGTTTTTGCAGTTGAACATTGCCGATTTACCTTAAAATAATTACATCCACGAATGAATTGAAAAGAATAGTACCCACCGGTGATCGAACACACGACGACGACAATTATTCAAAAAGAAAAACAATATCCCGACGGGAATCGAACACACGTCCCCATGATCGCGAGCTGGTAGTTCTGCTACCTACACTGGACCGCTTCGGTCAGATGTAAAAACTTAATAATCCATTAGCGACGCTTAAAACTTTAAGGACGTCTTCCTCAAAAACGGAGGAGTGTTGCGCTCTAATATTTTAAGGGTCGAATATCCTTAACGTCTTCTACTTATGTGCCAAATTTCGTCCAAATCTAAGATTCCATAACCTGAGCCTCTCCTAGTTAGTGCCTCACAATCGTTCGTAAGATCAAAAAACTCTAATCGCTGAAAGTATACTTTCTAATCTAGTAAGTAACGTATATGAAAAATATTTCTTGCACGGGAATCATTGATGAGCGAGAAAAAATTGATTACACATACATACATTTTTATTGATTTCTGTGAAAATGAATATTTTTTGTATAAGAAGAGCATATCTTGTTTATTTAACCCAATGCTTGGAATTAGCTATTCGAGTTTACTTAAGGTTTTATTAACTTCTCACTTCTCTGAAGTTATTCCAATAGAGTCGACTTTAAGAATCCCAAATTGTGACATATCTTCACGTTTTAAGGTCACTAGAATCCAAATCCATCGTTTTTAGAGAGATTTGTATGTTTGTGTATGTACGTATGTGGGTATGTACGTATGTGCGTTCGGAATTATTTTTCGTCTCGATTATCTCAAGAACCAAAAATCATATTGACGTGGGACTGGTTTCATTCGACGCGTAATTAAGTAACTTAAATCTGAATGAGTTTTCAGCAAAATCGGTTCAGCCGTTTTTTTAGTAAGGATAAAAACACTGAAAAAATTTTTGTAACTGTTGAAACGCACTATTAATTCGTGCCGATCCCAAATACCTTCATTGTAATATTATTATTATTGTGTGTTTTAGCAAAATTTTGATCAATGTTGTAAAAACCGTTAAAATCAAGGTTAATTTATGGAGTTCCAAACTTATATTATCAGGTTTTGGAGAATGGGAGTAGTGACGCTAATGCAGTTAATAATTGGATATTGTTATAAATAATTTAATATTGTTCATATCAAATATTATGAGTTGTAATTTGATATTGTAAATTCAGTAACTATCAAACATTCTTAATAACGAATGATTATTAATAATCCTTAAATACCATCAATAATGGTTGTGGATTCCGGGGACGAGATAGAGGACGAAGAGGATTGATTGATTGTTTATAACAATCGAATATTATTAATTGTAATTTGATATTGTTGCTATTGCTCAAAATATGCATCACTCGACTCAAAAGATTCATCGTTGTCTGCAGTTGGCTGCTCGTTCAATTGTTGTTGTACCCTGGGATCTTCAAATTCACTTTTCGCGTTGTGGTGATTTTCGATCTTTACGAGCTCCCTCACTGAATCTGGATATTGCGTGTCTTCGATGTGTAACTTCACTGAAGAGACATCTTCGTGAAAGATCACATCTCTACATTTCTACTTTTTATGCAACGATATCCCTTCGAATCACTGTCATATCCGACAAAAATCATTCTTTCAGATTTAGCGTCCCATTTGCGTCGTTTCGATTCAGGGACATGTACCATGACAGGTGACCCAAATATACGCAAATTCGACAAATTCACTTTGGTTGGTTGGTTGGTTGTAATGGCAGCCCTCTTTTATCCAAAGGTAGCTCACTTAGGCCACGAGAGGCCCATTGTGATACCACAGAATATAAGGGCGGCACTAGAACCTGCGGGATGACGAGAACCATCCAGATTCTCGAATAAAGCCGGCTATGCAGCCAATGTCCAAATCGGCTACTTCCATGAGGTTGTCAAGGAAGGGTGTGCCCAAGGTTTGCATGCGCTTCCTGGACAGCGCCGGACATTCGCACAGAAAGTGTTTAATGGTTTCTTCCTCTTCCTCTGATCTGCAACTTCGGCAGAAATCATTGAAAGGAACACCCAGTCTTTCTGCGTGTCTGCCGATCAAACAGTGTCCCGTCAGTACGGAAACGACGGAACTCAGGGTTTCGCGGCTTATGTTGAGGAGCCGCTTGGTGCGTTTGGAGCACAGTGCGTGCCAAGTTTGCCTGGTTGTGCTACAGGTTTCTTCGAGCAGCCAGGCCCTATTCGCAGCCTCCACGTAGTGCTGCTTAAATCCTAGCTTTATGGAAGCTAGACGTTGGCCGACTTCGGGGTTAAGTGTATATTCCTGAAGCTCGGTGCCAGCTCTCGCTAAGGCATCTGCTTCGCAGTTTCCAGGTATATCACTATGCCCCGGTACCCAACAAAGAATCACTTCACAGTGAAGCGACATCACGTTCAGTTGTGAGCGGCATTCCATCGCAATTTTAGATGAAGTATGCACGCTGGATAGTGATTGGATGGCAGCTTGACTGTCAGAAAAGATGTTTAAATTTTTTATGGAAATTTTCTGACTTCTCAGCCAGTCAACTGCCTTATAAATCGCAATGTCCTGAACTATAGAGGTATTGCCATTCTATCTATAATCCCGAAACTATTTGAACAAATCGTTTGCCATAAACTCTCAGCTATTATTGAGCCTCTTCTAAATGAACAACAACATGGTTTCCGCAAGGGCCGATCAACTACAACCAATCTCATGGTTTTAGTTTCTGATCTCCTATGTAAAATGGAGATGGGTTACCAAATTGACGCAATCTACACAGATTTTAGTAAAGCATTTGACCGGGTTGATCACTCCATACTTATTTCCAAATAGCAGAAAATAGGAATCATCGGCTCTATGCTCAACTGGCTCAGTTCCTACTTAAGAGACCGAAGTCAATTAGTTAAATTTCAGGGATATTTGTCCAAGCCGATTCTCGTACACTCTGGTGTACCTCAAGGCAGTCACCTCGGCCCTCTTCTTTTTAATGTTTTTATATCAGATTTATCTGAAAAACTCTCGGACGTATCACATCTTCTTTACGCTGACGATCTGAAGATATATCACACCATTAAGTCTCAATCTGATACTGTTTTCCTCCAATCAAAACTAACTTCCCTCCAACAATGGTGTGATGTTAACAAACTACATCTAAACGTTGGGAAATGTTTTGTAATGACTTTTTCCCGTAAAACCACATTATTGAACAGTGCATACGTTCTCAACAATACGGTATTGGATATGAAAGAAAACATTGTTGACCTTGGAGTTGTCCTAGACAAGAAACTATGCTTCAATTTACACTACGACACTATTCTCTCCAAAGCTCATAAACAGCTTGGCTTTATTAAAAGACGAGCCAAAGAGTTTAAAAATCTGTGGGTAACTAAATCATTATTTACCTCACTGGTTCGCCCAATACTTGAATATGCCTGCAATGTATGGAACCCACATTTCGGAGTTCATGATACGAGAATAGAATCCGTCCAAAAACAATTCTTGTTGTTTGCTCTGAGAGACCTTTATAGCCCTGATGACTATCAAATCTTGCCTCCTTATGAAGTTAGATTGGAGCTTCTGAATTTGTCTACTCTTAAAACCAGAAGAACAATGTTGTCCTCTTGTTTCGCATTTGACGTGATTAGGGGCCACATTAAAGTGGAGTATTTGACGAATAAAATAAAGCTTAATGTGCCTGTAAGAAGTACGCGTAATACACGTTTACTAACTGAATATCAGCATCTTACTAAGTATGCAGATAATGAACCAGTTAATAGGTGCTGTAAAATATTTAACACTTTGAGCAAACACTACTCCCCTACCATCTCCAAGTTCAGTTTTAAATCCAGCATTTCAAAAGCCCTTCCATTATCCATCCCTAAATTGTGACGTGCATACAACAGTATAAATTAACGTTGAATATAGCACGTATTTTAGGGTTAAGTATATTGTTGTATTGTATATTTTATATATTTATATGTTGACTGTGATTGCCTTGCTTTGGCGAAATAAATAAATAAATAAATGACCTCTGCCTGAAAGACGCTGTAGTGGTCTGGTAATCGGAAGGATAGTTTCAGGCCTAGCTGTTCTGAGAACACGCCACAGCCAACTCTTCCCTCCATTTTTGATCCATCAGTGTAGATGTCGACCGATTCCTGTATCCCATCTCTTTCTGTGGTCCAGTCCTCCCTATTCGGGATGACTGACCTGAAACCATGGTGAAAACAGGGAATCGGAGACGCAAGGTCCACTTTCCCTGACGTTGGCCCATCCCTCCGTAGTATTGTGGAGTGACCAAAGTTATCCTCATGCCATAGTCGCAGAGCTTTTAATCGAAAAGCAGTGCACTTGGCCTGGTGTCTCGTAAGTAGCTCTGTCGGAAGCCAATTTAATAGCATAAATAATGCCTTTGTCGGGGTAGTCCGTAGAGCCCCGGTGATTGCAATAGCCGCACTCCTTCTGACCTTGTTTAGCAGGTTTACATTTGATGCTTTCGCCATAGCAGGCCACCAAATAACTGCGCCATACAGAAGGATTGGTTCCACTGTCGCCGTATAGAGCCATGATACAATTTTGGGTTTTAATCCCCACCTTTTCCCAATAGCTCGTTTGCAGCAGTAGATTGCGCATGCAGCCTTGCGTGCTCTTTCTGCTGTGTTCGCTTGCCATGCGAGTTTAGAGTCCAGAATTAGACCTAAATATTTGACCTGATGAGATGGGTTGAGACTTACCTCCTCAAGCTTAGGTGGGGCAAATCGTGGAATTTTATACCTTCTTGTGAAGAGCATAAATTCCGTCTTTTGCGGGTTGATCTTTAGACCACACTCTTTGCTCCATTTGGTAAGAATACCTAGGGCAAAGTTTAGTCTTTCCGATAGGGTGTTAACAAATTTTCCCGATATTGCTATTGCAACATCGTCGGCATAAGCTACGACTTTGCAGCCAGTCGCTTCTATTTTTGACAGGAGTTCATCCACAAATTCACTTTACTTCCATAGAACTTTCCAGTTGCAGAACAAATGCTTCTGTTAGTAAGATACGCCGCTATATTTGTTGCTTCAGCCCAATAACACTTCGGAAGGTCTGCATCAAATAGAAGACTCCTTGGCTTTTCAACGAGTGTTCTATTCATCCTTTCCGCTGTTCCATTCTGCTGTGGAGTATACGGTGCTGTTCGTTGATGGCGAATTCCATTTGCATCACAAAACTTATCAAACTGGCCGAAACAATATTCTTTTCCGTTGTCCGATCGAAGTATCTTTATTTTCCGATTAGTTTGATTTTCTACACAATTTTTAAAACTTATAAACGTGTTCAGCACTTCTGATTTTGATTGTAAGAAGTACACGAAAACTTTCCTCGAACAATCGTCCACGAAAGTTAATATATATCTTGCGTGACCAATCGATCGCGTCTCCATCGGGCCCATCAGATCAGAATGTATAAGGGATAGAATACCTTTGGCTCGTTTCTCACTAGGTTTAAACGGTGTCCTCGAATGTTTGGTCTTTGAACATACTTCACACTGCCTCACTTGACCATCGTCATTACTGAAATCGATTCCTTCTACGGTACCATCATGCATTTTTTTCATAAATTGATAGTTAATATGCCCTAACCTTCTATGCCATGTGATCGCATTAACTTGCTGGCTTGTTAGTAAACACAAATCATTACTGTTCCCACGAATTTTGTATGCACCATTCTCTGATTTACACTGCGCAACAATGTTATCAGCCGAATCTAAGATAATGCATCCGTTTTTATTGAACACGACACTATTACCTTGCTTGACAATGCTATGGACTGATAGCAAATTACCGGTCAATCAGGGCACATGCAACACATTGTTGATTTCAATGTCATTTTTATTTAAAGTCAAAGTCGCATTGCCAGCATTTCCTACATCCATTTTCAAGTTATTGGCTGTAACAATGTGTTTCACATTCGCTGGTCTCATTCTAGTCAGCAAATTTTTGCAGGGTGTCATGTGACTCGAGGCTCCCGAGTCAAGATACCATTCGTTTTGTTGATTTGATTTTGTTGTGGCGATGATCGCTGTTTTCGCCTTTCCGGTGTCGTCTGACCGTTTGCCTTTATCGCATGCGAAGCTCAAATGTTTAGGAGAACCGCAGACAAAGCATTTTTTCCGCTAATTTTTCTTTTCTATTTTCGCTTTTCTCGTTTTCCTATCAATGCATGTCATGTTTGTCATTCCTTCGCATGGCTGACTGTCTAGCAACATTGTTATAATCACGTCGGATTTTATGCTTCCACCTGAAGCCTCAATACCTATTATGAATGGCATATAATGTTCTGTTAATCCAGCCAAAATAATCGCACCAATCCATTCATCGGAAATCTCAAACCCTATGCCGATTAATTTATTCGTACAAGTTATTATACGATCGACAAGGTGTTGCATTCCATCACAGTTTTCCAGACGTGGGGAAATTAGGTTTCGCAGCAACCTAATTTTCCTGGATATTCAATTTTCTTCATAAAGATTTTTCAGTGTCTGCCAGATGCTAGTGGCTGTGGAACACTTCTGTTTGTGCACATATATGGAACTGTCGATACTTAAAGCGATAATTGCTTCGCAATTCTTCTGCTTTTCTTCACTCATTTCCAGATCCACCGCGGAAATGCACTTGCCCAGTCCCCTATATGTCAGCACATTTTCGATCGCGAAACACCAGGTATGGTAATTCTCACTACCTCTTAATTTTTCTATGTCGAAGTCCTTTTGCCATCTTGATTTATGAGCAAACAATGTGCCACCCAACAATATCCAGGCACAACGAACACAAACAGATCAAATTTCGTGACAAACTAACTTAGCGTTTGGTTTCCGACTACAAAAAAACGTGGACTACGGATTACACACGATCGTAACTACGCTCTGCTACCATGTAAACGCTAGTTCAGAAGTGAGCTAAGATCTTTATCTACAAGAGGTTTTTATACAGAAGAAGTGAATGATTAGTCAACAAAATGTGACTATTAATGACAAGGACGAACACGATACATTATATTAACATAAATATAAACTCAAATATAATTATTCAGTAACGATCAAACATTCTTAATAACGAATGATTATTAATAATAATAATTAAATACCCTCAATGATGGTTGTGGATTCTGGGGCCGAGATGGAGGACAAGGTGGAGGACGAGGAGAAGGAGGATGATGAGGAGGTGGACGAAAAGAAGGACAAGGTTTCCGAGGCTTTGGCAGGGGACGATCAGGTGGGGGAGGCGTCTTCCTCTATCAAAGCTTTTATGGTTAGATAAAAAATTAATAAAATATATAATAATAATTATTAATAATGGTAATTATTAATAAAAGTAATTATTAATAATAGTGAATAATAATAAAAACAAACCCCACTGGGAAGTTAGTCGTGTGGGCCTCAAAGGTCGCACTGAGACCACATTTTTTGTTAAATAAATATACGAGGATGGATATTCTTTCATTGCAATTCCAGTAATTGCTCCTATACCGTAGTCAATAGCAACAAATCTGAGCTTGAAAAACAAACTACGAAGTATCTTGTAGTTATGAGCCTAGATGCATTGTAATGTGTGTTGATGATGTATTGTTTGGTCATTGGATGAATTGCCTTCGTGATCTCGTCTTCGGATGTACTCTTCCAGAGTGATGGTCTTCCTTTATTTAAAGACGGGAATTAGTACAATAGAAGGTCGGGACTGATTTCTGTAAAACCTACAGGCATCTGTTAGAATGCCGCATATTTGGCGCAGTCCGAGTAGACAGGCAGCCGGTATTTCTAAAGTATTGAATTTGCCAAGATGAGAGGCAATTCGTTATCTGCCAATTAGTGAAAGGCAGTTTCTGCTCCTTTACTCAAAACTGTGAACTTTGCCGCTGGTAGGCAATGTCGCTTAATTAAAAACAACTTATAGTTCTACGTTGTAGAATAAAACTGAGGCTGAGCATAAACCCAACTCGTTCTTTTATTTACGAATTTTGCTTATGCTAATACAATAAAAATTGCTTATTGAATAAAAATCCCTACTCTAGTTCTATGTTAAGTTATCTAAACCAATCGATCATGGTTCAATTCCGTTCCCACGGAATTCGTCGCATCCAGTATTGTTTACGTTGCTTTGACCCAATTTGATTATTTGGATCAATGCTCTGAATGAACCGTTTACCATGGGTAGTTTGAGTAAAAGGGAAATTATCAAAGACTCATTTGGTGTATGTATTGGGATCGATTTGGTTGGTTTGTTAGGTTATGTAATAAAAGCTAGTGAGGGAAATTGTTGTGTATGGGATATTTTTGGATTCGGTACTAGGAATACCCTACAGCATACAAACATATCAACGCTTCATAGGTAAAGTAGCAAGACATAACAATATTCATAAAAAATTTCACAGAGCAATATGACAAACCTAAAAACAGGCTCCATTGAAACGATATTAATTCGGTCGTTTGTAAAAATTAAATCTTACACATCTGTTTTTGCTTGCTACTATCCTTCGACCTCTAAATACAATTCTGTTTTAATTTTATCCAGCAATATGCAACGAAGGAATCATAATTCCTTAGACCTTCAACTAATCGTGATTTCTACTTCTTCCTTGTATACTCGACGGGTTTCGGGCTATTCAACATAAGTAGTCATGTTTTATAGGTCCACTAGGATCAATTTTCAAATATGTGAAAGGAAGGAAATAGAAGTGTTTGAATATAAAACTTAGAGTTGATTTACTATCTCTAACGACAGTAGCAATTACAATATTTATTTGTCACAAACCTATAAACGAATTATTAAATCCGCGAATAGGTATTTGATCATCTACTGATCAACCCAAAAAGGATCAAATTCATATTTCTGTTGATTTTTTAACTTCCCAGTATATGGGAAGTTCTTGTAATCGCCTCGAAAATCGAAATTGAAATTTTCAACATTTCTTTACGTTTTGAGGTCTATAGAGTATATATAAAGTGTTTTTAGAAAGGGAGATGTATGTGTGTGTGTGTGTGTGTGTGTATGTACGTACGTGCGTGCGTACGTACGTACGTACGTCTGTACGTTCGTGGACACTTTTTTCTACGAGCATAACTCACGTCAACAAAGTCCTATCGACTTCGTTGAGGTGTCAATCGAAGCGTCTTTGCAATTTTAAGAGCTGATTAGTTTTTGAGGAAACTTCGGTCGGGGGGGGTTTGCTGTTTTGCCCGTTTGAAGGTCATTTCTGTCATGCGTTATATCTCGCGAAAGAAACATACAATTTCCTTGATCAAGGTGTCAATCGACGCGTATTTACATTTATGTGATTCTATCAAGTTTTTGTAAAATTTCTTCGAGCCGTTTTTTAATTTTTTTTAAAAAAATGGCAAAAAATTGGGTATTTTTTCAAAAACAATAAATTTTTAACCTTATTTTCAAGTCTAAGTAACCAATGTTTATATAATTTTTATATTCCAAACAATGTTTGTAAAAACGACATCAAAACTTTTTTTCATGATTACGTAAAAAATTAAATAAAAAATAAAAAATCATTAACAGTCATCATGATCTTCAAGGTCATTTCTATCATGCATTATATCTCGCGAACTAAACATATGATTTGCATGATTAAGGTGTCAATCGACGCGTATAAATATTTTTGTGAATCTGTCGAAATTTGAAAAAAATCGGTGTAGCTGTTTTTTAATGTACGAAAAAAAGTGCAAAAAATTAGTTTTTTTAGAAACAATAAATTTTTAACCTGATTTGCGAAGTATAGTAATCAATGTTTATAAAATTCATATACTCCAAACAATTTTTGTAAAAACAACATCAAATTTTTTTCTCATGATTACGTAAAAAATTAAATTAAAAATAAAAAATCATTAAAAGTCATCACGATTTTCAAGGTCATTTATATCGTTTACTATATCTCACGAACCAGATATATGTATATATATTTGCATCAATATGGTGTCGGTTGACGTATATTAACATCTTTGTGAAGTTTTTAGCATGATCAAAATTCGTTTCAGCCGTTTTTTTAATTTAATAGAAGAAAATGCGAAAAATGATGGTTCTTTTCATAAAAAATATTTTTTTAACTTGATTTGCACAGCACAGTGATACCAGTTTATAAAATTTATACATTCTTATCAGTTTTTGAAGAGAAACCGGCAAAACTTAATTTTAATGAAGAAAAACTAAATTAAAAATAAAAAATCATGCAGTTACCTTGTAAAAAGGGTTCATACGAATGATATTACTTTATATCTTTTATTCTAACAAAATTGTTGTAAATTCATGCAAAGTTTTAAAATATTTGCATAATTTGAGCAGATTTAGTCTTTTAATTAAAAAATATGCTTAAATTTGTATCAACGCTTTGAATGGTAAAATGTTTTGTAGTCAATACTTTGCAAGATCATATGCTTTGAAAAGCTTTCATCGAATAAAAAATTTTAACTTTTAGTAGATTCATTCTTTAGTCATCGTCAGATTTCAATAACCATCATCATTTGAAATACATTTTACTTTTTACATGCAATTGAACCTATTTTTGACTGCATATACAAACTTTTTCAAGACCAAAAGGCCCCCGCCGATTGATCCGCGTGAATATTCAATCTGTCCTCATCGACCAAAAACCTTACGTAATCAATGGACCCTCCCGTAGACGATATGATTCATATTAACTCATTTCTGTTTCTGCTATGAATACCTCTCATTGTTATTACTTAAAGTAGTAGTATTTTCAAAGTTATTATTGTGTTTAATGTTGTTGATGTTTATGTAGATATTACTGGGAAGTTGACCGTGTGGACCTCAAGGGTCACACCTCGCGGCTTGTTATATTTTTGGAAAACTGTAATTTTGTTCTGACGCATCAAGTGCAGTTTTCCAGTAATTTTAATTACCGGAGAAATCATTGCTTCACACAAGTGTCAACAATAATTTCTGCAATTTGTCGCGTGCTACATTTGAGTGCGTAAGGCGATATTTAAACAGAGTAAACGTTTTTAGGCTATTATACTATTTTGTAAGAGTAAGAAGTGAAGTATGCAGTGTATAACTTTGTGATGATTACTATGCATATGGAATTGTATAGCAATAAACAAAAGTGTAATACAGTTACATACAGTGTACCAATAATGTCTTCGTACAGCAGCTATTTGGAACTAAAATGATAAAAAACAATACATTTTTGCAACAAATTTGAAAAAGTTTTAATGCAGATTTATTCATTGAACATTTTTATTTAATTTAGAAACAAAAACTAATCCATTTAAAATATTCATTGCAAAGTTATTAACTATAAAGAAAACAAAGTCGACACTTTGCCTCCAATAATGTCTTCGTACACTTACGAAACATTTTATGAAAAACCTTAAAAACTATAGATAATTTTTTTGTTAATATTTGGTTGGGTAGCCTTTATTTTTAACCATGGCTTTAAGGCGGTGTGGCATCGATTCTACTATTTTTTTTGCATAGCTTGGCTCTATTTTTGCCCATTCCTGCTGAAGGGTCTGTTTCAGCGTAGGTTTTGAGCTAATATGATGAGTCCTGATCCTTTTTTCCAGCATGTTCCACATGTGCTCAATGGGATTGCGGTCAGGACTTTGCGGTGGTGTTTTGAGCAAATGTGGAGTTTTGTACGCCAAGAACATCCTAGTATTATGAGCCATGTGCTTAGGATCGTTATCTTGTTGAAAGTAAAAATCTTTTGATACACCCAATTTTTCAGCACTTGGCTTCAAATTTCTTTTTAGAATTTCAATATATGCCCGATGATCCATGATTCCTTCAATTATTTCTAAGTTTCTAACGCCGCTTGCAGCCAAACAGCCCACTACCATTACGCCACCGTCGCCGTGTTTTACAGTTTTGACGGTGTGTTTGGGGTTGTAAGCATCTCCTGGGTTTCTCCATACTCTAAGTCTCCCAATCAGACCCAAAAAGGTTATATTTGGACTCATCAGAAAATATAATATTGCGCCAAAACTCAAGAGATGCATTTTAGTATTGCCGAGCGAAGTCCAAACGTTTTTTTCCGATTAACATCACTTACCAGTGGCATCCTACGAAGTGGACCAGAGTTAAATCTGGCATCAATCACGGCTTTTCGTACTGTTTCTGGATGAACTTCTTTTCGATTGGGTTGAAGGAGCTCTCTACTACTTTTTGGTGCACTTATGAACGGATCCTTGGCAAGCATACGCCTGATTTGCAGCCGATCTGCATCAGTGAGAATTGCAGGGCGTCCTGATTTAGGCTTATTTTTTGCGCGGCCTTTTGCAGATTTAATAGTAGAACGGCTCTGCGATAGTAGTTTGGCTATTTCCGCGTATTATTTTTGCTCTTTTACGTGTAAATTCAATTAAGTGTACGCTCTTTCAACGACAAGTATTTATCAGGCATTATTTCGATTTAAAACTGAGCAAAACCAACGAAATTTACATTTATGTTCCTTTATTTACTGTAAGTACAAACCGGTCTGAGTGGGAACTAATTATGATCAATTACTGTCAGCAAAGAGATCGAAAGGCAAGCGAAAGCTTAAATGTACGAAGACATTATTGGAGGCGAATTGTCGACTTTGTTTTCTTTATAGTTAATAACTTTGCAATGAATATTTTAAATGGATTAGTTTTTGTTTCTAAATTAAATAAAACTGTTTAGTGAACAAATCTGCATTAAAACTTTTTCAAATTTGTTGCAACAATTCATTAAATCAATAAAGTTTCGACGAGTTATACTAAACCGTGTTTCTATAATAAAAAACAGACACTACTCCTTATACACGATTTCCAATTTTTTATTTCAAATATATATTTCGGACATAAGTTGTGTCCTTCTTCAGTGTTACACTGTGTCAAATAGCTGCTGTACGAAGACATTATTGGTACACTGTAGTTCAAGGCGAGTATTTTACTTGCATATCCTCCAGAATAACGAACTCTGCTGCCATTCTCATATAAATAACGATGTGATCACGCGAACGACCAACGATCTTCTTGATGAAGCACGCGGTTACCGAAACTATAGCAGGCGTTAGCTATGCTTCTGGTTGTTCAAAATTGTAAACGAATACCAGTACAAGACAAATCTCTACGTCTACCGTTCACACGCGATACAAATTTGGAAATCTTCATTAGTAGCCGCCCACTGCATTGACTTTATAACTAAAAAAATGCTTGATTTCGTTCGTACGTGGTACACAATGGTCTTTTTTCAATCAAAAATGCACAAACAATACTGTCATTCAGTACAACTCAACGCAATCTCCCAACCTTAAATGTCACCACTGCGGTCATGGACTACTTATTTCTTACGGGGTGGTATTGGTTTGAAATTTTGGATCGCTTCCATTGTGGCTTAAATGACGTAGAAACATTTCCAAAGCAATATTTTTCAACTTTTTTCAAGATGAAACTATTTAAACACATGTTAAATAATAGTTGTGGATTCCGTGTCTTCCTCTACCAAAGCTTCTATGGTTAGATAAAAATAATAAAAGTAATTATATTAATTTAGAATAATAATGTTTAATAATAGTAATTATTAATAATAGTAATTAATAATTAAAGCAAATTATAGCATTTTATTCACCTCACTGGGAAGTTAGTCGTGTGGGTCTCAAGGGTCGCACTAAGACCACATTTTTTTGTGTACTTCTGTGACGAAACTCATGTTGATAATGAAACTTTTGTAGGTTGCAGTATATAGTTAATAAATGTGAAAGGATTTTTTGATTGATATTATAGTTTCATCAAGAAGTCTAGAAAATAACCAACCTCGTTACATCCGAATTTGGTGTAGATGTACACTTGATAGAAATTTCAAACGAAACCGGCAAAAATGAGAATCTAATTCAAATTCCGAAGCAATGTTATGTATTGCCACATAGTAAACAAGATTGCTATTTTTTGGCACGAAATGTGTTCACAATAAGAGGACCGACCGAACTTTTCACAATCCAGCTTCCGACGACCATTTTCTTCATCGCGCTCTCTGATTTTTCCAATCAGGTTCGCAGCTAGAAAAACTACCGTTAACTCAAATCCGTTAAACTCTCCGTGTCATCCTTGGCGGCAATCCCAATTTCAACGCTCAGTTTCATTGCTTTGTGTATGCGGTGTCGCAATTCGGAAGTGGAGCGGCTGGGATCTCAAGTTGTACGCCTTCCAATATGTCCGAGACGCCTTCACCAGATGGATCTTAACCTGATGCCACATGATTTCCACCATTTCCTTTAGTTTTAGGTCAACATTTGGTTCTTGTATTAGACCCAGGTTTTGTAACAGATCATACCACAAGCCGTGGCCTGTTATTATGTTCGTTTACAGTAGCAGATTTATCGGCCGATCTAAACGAATTGTCGGGCGTTTGACAAAAGTATATGCTATGAAATAAATTTGCTTTTCAATCGATTAATATCGGGCGACGAATTTCGTGCATAAACCGTACGCATACATTTGAAAATAAAATTACGCCTAAGATGTTGGAAAAGTCATTATGGCATTTATAGAATGGTTCACCTAGATTTAATTGTCATTATGGCATTTATAGAATGCTTATAAAGAGGCCGAACTTTATTAATCAATAAGAAGGAGATCAAGTGTTAAGTTCTGTTGTCCCGTTGATCAAGATGGTGATGGTCTTCTCGTCTCGGTTAATGAAGAGATGTGGACCGGTGTAGGGCGATTGCAGGGAACGTCTTATTTTGTCCTCGCGAAGAAGTACATGACTGCACGATGATAGCTCTTGGAACACGAAGGGAGCCTGAGTATTATGACGTGTTGCTGGGACGGGACGAAGTTGCGTCATCTGTTGACGAAGTCGTACGACGAAGTTACTGGCGTCGTCGTGGTTCCTTGGCTCCGAAGTCGGGGCGATGAATTGCTACGGCAGGCGTAAGGGCTCTCCATAAACGAGTTTGGCCAGAGAGGCTTGTAGGTCTTCCTTTACTGCGCTGCGTAAACCGAGTAAGACGATTGGTAAGGCGTCCAACCACGTCATAAGGGGGTGGCAACGTAGAGTGTTCTCCAGCTGGCGGTGAAAATTCTCGACCATCCCGTTGGAGCATGGATGGTAGCCACAGGTGCAACATCTGGTGGTGCCGAAAACGCTGCCTAGGGATCGGAAGAGTTGCGACTCGAATTGTTTGCCTTGGTCGGTTATGATGCAGACGGGAGCCCCAAAGCGAGAGATTCAGCAGCGGACGAGAACACCGACGACTTCCTCGGCATTCTTAGTAAGTAATGGCCAAACCTAAGGTCATCTGGTGAACCTGTCAACTGTAGTGAGGCAATATTGGTAACCATTTGCATGGCTAAGTGGGCCGATTAGGTCGATGTGGATATGTTGGAAAGGTGTGACAAAGGATCTTGTGCCGCTGGCAGTCCAGACAGGTTCGCTTCCAGGCACGGCAATCTTGTTGTACTCGAGGCCAGACATAGCGTCGTTCGTGACACAAGCTTGGCGGTAGTGCGTGTGCCGGAGTGGCTGAGATTGTGTAAGGCGTTGAAGACTTTGTGACGCATAGTGGCAGGTATGTAGGGTCGTGACCTAGTAGTGATGGTGTCACAATATAGCAATACTTCGGAGCCGGGAACGCGGATAGACTCCAGATGTAGAGCTGAGCCACGTTCGAGCAGGTCGCGGAATTCAGCGTCATTTTTCTGGGAGTTCGCGAGGTCGATGAAGTTGATAGAATAGTTGACGGTGTTGGCTGCAGTCACAGAGTCGACGCGGCTCATTGCGTCGGCGACGATGTTGTTAGAACCACTGATGTCACGAATATCCATGGTGAATTGGGCGATGAAAGACAGCTGATTCAACTGTACTGGGGGTAGCTTCTCACGAGTTTGCTGGAATGCAAATTGTAGTGATTTTCGATGTAGAATTAATATGAAATTAAGAGTAGAAATAAAAGGCGCCCTAACCAAAGTTAAATGATAGCCGAAGCGAAACCACCTACGCCGACCAAGTTAATACCTGCTCGAAATAATGGCATCGATGAGTCAACTCACCTGTGCCGCAATTTCTATTGGCAGTAAAACTCGAAGTGTTGATTAAATTGCTAGGTGCCAGATGTGTAGCACACTAGTTCTTTAATTTTGACTTAGAATTCGACTGTACAAAATTCTTACAAGCTACGGCTTAAATACTATTTTACAACGCTTAAAACTCGGTCACACGTTGACCATCCCTTAGTCATCATCAAATCAAATGGGTAACACACAAATCATTTTCTCATGACCCTATACAAATCGGTTTACATATGTTCCTAGTAATGGTTTGCATTCTTCATTGCCTATATGTAATTCGATATGTGGCACGGGCCATTTGTGCAAACTTAAACACTACATAATGTGTATCGTTCTGAATGATTTGGGAACAGTGATGCAATTTGATCGTTTGTTCATGATTCATTGTAAAAATGCTTTGTATAAATGCTTTGTGAATTGTAATGGGTGCATGCAATCGCGTCATTTGCTGATTCATTGCAGGAGTGTAATGTATCATTACAAAATGGTAGAAGCTTGTGGTCGGTGAAAATGGTGCAGGGCTGTGCTTCGAGTATGTGCCGGAAATGGTGGACGCAGAGATAGACGGCGAGCAGTTCTCTGCAGTATCCTGGCCAACGTATTTCACGAGGCGTGAGCTTTCTTGAGAACAGAGCTAGGGGCTGTCGTTGTCGACGAACTGTTGTAGACACACATCTACTGAGTGAACACTGGCATCAGTAAATAGGCCGAGAGTTGTGGATGGCTCCCGGTGTGCCAGCATGATTGCATCGGCTAGGCTGTCTTTGCAGTCCTTGAATGCGAACTTCAATTCGGGTGTCCAGGGGATGGTTTGATTTCTTCGCAGACCGGATCGTGCCGTGTTGGCACGTGCCTGGTATTCCGCTGCATGCGAAGTTCTGCGATGCGATCTTGAAGAGGCCGTGTACCATGTGTGGAGACTTCGTAGCCTAGGAAGGAGACTTTACCGGCTCCGGAAGTACTCTTCTGTGCGTTGACTAGAAGTCCTTTGTCGTCCAGCCGTTTGAGGAAGATGCATAGGTGCTGATAATGTTCTTCGTGCAATTTCGAGAATAACAAAATATCGTTGGTATACGCAAAACAGAAATCAATGCCGGTTAACGTTTGGTCTATAAATTTTTGGAATGTTTGATCGGCATTCTAAAGTCCAAAGGACATAAAGTGGAATTCGAAGAGGCTGAACGGCGTAGTTATGGCTGTCTTCTCTTCTCTTTTGTCGGGTTGACCGGAATCTGGGTATACGCCTTTCATGGTCAATGGTGGAGAGACCTTGGAACCGCGAAATCAGGGATGTGGGGTACTGGGTACCTTTCGAGGATAGTTCTTGCGTTAAGCGCACGGGGCGCTGTCGGATTTCTTGGCAGCCATGTGAGAGAGAGAAAGACCAGGATCCGTCAGACCGGCACCCTGTGCCTTCTTTTACCATGATCTCGAACTCTTTTGTGGCGTTCCGGAGGCGATCTGGAGCTAGGCGACGAGGGCGACCGGTAACTGGTGGTCCTGGGGTAGTCTTGATGTAGTGAAGCGTATTATGCTTGACTTCATGCCGAACTTCTCTATGGCGAGTGAAGTTAGGAAACTCGGCTAGGATGTTTGCGAAAGTGGAAGACACAGTTTACTAGGCGAGTTCACGTTGGGCGTTCTTGACGAGGTAAAGGCTAGGCCCGTGTCGATCCATTCTACTTAATCATTGAGAAGACCAAATAACATGAGGACATGGGATGGGAATCAGGATTGGGTGTTGGTACTGAGCCTGAAGAAGAAAAAAACTTAGACCATCATACTGTTAAAAAGAATATATATGTATTTAAAATAATTCAAATTAAAAAATAACATTATAATGAACTTATAATAATACAAAAAATATTATTCGGAAAAATAAGAAAAAAATAATGTTTTAAAGATAATAATTAATAATAATAACAATCAAAAAAATATGATAAAAAGAAAATTATAATAACAGAATAATCAAAAAAATTATGATGACAACTATAATAACAGGGAAAAAAGGAACGGGGGAGTGAAGTGGAGGCAACAAAAAAAAGTTAATTTTACTCTGAATAATTTGTGGAACACAACTTACTCTGTCTGATGATGAGCGCTCTTCACCGCTGGTAGTTGTCCTGAAAACCAAAAAAAAAAATACACGGTGGCCTGACTTCACTCACTAGACTTTCTTTTCTTGTTCGTAACCTTGACTAAACATTTTCAACATTTACTCATATATTTTTTTATCGAAGTATGCACACGTTCATTTATTACTTTTGTGATCTAAAATGACTGATCTTTACATAGGTGTTGCCCTCCTTAACTCAAAATTTCACATCAGTTGTACGTAATCAATTTTTTTGTGTCCTAATGCAAATCCTAAATAGAAATTATTATTTATTAGGTTTGATCTCGCATTAGACTACATTCACGCCGCGCACCAACAGTGTTCAGCATGGCCTTCCATGCTACCAAATACATCTCCACGAGCCACTTTTTTGATAAATCCATTCAGCTTCCAGTTCGGCTGTAGATCTTTCACTTCTTATTATTATTATTTTTTTCTTTAAATTATATTCTTTCACCAGAATAATTCTTTCACGCCATCTTTCTTTTCTTCTAAAACACTTTGGCTTCTATTGTTCTTCTCTATTTCACTCGATCTTTCTCTTCTTCCCAAATCGAACTCGAAACATTCTCCTTCCACAACCAACTGCTCCCTAACTACTCTCGTTTTTTCAACTTCGAGCTAAATTTAAAGAGGAATGTTGCAATTATTCGCAACAGAAGGATGCGTGGTGTGATACAGTATTTCAAATCGTGTATGACAATTTATAAGGACAACTAATTACTGATACCAAAGGATATGTTTGTGGTAACATAAGAAACCAATAATTTTCCGGTGCGTACGTTTCCAATTGAAGTGCACCGCATGCGGTTAAAAAGTGGCAGTGTCAATGAAAACTTATGGAATATCCTAATGTTCAACAATTTTCACTGAGGTTTAAAATTTAATCTGTAGTGATTTTGTGGAAAGTACATTTCATTAATTGTTAGTTTGATTGTCAAACAATGAATTTGCTCAGGCAACGTATATATTGACGTATGTACTAGAAACAAAATGTGAATAAACGAAATGTTCTTGATCTTTTCAACACAGCATTAAAGTCTGCGGAAATGGTTCTATTTCTTCCTTCTCACGCGTCATTTGCTGGGTAGTTGGGTTCCCGCAAAATTTTTAATCGAGACCGTCACTATGTGGTTGACGTTGTCACATTCTATGCTGGGTTAGTAACGTAGCGAACCGTGCAATGAAATGGGGATGTTACAATATAAGTCGTGACGACGCTGACGGGTTTTTTGGTAGCCATGTGGAGAGGAGAAAGACCAGGGTCCGGCAGAACGACGCACTGTGCCTTCTTTTATCATGGTTTCGAACTCTTTTGCGGCGATCTGGAGCTGGGCGGCGAAGGCGACTGGTAACTGGTGGTCCTGGGGTAGTCTTGATGTAGTGAAACGTATTATGCTTAAATTCATGCCGAACTTCTCTGGGGCGAGTGAGGTTGGGAAACTCGGCTAGGATGTTTGCGAAAGTGGAAGACAACGGTAGGTTGGCAACCAACCATTGCTTGCGCCGGTTGCCGTTGAAGTTTGACGGAAAAGTGCAGGGAACCGAGCATCTCTTGGCCTTGCGACCGAATTCGCGGTGGTACCAGCACTCGCGGGAATCATTGGGTCTCGTAGAGTCGGTAGACGAACTTCTGCGAGGAGGCGGTGTCGTGCTGCGGCGTCGCGAAAGACGAGATAGATCCTGAAGCATGGATTGTATGGAGGCGAACTGGCGGGCTAGGTCATTCAGGTGTGAATATGTTGGATCGGTATAAGTCACGACAGCAACGACGGCCGGTGTAGACGTGGCAACGAGGATAACTGATTCACTGACGGCAGTAAGAGTGGTTGATGGTGTGACGATAGCGCAGATGGCAGGAATGGTGGGCAACACTTCCAAAATGTTGTTGACGATGGAGGCGAGCTGGTCTATGGTAGCGACTGGTTCGACTGCATGTGGTTGAATGATCGCCTGGACATGGGACGGTAGACGCTGCGTCCAAAGTAGGCACAGAAGTTGGTCGGGCTTGGCGCTGTGTAAGGAGCGGAGATGTCGTGTCGGAGGAATTGCGATGGTGTGTAGGAGCTGTCGAATGCGTTGTTGTTCGGACACGGCGACGCGCCTGATTAGCTCATCTTTAAGGGTTGTATGCGGTGTATTAGTAGACGGCGTGCGAATGATGTTTTCAATCTCCCTAGCTCCGTATGCATCGAGTTGTTCAACGATGTGCGAGTACCTGGATTCTTCGTCGATGACATTGTAGAGCCGAAACTGAGCCTCGACTTGAGAGAACCAGAGTTGTGGATTACTGCTCGGAAATGGGGCAGATTGATTATAACGCGGTTCGGTTGCTCCTACTGATTGTACTTTTCCTGTAGAACGTTAATTGCTGCTTGCTGTTGTTGAGTTGAGCGAGTAAGTCGCGTACGGCATTGTGAAGCTGTGCCAGGCCGTTGGCTTCGCCCGGTTGTGAATGGTTATCTAGTAATTGTGGCTCTTCCTGCTGGAGCTGTTGCGCGGCGGCACGCTTTGCGTCGTCGCAGGTATCGACCATCGTATGGATCACGTCGGGGTCCCTAATATAAAGAGGCCGAACTTTATTCATCAATAAGAAGGAGATCAAGTGTTAAGATGTTTACTGTTTGATGATTATTAGTCAACTGAAATTCTATTATAATAAATATTTTCAATGACAACTGCGACATGTTATGTAGCAACCATAATTTAGAATTTAGCCACTATGGACAACTCAGTTGCTGTTATTTTGTGGAGTGCCGTGAACTAAATGCTGAATCTTGGACGTCGTACTTATATCCAATATTCCAATATTCATGATCCGAGGTTTCCGGATGCATATTGAAAGCGTATCCGTTTTTGTATGCGCTAGGAAAATCGTCTCTTTCGCTAAAAAAAACCTATAAATCTGGTGGATGAAACTTACCTTGAATAGTCTCGTAAAAAATTTGACCTGTGCCTTTCAGTTTTGGGAGGTTCCTAAATTTTTATTGACTGGTTTTTTTTTCGAGGATATTTTGATGAATATATATCATTGTAGCTGTCAAATTTCGTTGCGATTTTGACATTATGTTTAATTTACTTTGGCATGGTAATTTGTAATAAAGGAAATTTATTTTCAAAAGTTGTGTTCTGTGCGTCAACCTTATCCGCGTGTTCTCGAAGAACGTGTCGGAAGTAATTTCTTCCTATCTGTTCGAACACTTATGTTTTATGGAAAACTATGTATGACATACTACTGCTGAGTTTGCATTAGATTCATTTGGTCATTATAGTTTGATCTTCCGCAAAGACAGCAAAAAAAACTGTTTGAAATAGTTTTTTTTTTTGGTTATTCATCCTACAGGACACAGAATGAGTGTGAGGCAGGCAGCTAAATATACTAAATCCAGTGCATAAAGGGTATGTTTATATCGATGAAAGGACAGGCAAATGCCTTATAGATTGTTATATCAAAAATGGACGATAAATTGATCGCTGAACTAGTCAGGAAAAACCCGTCATTAAGTTTGCGAAGGTCAAGGAATAACTATTTAGAAGCAGAGTTCGGGTTTCCACAAACACAATTAGACGCAGGCTTGAAAAATCTGACATCAAAAACAAGAGCACAAACCCCACATCGCTACTTACAAAAAAAAGTGCAAAAAAGAATGAGATTAAAGCACTGGATGAATTGGATCGCGATTGGAGTAACATAATATAATACCGATGAGTCATCTTTTGATAGTTTCAATTACTGGGAGAAATGCCTTCTTCCAACAACAATGTGAGACATTGCTGCAACTTACCGTCAAACATCCAGCAAAGGAGCATGTTTATGGGTGCTTCTCTGAAAAAGGATTCCAAAAGTTGATTGCTTTCACCGCATTTTGACCGTCAAATCGAATTCAGCGATGAGGCTCATTTCTGTCTAAATGGGTTCATAAATAAGCAAAATTGCAGTTATTGGTATGAGGATAATCCTCAAGAGACTTCGGGAGCTCCATTACATCCCGCAAATGTTACTGTATTCCAGCGGCGTAGTTAGTCCTGTCTTTTTCAAATCTGAAGACGGAACCAGCGTAACTGTTGATGGCGATCGCTACCGACAGATGGTTCGTAGTTTTTTGATTCCCATTCGACCAAGTCCTCGAGGAAATAAATAATATTCACCCCGCAACTAAGTTCACGATAGAATGGGAAAGGGACGGGGCAATCCCATTTTTGGACCTTTTGATCAAAAACAACAACGGCAGTTTGGAGTTTGAAATCTATCGCAAGCCAACTACAACGCAAAAATATACCATTTACCTCGAATCACACGTTTGCACAAAAAATGTCAGCCTACAACCACAAGGTGCACCGATTGATCACCTAACGGAAAAAGGATATACCAAAGAACGGGAATTCATTATGGACACAGCCATAAAAAAACGGATATAGCTCGCAGCACATAGAAAAATTGATCAAGAAAAAAGCATGTCAGCAAAATCGGGAGAAACATACGACACTATTTACGCAATCCAATGAAAACATGCTAAGACGGATAAGCATTCCCAACTCCTACATGTTCCAAAAAATTAAAAACTCATTAAATAAGTTAGGATTGTAAGCAGTCGGAGCAAGCAGCAACAATTCCCTCAGGAAGTTTCTAGGCAGCGTGAAGGACCCACTAAAACTTACAGAGAAAAGCGGAATATATCGTGTTACATGTAATGATTGTGACAAAATTTATATAGGACAAACAAAACGATTAATAACGACGCGATTCAATGAACATATAAAAAAAAGCAGCCAATAGCATCCGGAAATCCAACGCAGTAATACGCTCATCCGTAGCAGCCCACATCATCGCAGAAAGGCACGCCATCCAGCAGGAAAACCTGGAATTGTTACGTCACACAAATAGAACGAGCACACTGGACCCTTGGGAAAGCCTAGAAATCATGCGGGAAGACGAAAAACAGCTACTAAATACAGACCAAGGTTATTGCCCCTCGAGTTTAATTAGGCTTATTGCAAATAAGAAAAAACAAAGGCAGGTAGAAATGGCTCATAAACGGATAAAATAAGTGAATGGCGCCCTTCTACCTGTCTTAAAATAGTCGAAAGCATAAATTTCAATGTAACTCTAAGTAGCTTGTGTACTGAAGAAGGGAGTAAGTGGTCCCCGAAATATATATTTACAATTAACAAAAAAAACATTTGTAGTTTGTGAAAGCTGCGTTTTTATTCTAAAATTGAGCTTGGAGATGGTAGGGGAGTAGTGTTATATGATCAACTTGATCTTCTCGAACAGCATTGTCCACTTGCAGAATAACTGAGTTATGTCTTTTTTATCATGGGTTAGAGCCTCCTAGTCTAGCCAACAATTTCGTCTTCGTAACCACACTGCATCCCGAAACCACGCTTCCCATTTAATAATGGTACCGGCCAAAAGCCTGGAAACAAGAACCTCCATTAATGTGCAATAAGAGTGTGAGCAAGTAGTTAAACCAAAAGCACACTAGAAGACGTTGTTGACTAGACTAGGAGGTTCTAACCCATGATAAAAAAAACTCAATATAGAATAGCGGCGTACGCATATATACGAACCAATTAACAGTCGTTATATTTCGCAGATACAAATATTAAAATAGTTGAAATATAACGAGCTTAACCCATCAACAAGCCTAACCGTGGTCATGCTGTCTGGTGGCGGATGGTAATTGACAGCACATGAAGAGGACGCCATCCGTCATCCCGAAACCACGCTTCTCATGAGTTATGTCCTTTTTCTACTTTAATAAGGAGTTCAACGATACTGGTGCGGAAATCTATTCGGTGCATTATGGATCCATTCTCGATATTACGTCGAAAAGCGCAATGAACTTTCCAAGCATTCACCGTTGCTGCATCCAAAGCGTTGGTAAGCCACTTTTTCCACGGACTCGAATGCGGCAATTGTTGGTACCGTTGTCAAATAGGTCCACTCTTCCTTTTATTATACTCCTTGCCGATGCCACACGGCAATATACCACCTTTTCTCTCTCTTTCGGTGGTATCTGTTTGCTCGCTGCATAGGTTCAACTCCAAAATAGTTTGATGCAACCGTGACCGCCATTCCATCTGACGAATAATAACTTATTGGTCTCGTCAAATGACATGTCATAAGATCCTCTTGCTTTTTTCCATCTCAAGTACATCAATTAGCTGTATAGCACTTTTGTTATCGCAAAACAACTTATTCGATCGAGAAGCCTCGAAGATTTCGCATACAAACCGTTTCAGCCATTGAGAGTCTTGTATTGCTGCTACCATAGACATGAACTCAGCTTCTGTTGTACAGAGCGCAATTGTTGGTTGTTTGCGCGTATTCCATGAAACTGAGCCGCCCTGTGCCTTAAAAACGTAACCTGTCGTCGATCGTCTTTCATCTAAATCTCCAGCCCAGTCAGCATCACAGTATCCAACCAGCTCTGGTTGCGCATCTTTGTAGAACCACAGTTTTGTATTGATTGTACCCTTGAGGTACCGCAAAACTCTTTTCACCGCTAGCCAATGTATTTTACCAAAATTCGCATTGAATCGGCTAAGTGAACTTACTGCGAAACTTATATCGGGTCTAGTTGCTTGAGCTGCAAACATTAAACTTCCGATGGCTTCCTGGTATGGGATCTTTTTGATTTCACGTCTTTCATTCTCATCATCGGTGCATATTTTCTTCACTAACTTTTCCATTGGCGACGAAACTGGGTTGCATTCTTCCATTTTAAAACGTTTCAGTACGTCTCTGATGTAATGGCTTCGATCAATTGCTATTGAGCCATCACTACTCCTCGTAATGGTCATTCCTAGAATCGCTGACGCGACTCCAAGATCCTTCATCTTGAAATGAGTTGATAAATCATTTTTCAGTTTATCTCTTGCTTTTTTGTTACTGCTGAAGATTAAAATGTCATCCACATATACTGCAAGAATCAAAGTGACATTTTTTGATCGACTGAAGTAAATGCATTGATCAATAGAGGATCTAGTCAGCCCTAAACTCAAAATAACTGAATTCAAATTTTCGTTCCACATACGACCTGACTGTTTTAAGCCATACAAGGCCTTTTTTAGTAGGTAAACTTTTTTACTTCCATTATCGAAACCTTCAGGTTGACGAATATAAATCTCTTCTGTGAGATCTCCTTGTGAAAACTCAGTAACAGCATCTATTTGATGTACCTCTAGATTAAACTTGACAGCCATAGCAAGAAGAAATCTTATTGATGAATAACGCACAACCGGTGCGAATGTTTCTTCATAATCGATGCCATGTACTTGGGAAAATCCCTTTACTACTAAACGTGCCTTGTACTTCGAAATAGTGCCAGTGGTGTCTCGTTTTACTTTAATCACCCATTTACTGTCGATTGCCTCTCGTCCGTATGGCAATTCGGGCAATTTCCACGTATTATTTTCCATAAGTGAGTTGTACTCGGTCTCTATTGCCGCTCTCCAGTCCATAGCCTCGGAACTAGCCAGCGCCTCTTGAATCGTTAATAGTTCGCAAGTTTCTGAGACGTCAGCAATAAATAGATTCCCTTTATTGGCGATTCACTCGGAACGTCTCGGGAACATAACCTCTTCGTTGTCATCAGTAACATGACTGCTTTCATTGATCGCACCAACGAAGCTTTCCTTAAATGATGAAAAACTGAATTTGTTATTAGCAGATACTTCAGGTTCAACTTTGTCTACTGATACCTCGCCCTTCTTTTCTACAACTGAATCAAAATAATTAGACATGTTTACTTCATTAGTCACCTGATTTTCAATGTGTTCAATAATAACAACATCCCGGTTGATCAAAATTTTCCTCGTCTTCATGTCGTAGAGTCGATATGCTTTTGACTGTTCACCGTAGCCAACCATGATGCACTCCTTAGACTTGGCGTCAAACTTTCGGCGGAGCTGTTTAGCAATGTGTACCATGGCTTTGCTACCGAAAACACGCAAATGCTTCAAGTTAGGCTTCCTACCACACCAAAGCTCCTCCGATGTTATGTTGTGTTTTGCTCTGCATGGAATACGGTTTATTAAATAAGCTGCGGTAGAGGCAGCTTCAGCCCAAAAGCGCTCTGGAAGACCAACATCTATCAGCATTCATTGAACTTTCTCGATAATGGTACGGCTCATTCGTTCAGCGACACCATTATGCTCTGGGGTGTATGGCGCAGTTTTCTGGTGCAATATACCGTAGCTTTCCAAAAATTCTACAAAGTTTTTGTTGCAGTATTCAGTCCCGTTGTCACTTCTGAGCACCTTTCATTTGCGACCGCTTTGATTTTCGACGAATTTTATAAATATTTTAAATGTCACAAAAACTTCCGATTTCGCTTTCACGGGATAAACAAACACTTTTCTACTGTAGTCATCAACAAAAGTCACCATATAATATGCACCACCCAGTGACTTATTTGGCATTGGTCCACATACATTCGTATGCACGAGCTCAAGAATGTCATTTGCTCGAACTCCAACATCCTTGAAGGATAATCGTGTTTGCTTTCCTTTTATGCATGTAACACAACTATCCAAAGTAGAGTCTGTTGTAAAATTAACACCTATCGCTGCATTCCTCAAGTTTTTTACGTTCTCGTCACAAGTATGGCCTAATCTACGATGCCATAGTTTCTTGTCTTTTTCACTGACTTTTACATGTGACGCGACATTTCTTAGCTTATCAGGAAAACATGTCAGTCGATACATGTCGTTTATAAGTGGTGCCAGAGCGATAAGTTCATTATTTCGGTCAAAAATTTCACACTTCTTATCATCAAAAACAACTTTGTTGCCTTTCTTGGTCATTTGACTAACTGATAGAAGATTACCACAAATTTTGGGCACATATAAAACTTTTTCAACCTTCACCTTGTCAAGTTGTTTACCGCGCACAATTTGCAACTCTGCGTCCCCGGCGCATTTCACTGACAACTTTGACTTATTTCCAATAACAACTTCACTTGTTAATGGTTAAGTTATTCCGTTTAACAGATTACTATTATTTATCATATGAGCTGATGCTCCTGAGTCAATATACCAATGGCCAGACGAGTTTGATTTCGCCACAAGAGCAGCAAAAACCGATTTGTCGTTCTTCTCTTTCCACCCATTAGTGCCTGACTTTCTTCCATGCCGTTGAGGGCATAATCTTGCAAAATGATGAACTTCGTTGCATTCGAAACATTTCACTTGGTATTTTAGCTTTATAATCGTGCGATTTTTCCTTCGCTTTCCCATAAGCGCCAAGGAATGTATGTCATTCCTTTCATACTTAACCTCCTGGAGAAGTCTCGTCTTCACAGAGTCCGATGTGAGTTTCATGCTGCAGTTTTCAACAGCCATTACCAATGGTTTATATTCATCCGAAAGACCTGCCAGCATCAAGGATCCGATGATTTCGTCGTCAATTTTGAGCCCTGCTCTCCTCAGTTTAATTGAGGTTGACGTCATTCTATTAATATAGTCTTGCATAGACTCACATTCTTCCAACTTCAATTGGACTAACTGCTTCAACAGTTCCACTCGACGACATATCCCTTGATCTTCAAACGCATTTTCTAATTTCTCCCACGCTTCCTTCGCCGTTTGACACTCTTGCACGTGCGGAAAGTTTACCGGTTCGATTAGCAAAATCATTTCGGAAATTGCTTTAAGATTTAAGGAAGGATCCGTTGATTCCGTCGTTCCATCGATACATTCCTAGTAACCGTTTATGATTAAATACGACTTCGCTGCCAATTTCCAGCTGTCGTAATTATCGCGGCCTTTCAACTTCTCTATTTGGAAGTGTGACGACCCCATATGTATTCACTTATGAGCTTATGGCGACGAAAAGGAATCGGTAAATATCGCGTGCATCCATCCGTCAGGAATCACAATACTATTTGAAAAACTATTTTAACTATTATACGATTCGAAACCGCGCGACTTGGGCCCATAGCCTGTTGTGAAAACTCGGTGGGATCACCACGGAAAGAGAAACACGCCCGCTTTGTTTAAGGGTAAAGTGACTGAGTGAGTTTTATTATTTAAAAATGACATTCCTATTTTAGTTACAGTGGCTTACATGATTATTATTTTCTTACATTTCAACAAGAAGTGTTAAAATCTAGTTATGTCAACTACATTCCCAACAATGTTATTACATCAAAAAATTAAATTTTCTTCTTCATTGTATGCTTTTTAAAAAATCCAAAGTTGCTGGTGCATTTTTGCACTAGTGGGATGATATGGGTTAAGCAAATGCGGTCAAAAGGGTAATCACTACTAATTTCTCTCCTAATTCCGGTCTTAGTTCAAAGAATTAGCAATGCAACTGCTCCGAAAAACTGCCGCTTGAATACCTACAACGATTAACTCGCCTGTAGTTTCTACAGATTACCTAATGGAACAACTCTCTGCTCTGCTCGCAACAAGCACATTTATTATTCTCAGAACATGCCGTCCGTTGGTTTTGGCGTTTTGTCGAATGCATTTCTTTCTTTTCGTAGATAATTTTGAAACGGGCCGTGTTGCCCCAGTCGGAAGCGATGCCACTATCAAGCAACGCTTTCACATCTGACTACAGCAAGCAAACGAGCCAATGACTACTAGAACGTTGAGTAATCTGACTGTGAGGTTTGTCTGACCTATCTCAGTGGAAATGCTTTGGTATGCCTCTCGATCGGAATTGCAATAGCTAATGGCCTACACGCCTAACGACACGATCAATCTATTACGACCCTTTGCCCGAATTATAGAAGCCATCGCCTAGATTCCACGGCGCGCTCCTGCTAATCAGCTTTTTTTCTCGTCGTGATTCGAATTATTATCACTTCGTTTCCGAAATGTGCAATACATAGCTAGTGACAACGCCTAAGTCCTTGCTATTGCTATGTCCTATCGACATTACGGTAGCAGCACTCCAGCATATGTTGGAACTGCCAGAAGCCAGGGCACAGGTTTGATGAATGCGGCCTTTGCCAGCTTCCCGTCATTTTCTCTAGAAGACTACATTGATTTCTCATGTCATTGACGTGGCACACAGTCGACCGAGAAAATAACGCTATTTTGCGATATCTCCCGCAACGGAGAAACTTCTCTTTGGAGAAATAAGAATGGATGCTTGCAGTGGGCATCTTGGAGAGGTCAAACGAAAGTTGGTCGTTACCTGTGCGCCAAAAATGAATCAGGTCATGATTAAGGATGCCTATAGCTTGCCAATCATTGCTGGTATACTAATGGAAGTTGGTCATCTCCTGTGTCTTAATTAGTGAAGTCAGGGAAAGTATGATTGAGACTTGATGCACGGAAAGTGAACCAGGTCACGGTCAAGAACGCTCACCTCCTGAAGCATGTCTGCCCCGTTCCTGGTCGCCCGTTGTATCAATTTGTCAATATGCCATTTGTGCTGTGTAATGCACCACTGGCAATGCAGTGGTTGATGGACAAGATCGTCCCACCACACCCGCCACCATGTCTTCGTCTGTTAATAACGAAAACTCTAAGCGAAAACTTCGCTCCGGTCTAAGCAGTTGCTTTGTGTATACGAAAGGCTAGATCCACTATCAGCATTAAAAAGAGCAAATTCCCGGGTCACATTATTAGATACGGCACAATCCGCTGAAATTCTGACAAGGTACAAGTCATAACGGAATTTCCGCTACTTCCATAAGCTAAGCCCAACTCGACATAAATTAACCATGCCTGAACAGAAATATCTAGCCGCCGTATAAACCATTACAAAGGTTCGAACCTATGCGGAAGGGCATGAATTCGAAATCAACACGGATCATGCCTCGTTACAATGGCTTATGACAATCTCGAACCTCGATGGAAGGTTGACTAGATGGACTTTAAAACTACGGGACTGCAAATTCACCATCACGCATAGAAAAGGAAGCCAAAATGTAGTGCCTAACTTGCTATTCCGAAACTTTTCGCCAGAGAATCACGAACTAGAGAGATCTCAACCCATCGTAGAGATCGACCTCTCCACTACGTTCTTTATTGATCTCGACGGAAGGATAAGATAGTTATAGGGATCTCTAGCTTACTTAATTTAACTCTAATCTTATAAAAGAGGACTTAAGGGGTAACACTACTCTAGCATTTTCAAAAAATCGATTTTTTTTATTGGCTTAAATTGTACTTTAGGGTCATAAAAATGAGTTATAGGTAGTTTTATAGCGTGGAAAAATTTCTAAATGGCTAACTGAGCGACTTTGTTGCACCGCGTCGCAGAGCCCCGCGCACGCTGTCGGTGAATCACGCGCCGCTGGGCGCAGCTGCTCCGATATACCTCTTGGGATAATAAGTAGTCTTGCTACCTACATCACGTGAGGTATTTATAGTTTCAAAGAAGGCCAATAAATGTCGCCCATAAGACGCTTATGTGTTTGACTACTTAACAGCTACAAAAACTTTAAACGCGTTTTTCTCAAAATCACTTTTTTCAAGCTTACCGGTAAGATTATTTTGGAACGGGTGCATGAACCCATTTGAAATTTTGACAGTAACTTTGAAATACCAAAATCTAGTGAAGTACGTAAGGATTTTTTGATTAATTGTTTATTTATAATTTTATAAACAATTTACGATTAATTTTTTTGTCAAAAATCGTTTTTTTTTTCAAAACAGCGCCATCGTGTTAAAAATTAGTTTTCAAAAAATCTACGTACTTCACTAGCTATTAGTATGCACTTCAAGAAAAAATTTAGTTTTTGTTCTAAGAGCGACCGTTCGAGAGAAAAGTTACCGGTAGCTTTTTAAAGGTGGATTACACAATAGCCGAATACGGGGCCCTGTGGCCGCCATTTTGGGGAAAAAAATATTTTTTTTGTACTTTTTGGTTTATACAATATACTATCATAAGCGGATTTGGTGTTTTTTAATTTATTTACTAATGAAAAATCATGAAAAAGGGGGTTTCTAGAGTAATGTTACCCCTTAAGATACAACGTGATTATTTATGACATTACAATTAACATATTATTACATTGTGCATCTGCTCAATCGTGCTGCGACTGTACCTAAGACCAAATTGATAGTCAGTTGTAACATTTCGTGTATGATGAGGCGCAATTTATCGAGGTCGATAGGAAAATATTCAGAATATCTATTTTGTCTGAACGAGGTAATTCTTTAATTATTTTTCCATCGTATCGTGGTGTTTTGTTATTTTTAATTCCGTTCATCTTCTTGAGTAGTGAAGTTTTAGATAATCTGATCGCCTTACTGTCCGGGGTCACAGTCTCTTGCACTAGATTTTAGTGTCGTTTGCTGACGATTTCTAGGTTAAATACAATTGAAAAATGGATGGCAAAAGTTTCGGCTTGTAGTTGGTTGGTGCTGGCCCAACTACTCTCATAATCTGTAATGGGGATTTGTATCCGCATCGGTTTCTTGATTCGCTTGACGACTTTCCACATGATATAGTATCTGCACCGTGAGATAGTTTGCTAACAAAATCACTTATCCATTTATTTTTATCAACGGCCAATGATTTCTTAAGTTTTTTGGCTGTTTTGTTAAGAATTACCTTGGCATTCGGAGAACGAGACTTTTACCACTCAGGTTTGGCCTTATGCTTGGCTTCTAGTACTTTTAATATTGCCATGTTGTAGTATTGCGGAGTTCGGTCTTCCTTGGCATTCGGTTTGAGATTAGCGAATGCAGCATAATCAGTTATTGCTGATTGTAGATACTGCAGGGCAATTTCTATGTTTTCAACGATCATTAGTTTTATATGAGGTCAAAATAGGGTTTCAAAGCTATTCCGATATCTGGTCCAGTTTGTGTTGGAATTTGTTAACTTAGCTACTGAGCTAGATATGAGCGGTTCGTTATTAAAATAAATAATGTTAGGAAAGTCGTCTGAAGACAAATCATAGATTTTTTGACGTTTATGTGTCGCAATATAAACCTAGTACAGTTACTCACACTTATGCCATACAAAATATTCCGCTCTCCACAGTTGTCCAATTTAGTGACTTGGGAGTAATTTTTGATCCTAGGCTTAAATTTGATGCTCACATTGAGTCAATCACCTTGTGTGCTTTTCGTGTCGTTGTGTTTGTACTTAGGCATTCGAATACGTTTACTGACATCTCATCCTGCATTTGCCTTTACACTAGCCTCGTCCGTCCCATCTTTGAGTATTGTTCACAAGTGTGGTCTCCACGTCATCAATACCTAGACTTTATGCTTGAATCTGTGCAGCGTAAATTTACTCGTTTCCTTCTATTTAAATTTCCTTTTGCATACAAATCCTATGAAGAGCGATTGTTCCTGCTTCATCTTCCTACCCTGAAATCACGTAGACTGTTCCTAGATGAATGTTTGCTCTTTCGACTTCACCACCGTCTAATACATTCTAGCCTCTGCGACTGCTTAGAATATCGTTCTTCAAAACGTCCTACTAGATGTGATGATTTATTTGTCATACCGTTTGCTAGAACGGAAACTTTCTTTCACTCTCCGATGTTACGCCTTCCCAGAAACCATAACGTTCTGCAGCTTGGTTCGTTTCCCCACTCACTTTTTACTTTCAAGCATAAGCTTAAACTTTGTTTGTTAAATTAGCCATATTTATTACTATTCATTTTCATCTTGTTATTGGATAAGTCTGTAAGATGAATCTGTAAATAAATAAATAAATATCAATACCTTTGGCAATACCGAAGTCAATGAGGTCCGGTATTTTAGTCTGAAGTCTGTTAGCCAGTATCCGTGGGTATCGCCTCTTATGTAGTGTAAGTTATAATCATAAATTGATTAAAGCCGGTGCTTCTCCCTTGGGATGGTTAGCTGTGATCTTCAATGCGGGGATTTGGAGTTAAAGTCACTTGCTATGGAAAAACGAGAGAAATGAGCTAATTTTGTATTTCGGAGAGCAGTAAGTGGCGGCAAAAGACACGTCCTTATGATTAATACTTATGTAAATTGATGTTTAATGAAGAAGATTTGTTTGTCGGTTTGGCAATGTCATGTGATTGATTCCGCTTTTAATTAAAATAGCTGTACCCCATGCAATTTCTCACCTGGGTGGTTGTACAGTGTATAACATACTGTATAGCCAAGCATTTTAAAATTACTTAGTTTCGAAATTTGGCATGTCTATGTTATTAGTGTGTAAAAATAGGTTTAGTCCACTTTGTCGGTTCGCATTCCAATGTGGAATTTTGAGTCTGATCATTTTTTTATTAAATTTGGTTAGTAAGTCAATTTGCGTATTGAGGGTTGATTGGATCTGATGCATAAGATATGCTAGTAGTTGTAAGTTGTTAGTGAGGGTTACTCAAACCTGCAAGATTGGTCACACTGCTGATGGTCTGAAGTATGTTGTCTTTGAAGGGTCTCTGTATATGTTTGGAGGCTGCAGCAATGAGGAGTTGGAAGATAGCTACTTGATGGAGCTGCGGTAGCTTTACGCGGCAATGCTGTGTCCATAATCAGCTTATTTTGTGGTATAGGGAAATTGTGACGCCTATTGATATTCACGAATACTGAGCAGCCTCTCTAATTCCCATTGCAATTTTTGCATTTTTTGATCGCAGGTTTTTTTTACTTCTATTACATTTTATTAGTGAATGTATATCGCTGTAGGTAACACATACATATATTGTTTATTTTCCAGTCACTTTTAGAGTAAACATATTCTTGGTTGTTTTAGCATTGTAAAACTGCGTATCTTTCAATTGATTCTTAGACTGTGATTTTTCTGTGCCGGAGCTTTTGCAGATTATAAATAAAACGAGTCTTGTTTTCTTGCGACCTCGCTGGATTCTGAAGAAAGTTTTATCATAAACATGGTCTGTGGAACTTTGTGTCTATTTACTACATGATGTACCAATTTAATTTCATAGTCGGTCGGTTTATGGTCTTCAATTATTTGCTTCAGCTTCTAGGTAATGATTTTGATGATCAATACTGATCCCTTATCACTTAAATAATAATTAATTTTTTGTGAAACGTGCTATTTAACTACTTGAATTTAGTTTCTTTTGTATTCTTCTTCTCGAGGTTTGTCACGTAATAGTTTTTGCCAAAAATAAGAGTGGTGAGTTCTTTAATGAGGCGGGAGCTGCTTGGTGTGGTGTATGTAAGTTGTACGCCAAACTAGTAAGTGCAGTTTGAAAACGAGTTTCGCTCAGAGCGGATCGCATGCGCGTCGATCTTCACAAGCCCAGATTGTATTCCGTTTTCTATTAAGTATAATAAAGTTGACCTCCTGGTACAAACCAGAAAGAAAGGTGTATTTATTTATATTTTCACTACACCGCAGTTATGACGACGAGGATGTTTGATGAATCTACGATTTCAATATCTCAAGTGCGTGTTTCCCAGTGAATATCGCATTTTGCCAGTGAATTTTCTCCGTGAAAAAAAGAGAAACTTTCCCAGTGAAAATAGAACTTCTATAGATAAAGATAAGGACCCAAAAACAGGTTACATGTGAAAGCTCAATAAAGAACAAATTATTGAAGACTTACAAAAACGTGGAGTACTTTTTGACGCACACAGTAAACGCGATAACTTATGCCAATGGTCAATACAGTGCGTGACAGTGTAAAAGAACTCGTTTCCAAGCACGTCGCTTGATGAAAACAGCTCAACGCTTCCTAAAGAGTATAAGGTCGAAGTTATAAACAAACCAGAGAGCCCGGAGACCGGAGCCCGACCGCGAATTCGAATCTGGCTAAGATTCAGACACGAATAGCTTGACCTCCGTTAATTCAAAACTTAATAGGGCAGCGACAATTTCAATTTGGGACACCGACAGAGGTACTTCCGTTTCGATGGTTTGCTCAGTTCTTTCGCGCACCCGTAACTAGACGGGTAATTTTTTTTATAAAATGAGCTCGCATAAAAAAAGCTTAGTTTTGGAACGCCCGACCGCGTTGCTAAGCTACTTCGCTGAACATCGCCCAACGTAACCAGGGATACAATAGACCTGGCCTGGTAGCTGGCGATTTCGGCTCGCTTGATATATTGGCCAAGACGGAAATATAAATACTAACGTACCGATTAACAGTAGTGTGGCTGTGAAATACTTAGTATTTTCTAATCATTGATGTTTATTTAAAAGACCCAGTAAAATATACTACTGTTATATATATATATATATATATATATATATATATATATATATATATATATATATATATATATTGGGTTGGGGGAAAAGAAATGTCGTATTTTGTCAAAAGATGGCGACACTTAAACATATCTTGTGTTGTACTTATTGCATCTGGTCATACTATACGGCGATTTAAAGACAAAAATCTTTGCTACAAGTGTTTCTTTGACAGTGTTGTGATCGTACGTTTCAGTCTCAAGTTATAGCGCGTCAAAGATGGAGTCCACCAAGCAAGAAATTCGTCATATTTTACGTTTTTACTACCTGAGAGGTAAAAATGCAACGAAAGCGGCCGAAAAAATTTGTGACGTTTATGGGCCCAATACTGTAAAGATTCGCACAGCACAGCGTTGGTTCGATCAATTCCGTTCTGGTGTAGTGGATGTCGAATATACACCCCGTACTGGTAGGCCAATCGTCGTAGAAACCAATAAAATCGTCGAAATCATCCAAGTAGACTGGCATGTGAGCATTCGCTCGATTGGCCAGGAACAGGGTATAGACCATAAAACCGTTTGAAACCATTTGCAGAAGTTTGGATTCCAAAAAAAGATGGATGTTTGGGTGCCACACGAGTTGATGGAAAAAAATCTCTTGGACCGAATCAACGCCTGCGACGCACTGCTGAAACGGAACGAACTCGACCCATTTTTGAAGCGGATGGTGACTGATGATGAAAAGTGGATCACGTACAAAAACGTCAAACGAACAAGAACGTGGTTGAAGCGCGGCGAGCCGGCCCAAACCATCGCCAAGCCCGGATTGACGGCCAGGAAGGTTTTGCTGTGTGTTTGGTGGGGTTGGAAGGGATTCATCCGGTATGAGCTGCTCAACTATGGCCAGACCCTCAATTTGGTCCTTTACTGTGAGCTATTTGACCGTTTGAAGCAGGCGATTGACCAAAAGCGGCCACAATTGGTCAATAGGAGTGGTGTTCTGTTCCACCAGGACAACGCTCGGCCTCACACATCTTTGATGACCCGCCAGAAGCTACGGGAGCTCGGATGGGAAGTCCTATTGCACCCAACGTATAGTTCGGACCTGGCACCAAGTGATTATCATCTCTTCCGGTCCATGCAAAACAGTCTTGGACATACTAAGTTGGCCTCAAAAGAGGCTTGCGAAAACGGGCTGTTTGATTTTTTGCAAACAAGGAGGGGGGTTTTATAAAAGGGAAATAATGAAGTTGCCTTCTAAATGACAACAAGTTTGCGAACAAAACGGCGCATATTTGACGTAAATCGGATAATTCTAAGTATGTTAAATAAAGTGTCAAATTTCGATCACAAATACGACATTTCTTTTTCCCCAACCCAATATATATGGGTTATATACACGCTTGAAATATTTTGACTCTGCATTTCGCTTTGCTGTTTAGTAGAATACAATTATGATGGACGTGTAAAGTGTGGCTCATCAGTTTGGTGTATCTTGAATATTTTTTTTTTAAAAAGAAATTTCATATTATTCATGCAGATAATTTTGTTCGGAGAAAAGGAAATTACTGTTGAAATAACCAAATTTTTAACTTTTACTGTACCTACGGCAAACCCTTCATTGAATAGCACATTTGGAAGTTTAGTAGTCTATATATCTCTTTGCTCGCAAAAAATTTCGGGGCTGGCTCTTAGAAATTTATCATTCGAATGAGAGTAATATTTCGGCAACACCAAATTATTCAACGAATAAAATAGTTGAGACGTACTTATTATCTTTTATTCGCAGAAATTCATCGACGTTTTAGAAGGAGGTAACTAAAAGCTATATGATCGAGAAATAACTGCCCTGAAGAAACAGCGATCATATATTAGAAGAAGAAAAACATTTATCATTAAAAGATAATTTTTCTTAATGAATAAATCAAATATTTCAGTATGAAATTCACTTATTAAAATGGCTGAAAATATTAATAATGCGACAAATAAATGTCGAAAAACTTATTTGATTTGAAAACTCAGTATATGTAGAGTAAATGTTGCTTTGTAATTTGTTTGGCCACTGTCAACACATAATAACTGCATGTTCTTATTTATGTCCGTTAGATATTTTTCTCTCTGGTTTTTGTAGAATTACTCCATTTTTCATCGAAATTGAAATCAGTGTCTTAGAAAATTATTTTGAATGCTGTGATATTTCTCGTACAAATGATTTTGTAGAAGGAAAAATTGATATGGTCTACCGCTAAATATAGCACCCATTTGATTTTTTAATAGTCAAATACACAAATTTTTGTTTTAAATAAAAATTAAAACAAGAAAGAAATCAAGAAAGAGGACCCTTAGGGAAAGTTTCAAGGATAGTTTTTTAAAATCATTTTTATTTTTGTACCTGGGGCATTTCACGTGAAACCGACAACGAAAAAAAAGTGAGGTTCTGAAATTCGTTCATATTGGGCACATTTGTACTTCTAGGGTATATGAATGTGTACACATAATATTTTTGTTATTTTATGTTTAGTTGTTAAGATATGGGATTCTAAAGAATTCAATTTTTCACAGCAGGGGTTTTTTAAAATTTCATTTTCATATTGAAGTAAATTATAATTAAATAATAAATGTAGTGTTTTGTATAGAAAATTTACTGTTCTTTTTGATTTTCAAATGAGATTCCAAATTTGAATTTGTTTTCTAGTTTTAAACCGGAAGTGAATATTTAAAATATTTTTTTCAATAACTTCGACCATTTTGATTTTAATTTTTTTTACTGTAAAATAAAGCTTAACATGTATACAATTTACCATACAAATTTCAGAATGGGATCTAGATTAGTTTGGGAGATATATTAATTAGAGTGCGTGCATGTCGCTCTGAGCGTGATACCTGTCGCTTGTTAAAGTTGTTTGGTGATGTAAAAATACATTAAAACGTTGATAATATTTCAGTAAAATTGATTATTTATTGTTGCCTTACCCTTTTGTGTCATTCTCATGTTATTTAATACCTAAATTTAATATAAAATGTAATATTTTGAAAGAAATTATGTGTAGAAAACATTTTCATAATAAAACATTATTTTACGTGATTTTTTCTGATATTGTGGTGACAAAATACGAATAAAAACACCATCTCTTAATTGCAAAAAGAATCACTTCATCAAAACGCTTGTTTTCCATTATTTTTTTCATTGTTGTTCTAACCTCTTAGTGAGCTACGTTAGTTGATAAGTTTTATCATTTTGATTGACTTTTTTTGCCTCCCTACGGTGATCGGCACTTTAATCCCTTAAATTTACTGGCTCCGAAAGTTTAAAGATATAAGAAAAATACCTAAAAGTTTAGGTGTAAAGGGAGTGGAAATATTTTGCATTTTATTTTAAATTTAGGTATTAAATGACTTCAGAATGACACAAACAGGTAAGGCAACAATAAATAATCAATTTTACTGAAATATTATCAACGTTTTAATGTATTTTTACATCACCAAACAACTTTAACAAGCGACAGGTATCACGCTCAGAGCGACATGCACGCACTCTAATTAATATATCTCCCAAACTAATCTAGATCCCATTCTGAAATTTGTATGGTAAATTGTATACATGTTAAGCTTTATTTTACAGTAAAAAAAATTAAAATCAAAATGGTCGAAGTTATTGAAAAAAATATTTTAAATATTCACTTCCGGTTTAAAACTAGAAAACAAATTCAAATTTGGAATTTCATTTGAAAATCAAAAAGAACAGTAAATTTTCTATACAAAACACTACATTTATTATTTAATTATAATTTACTTCAATATGAAAATAAAATTTTAAAAAACCCATGCTGTGAAAAATTGAATTCTTTAGAATCCCATATCTTAACAACTAAACATAAAATAACAAAAATATTATGTGTACACATTCATATACCCTAGAAGTACAAATGTGCCCAATATGAACGAATTTCAGAACCTCACTTTTTTTTCGTTGTCGGTTTCACGTGAAATGCCCCACCTGTCATTTTTTCAATTTCAATTTCAATCAATTTTAATTATTTTTAATTTCACTTATCACTATCACCATTTCGCGGTCTTTTCGCTTGGATTACATCATATATGTAAATTATTGTAATAAGCCTATGTATTTGCGATTATATTATATCATCATATATTCAGTCACGTTTAATATTTAATTTAGATTTAAACTTTTAAATTAATTTTGTGAGTAAAGTATTTTTGCGTATTTCAGCTGAATGCAATGCGGTGTGTTGTATTTACTAGTGATTGAATTCTAATGACAAAATAGCAATTGACGATTTTTTTCGGTTTAAATGAAATTTCTAATCAACTGTTAACAAGTTAAAAGCAAATTTTCCTTTTTGGCAATCAATGCTTAAAAAGTCAGATGCAGCATAGAGTGCTTAATAATTCAAAATTAATATTTTTTTCATAGTTGAAAAAGGATTCATATGAATGTAATAAACCTTTAATAGTTATACTGAATTGATACGAATAATATTACCCAATTTCATTTACTTTAATGATGTAGTTGTTGCATTGATCAAAGCGTATTATCGTTTATAAGATTTGTTTTTTTTTATGAAACAAGTTCAGCCCACTTTTACTTTAATGAAATAATGCTAAAAATTAAATTAACTTTTTTTTAGATCTGATTTGCATTTGAAACAATCATTGCTTTAGAGTATCGGTAGCTTTCCAGAGTGCTTATTAAATAATATAGTATACTTTTTCATTATTATAAAAATATTCATATAAAAACACAGACTCATTCCATTTACTGCAATGTCCCATTATTATAATTATTCAAAGTATTATTATTATTATTATTATTATTTTTAATTGCTATATAGATATTGCTGGATAGTTATCTGTGTGGATCTCAAGGATCGTACTTTATGACTTGTTTTCATTTAATGTGTAGAAGGCCGCAAATACATTGTCATTTAAGTTACAAGAAATGTCCTGAGATTAGAATGAAATGATCTGATAGATCAACGCTGATTTTAGTTAATGGACGCGAGTTCATACAGTCCTTTATTTGTGCTAAAAGAGTGAAGTGTCATTCAACATTTAATAACTGCGGACCGAATATCTTCATTTTATGTCCCTTCATTATCCTCACGCCAGCTTCAGAGGGCCTTTCGAAGTGAGGGCTGCTAGAAGAAAAGAAATTTCATTCTATCCCTTCGTGGAGTGCCTCTTCGCAAGTATTTCTTAGAACTTCGGCAAATTCGGATTTCATTTGCTTACTACCTCTCACAAAATTTGTCCCAAGACACTGAATAGTTTCGATTATTCACCCCGCCTAGCAAAAAGCGTCTAATCACTGCAATATTAGTATTGGTAAATAAGTCGCTCACAAGTTCCAAATGAAACGCTTAAGTAGCCATGCAAACGAATACACTGTACTGCAATATATGTTTTTGTTGTTTTTGCTTCTGTTCCTTCGTTCCACTTTATTGTTATGAAACCAGCATAGCCTATCTCGGTTTCGGTGAATAGTTATGTCAATTTTACCCGAAATGGAGGTAATATACCCATTTTCGGAGATTCAGTTTCGCAGACAGTCTGGAATATGTTAGACAACCTCGAAATTAACGAGAGACGTTAAAGTAAGAACTAGGCAACCGTGGAGGACTTGTTTGTATGCCGTGGATACAATCAACCGATCTCGCAAGTCGCCCTTTTATATCACCGGATGTTTAAAACTTACACTGACAATCGCTTTACGAATTCTTCCGTCCACCCTGAGGATTATTTTTGAGATAATGATCGAATGTGGCTGGTTGAAGGAGATTCCTATTAAATGCTTCTTTTTCTGTGTGGAAATCATGCTAACAGCATACGAATACACTGGAGCTGAGCTTAATTCGATACTCTAGATGCGACTAGATTGCTTCAATAATTAAAGTCGAACGTTGTTAATGAACCGACTACAGAAAGCGAATGTTCTTATTAGTTTGCTTACGCTAGAAAATTGCAGAGAATTTCTGATGTAGTGTATCCTAGTTCCAAACCTGGAACTAGTCTATACACAACTAAGCTTCCCAGAAGCTCCCAAAAATAATGTCCCACAGCTCATCCTCAATTATCTTTTAGCAAAGATCTCAACCTCCATGCTAATTACATCGGTATGGTAGTTTAAAAAATTCCCTTTCTCATAACCGTGTGAAACTCTAGAGGATCACTGAACCTAGAGTAAACAAAAACATATTTGGGACAATGCAAAGTGCATTGGTGTAAGCAATATTGCAAGTAAACGAATTCAGGAGAATTAATTTGAATCGCGATCGATTGGTTAGGGTAAATAGATTTAAGACTAGAGTAGGTATTTTTATATGATAAGCAATATAATGTACATAACAGTAAGCGAAATTTTACAATAAAAGAACTGACTGAGCTGAGGCTCGGAACATTAGTGATCTCCTAATACAACAAGTTGGTTGTCATTTAATAAACGTTGCCTTCTATTCGGCAACTCGACTGCCTATACAATTTGGCAGACAGCAAATTGCCTGATACATTGGCAATTCCTTTTTTAGAAATATCGGCTGCCTGTCTACTCGGGACTGCGCCAAATATGTGGCAACCCAAGGGATGCCTGTAGGTGAAACAATCTTTTTTTTACTTCTCTCTGTTGACAAGATCGTATCCTTAGAGAGTGAAGACCATCACCTTAGAGGAGTATCAACTTAAAAGACAACGTGCGTCTTCACTTAGACAACGCGTATCATTACATGGCGATGCTATATCTTCACTTGGCGATCCTGATATATTACACTGATTTTGGCTCATCCAATTCTTCGTGTGATATTTCTGATGGGTGCTTCTAAGCACTTGTTGGTAAATTCGACCATGTTAGAAAGAATTCTCTACGCCTCAGTCGTTTGGTAGCCAAGTCAACTGTTAATATAGTATTGCTAAGATGGTGCACTTTCTTGTTGTATTCTGTTTAGCTGGTTAGCGTCGAATACGTTCCATGTTGATACAGTCGAATTGGACTCGTCGTTATCAAATGACATCGTACAATAGAAATGTTTAACAAGACTTTACCTATATATCAGCGTAATACGCCAATGGTTAAGGCATTCAAAAGAAGCCTAATTTTTGTTTGAACAATAAATTTAAACAATAGATGTCGATGTTGGCAGGCAAGTAGCTCACGAAAAAATGTTATATTATTCTGGTCTCGATCTTTTTTATACAAAATTTTAACCTAAATTTACTGTGTACGAAACATAATTTGCTGTGTATACAAAACTAAATTTTACTATGTACAAAAGTAAAGCATATGCTAAAGAAAACACTTTCTCAAGACCTCTCTGTATTTATGCATGCACAATCTATTGGCCTTAAAACGTTAGAGGTTCTATGTCTCACACGTTAATTGATATTTATTACCGAGTACACTTTCTTACCTTCCCGAGCAGTGTCATTTGGCATTCTCATGTTCAGTACAGTTCTGGGTATGTGCCACTGCGACGACTTATACGGATTTTTCTTTAGCATATGCTTTCCTGGGCATTCTCGCACCGATGACTATGCAGGAAATAAGTGCTGATATTTGAGCGTTTGTTATTGTTTTGTATCTCGTTAGATGCATGTAAACATTTAATGTTAATGTTCGACCATTTGGTATTATAAGAATTCGTTGATTCTGAATGCTTATAGGAAGAGGTTGTAGATCAATCCGCATTTTGAAACCAGGCTTAAACTATGAATCGATCCAGTAAAAACTTTGGAAAGTGCCCCCAATGAATTTCCTGCTTTGTCTGCTTTATGATTCTGCATAATTCTAGTTTAGGAATTGTTTGTGGCTAGGGGGTTCCACTTTTTGCCTTCGCGATTGAGAGATGAACACATGGCATCTTTACAAACCTTGATGAAAATTTCTACTGCATATGTAAATAATGAAGCGTTACAAACGAATTGTAACTCGATCCTTTTTTTCTGAAGAAGTTTCAATTCACTTGTGATCCGTAATCAGTTAATGCGGATAGCTCATTGCATACTCACAGCCAATCTTCGATAAATTCCGGTTTCAAGGGTGTGTCCTAGCAATAACTAGATAACCACAATTTGTAACAATACAAGGCTGTAGTAATTTCAGTTAGTCAAACAACCATGCAATGTAGGAGAGAACGCTTTGCTTTGTATGAACTGTGCTCTGTTAAAGTGAATTCATCTTTCATTGAGTGCAATCGCAAACTCAAAATGTTTGTATTCCCTGGGACTAGAATGTCATGTTGCGGATCAGTTTTCTTTTTTTTGGTTCACATTTTTCAATTCTTCCAATTTGGAACCTATTTAATTTCCCCCCTCGGTTGGTGAGTTCAGGTGATCGAGCGCGAATCGGTTCTCTTTGCGTGATGTCGCCCTCTGATTGCCGAAAACATTTGCTGATTACCATATATGGTAATAAATGAAGCAAAAATGCTTCGACTCGTGACCGCGGTGAAGTGGGTGTGAGGGGTGATCGACGAGAGGTGATGGAGTGTGGTGTATGGGTGAGAGTGGAGTTAAAAAAGGGTCGGAAAAAAATCATTCAAGGAGTCTGGGGCGAGAAGTTTTGTGGTTTGCGCGTGATGTGGAATTCGAGTGGGGAGTCGATCGGTGATTATCCCGGGTTCCTGCCGCCGAAGGACATCTCACACAGCGGAAAGCGATAGATTATTCGTAGTGGCGCGTACCAAGCGCATCGCTCGTAAATCGACCGGAGGGAAGGCTCCGCGTAAGCAGTTGGCAACGAAGGTTGCGCGTAAGAGTGCATCATCAACCGGAGGCATCAAGAAACCACATCGTTATCGTCCTGGCACCGTCACCATGCGAGAAGTTGTCGCGATCAAAAGCCGACTGAGCTGCTGATTCGTAAGTTGCCTTTCCAGCGCCTTGTTGCGAAGTTGCGCAGGATTTCAAAACCGATTTGCGTCTTCAAGTTCTGCTGTGATGGCTTGCAAGAGAGCCAGCGAAACATATTTGGTTGAATTGTTTGAGATACGAATTTGTGTGTTATTCATGCCAACGTGTCACCATCATGCCGAAAATCACCCCGCTTGCTCGTCGTATTCGAGGCGAACGTGCTTAACCAGATTCCACGTACGTTTGTATATGAGATCATAATTTAACCAGAGGAAGGTGTGGTTATTTTTATTATTTCATTTCGCTAAACTACTTCTAGGATTAGTGTTAAGTTACTTTGATCATTATTACAATAACAGCATCTTTTCCGAGTATCTTGTAATCTTATAACAATCACATTTGCATAAGTGGTTATATTCGTAAGCCATTTAGGTTTAGTCGTTTATGTACTACGTACGAGGACTATCTAAGACAATAATTAGTGAAGTTGGATGTAAACGATTGTCTTCAATCAAAATTCTAAATAATTTAATGGAAATAAAGTGTAAATAATATGAAGTGAGTGTCATTGTGTTCTCCCCTCCGCAGCGTGATCGTGATCGGAGTATGCTTCGGTTTTTCCCTTTTATAGCCCACGACCCGGTGAGCTAGCCGGTTTTGAAATTTTTTTTATCTATGGTCGCCACTATGCGGCCACTGTTGGTGGGTGCTCCTCACGGGGTCTCCTCTCGGCAATCGTCTTCCCGTAGCGTCCGAAACTGGCGGGGCCACGTGGAGGATGGTTGTCTGGGCAGGAAAGGTGGTAGTGCGGGGCACGCAACAATCAAATGGGAACTTTTGTTTCTCGATCTTCTATTGAATGTAGTCTACATAGAAGCTGCTGACTTCGAAGTCCATTTTTGAATGTGAAACTTTAATTTTTGCTATGATCTTTGCAGGTTTTTCTGACCTTTCCGTAAATTAGATAATTTATCTGTACTCTTCAGTACATCGTCAACGTAAAAATCAATTTAAAGGCTTCTTTGCCGATTCTGGATGAATGCGACCTTTGTCCGTTTCTAGTTTTCTTAGCGTGCGTATTGTTGAGTAAAGTGCACTGGCGGTTCCATATGCCATTGCCATTACCCTGTAATGTTGAACAAGCTCAAAATAATCACTGTGGCAAGCAGAGACTTGTAGTAACTGCTGATTCTTGATACTTTGCATTGAAGTTATTATCCTTTAGCTGACGTCAATGGAAGATATACAAGACGCCAGCAGCTTATGTACTAAGAATAGAAAGAAGTCAGTACCATCATTCAATCACTCAAAGAGGAAACCCATTTTTACTGTAATTAAGCAGAAGACTTGCGAATCACTAGCCGCACAATGAACTGTTGTAATTATAATAAAAACTGAACTCACATTCACTGTCTAAGCCGTGAATAAAACCTTTATAGTCTAAACCGTAAATAGAAGCTCAGAACATATCACTTACTAAGCAAAACTTCATCCTTTGTCTGTTGGTATCAAAAATTACTCCTACGCACTTTTTGCTTTAAACAGCTCCCCATGATAACGTTAATCAACCTTAAATTGCCTGTAACACACATGTGTTCAACGGAGAGTGCGAAAGAATTTTATGATAGTCACAGTAACACTATGTTCCGTATACAATGTAATGATGTAATGATTTTGAAATATTTCTAAATCAAGGAGTCGATTAAATTATCTTTATTAACTAATAAATTTGAAAAAATTAATAACTATAGATATAAAGTATAGCATTCTTTATTAAGTATAAAGTAATTCGTGTGATATGAAACCTACAATACCTTCAATTAAAAATTTGCTTTCATAACCCTTTTTGAGCAATATTGATGAAATCTGAAGACAGTATCGCTTGCATTCTATATTTTATTATGATTTATAAATTTTTTAAATCATTGGCGATCAAAGTTTAGAATATACTTCAGTCGAATAAACCCGGAAACAATTAAAATCCAATTAGTTTTTATTAGATTCGAAAAAATTGCCGTTGTTTAGAAATATTTCTGTACATCTCATGAAACTTTAAGATGTTACCAGATTGCTTGAGTAGTGAAAAATATAAACAACGAATACCTAATTTTTTGCGATATTCAGGCAGTTTTTGAAAAATTGGTTTTTACTAATTTTTATCCAAATTATATTCAAATTTTAGGATATATTTGATAATGTTTGCGAAGAAGAAAATAACATAAAAAGTCATGAAACTGTACTTGATGTCACAGAAGAGAATGAAAACACACTTCTATTGGGTCAAATCAACAAAAGTGAAGGTGAATAATGAAATATATATACATATATATATATATATATATATATATATATACTAATATATATATATATATATATTTTTATATATATATATATATATATATATATATATATATATATATATATTATATATATATATATATACTAATATATATAAACCTATGTTTTGCTCAAATTCATACCTAATTTTTTATGTATTTTAGACGGACTCCTTTCGATACACAGTGAAAAAACACATGGATCTTATCCCATGTGCGAGGCAACAGAAAAGGTTTATTTGCAAAAGTTTATTGTTAAATATTGTCATAATTTTGAATAATCACACCAGTTTTATGTAAAACATATTTTTTTCTTTTCATTAAGGTCTGCCGTGCAAACTTCATATACATCTGGAAAGCAAAACTCAGACATTGGTAACTGCTAAAAATTCTATATTGTATTCTTTTTTGATTTTATACAAAAATTGATTTATTTTATTTTTTCATGATTTAATATAAAATTTAATTTAATTTGTTATGCGACGCGAATTTATAAAATTTTTCCAACCGGTTAGGTCTACTACAAAATAAGATAAAATAAAAGATTTTAATTTTTTTTCAGAAATGATACATGATTTTTTTTAGTTCATGAGTAACATTATGTTTTCAAACTATATCTAAACTAGTTTTCACGAAAATATAAAATAATAACATTACTTTTAAACCAAGTTATCAACTTGATCGTTGATCCCCTTTACAATATAGTGCTTCGCGGTAACCGTCATTTGTGGCTTATCCGAAATCAATGAAAGGAAAAGACATTATTGGCTGATTTATCTAGTGTTAAATTTAATTTTTTTTTATTTAACTTCAAATAGAATAAAATGGCATCATCTGAAAGGCGTCTTATCAATTTTTATGAGGGAAAACGTTGCTTGTAAAGCACTATATATACTATTTATTTATATACTTCTGTTTGATTTGTTTTCGGTAAACTATTATCAAAAACATATGATCTGCACAGATGTAAGAGACCGGTCAACAATCTAGCTGATTTGAAAAAAATTTCATCCACTTGTTTTTCTTCATTTTTCTAATTAAAAGTACTTCATATCTTGCTAATCCCAGTTTCATCACTATGCGAATCATTTCAAAGCAGCTCTTGCAAACGATTTTGTTTAATTTTTCGTGCATTGTTGGCCGCACGATTGCTTAATGAAGCGCATAGCTTACCGTAGCATCCTTTACAAATTTTTCGCGGTTTCCTCCCCTGTCCTATATGTTGTATAAAATTATGAAATATCGTTCCAAGAGCATTATAATATTTTAAGGTTCTTCAAATAGTTCGGCAGCATGCTTGGTTCTGAATTCTATAATATATATTTTTGTGTTTGAAATTTGATTGAAAATTTAAACTAATTTAGATTTAATTTAAGAGTTGACTACCTAGATCGAAAATAATTTTTCGGTACCACTTTAGTTCCCTTTTTAGTATCGAATGTTACAGCAACATTTATTCGCTAACATCAACGCTCTTCTTTGCTTGATTGTAGTCTTCAAAACATTTAGGTTTTTTGGGGCCGTTTCCCAGTTTTTCTAACGTTGTATCATGTTTATTGTCAGTTAACATTAAAACTGGTCAAAAACGTGCAATATTTACCTTACAAATTTTTTCTTTGTCTGAAATTAATCTTAAATTGTAAAATTAGCATTGCTGTGTACTAAATTTAGCTCGATTTATAAAAATTTCATTGTCAACAATTTCCCAGAACATTTATAAAATATTCAATTTTTCATTAGTCGCTATCGATTTCTTTCCATTCCGCATTGTATATATTTTTTCATTAAAAAATTGCTCGTTGATTCTGGATGGAACGTTTCGCGACACGTTCGGCTCAAGATAGGTTATCTAATTCGTGTTAGGCGTCGGATCTGCTGCGTGCAGTTAAGAAGGGTCGTTCGCGTTGGCGGAATGCAGCTCAATTTCTGTTGTTGGTTGGTTGGTTGTAGTGGCAGCCGCCTTTATCCAGCGATGGCTCAATTAGGCCACTATAGGTCCATTGTAATATCACAAAAGATTGAAACGACACTAGAACCTACAGGATAAAGAGAACCATTTAGATTCTCGTATGAAGTTGGCTATGCAGCGAATGTTTAAATCAGCTACTTCCGTGAATCTGTCCAAGAAGGGTGCGCCTAAGGTTTGCACGCGTTTCCTGGATAGTGCTGGGCATTCACACAGAAAGTGTTGGGTTGCTTCTTCCTCATCTTCCGACCTGCAACTTCGGCAAAAATCATTGAAAGGAACACCCAGTCTTTCGTTGTGTCTGCTAATCAGAAAGTGCCCCGTCAGTACGGATACGATGGAACTCAAGATTTCGCGGCTCGTCTTCAAGAGCCGCTTGGTGCGTTTGGAGCACAGTGCGTGCCAAGTTTGCCTGGTTGTCCTGCAGGTTTCTTCAAGTAGCCAGGCCCTATTTGCAGCCTCCGTGTAATTTTGCTTGAATCCTAGCTTTATGGAGGCTAGAGGTTGGCTGACTTGGGGTGTAAGTGTATACATTTGGAGCTCAGTGCCAGCTCGTGCTAGGGCATCTGCTTCGCAATTTCCCGGTATATCACTATGTCCCGATACCCAGTGTGGGATCACTTCACAATGAAGCGACATCATGTTCAGTTGTGAGCGGCATTCCATTGCAATTTTGGATGGGGTATGCACGCTGGATAGTGATTGGATGGCAGCTTGACTGCCAGAGAAAATATTCAGGCGTTTTTATTAGATTCATTTTGCCTCGATACATGCATTCGCGCTGTAGTTCGCGCGTAAACTGGATGCAACAAAGAGTTTCTAGTATCTCGACTCTCGCGCGAGTCGAGAGTCTGGCGATGCACGCGATTTACGCGCGTATTTTGAATTCGCGCGATTCTTTTGGACGCAATGTATTGGTGACTTGTACCTCGCCAACGCGCGTATCAATTCGCGCGGAACGATTCGCGTCGTATTTGCCCTTTCTGAACAAAGACTTACATCCCTCAATTTCTGTTAGCGAATAAAGAATATAGCTGCATATTCACGTGGTGTATAGACTTTTTCCTGTGCCAAGTCTCTGACGTTTTCCACCATTCTTCAGACTCGATAATTGTTTTCTCGATCTGCCATACAATCTTCCCACTTCCAACACAGTTCATTTTCACATTTTTTTCATAATCATATTTATATCATATTCTGCACTGATTGTGAAACTAATCTTTGTATATTAGTCAGTTTATCATGGGTTAGAACCTCCTAGTCTAGTCAACAACTTCGTTTTCTAGTGTGCTTTTGGTTAGCAACTCACTAACACTATTATTGCACATTAATAGGGGTTCCGTCACCCCGAAACCACACTTCCCATTTAATAATATACCGGGCTATAAGTCTGGAAACAAGAATCCCCATTGTTAATTGTCGGTCAACCGAATTCTAAATCCGATTCGTCGATTTGATGAGTTTTGTAACTCTTGGAAATAATGTGCCAAATTTACACTTGACTCACTGTAACTTCGATTTAAAGGTCTTTAAGCTTGTCGGTCTACCGAATACTTAATCCGGTCAGTTGAAATGAATGAATCTCGATTCAATATCGAAACTCCCTAGCTTGGATTCTGCGAAATGTTAAACGCGAAGTCTGGTTTGAGAATGAACCTAGAATATTTATTTTCGTGACCTTATATACAAAATGCTTCTTAATGCTACTCAATAGGATTGATGCTGCACAAAACCCAAAATAATTTATTGGTACACAATAATTAAAACTGCTGGCCAGCCGCTCATACTGGTAATTAACTCGCCTTGTTTATCACAAGTTTCGGATATCACGCACCGTATCGTTCAGCGGCACGCTTCCACATTTGAAGCCAAAGTTGGATTTCGGTCATTAAAAAATGTGCTGACCGAAATGTAAACAATATGTGGAGTCAACGAAAATACGTGTACCAATACTTGTGACGAGCGACAATGTTTGAAATAATTGGAAATTAGAAATGAATTTAATAGAGAGGCAATAAACTTGAAAAACTAATTGAAAAATGAACTAATGCTTGAAAATTTATGATGATTGAAAAATGCTTATGAGTTAATGAATATAAAAAATGCTTATGGCTAAGTGTGTGGGGACGCGTTTTAACACCCATTAATGTGCAATAATAGTGTTAGTGAGTTGCTAACCAAAAGGACACTAGAAGACGAAGTTGTTGACTAGACTAAGAGGTTCTAACCCATGATAAACTGACTAATATAGAATAGCGACGTAGGCATATATACGAACCAATCGACAGTCGTTATACTTCGCGGATACAAATAATAAAATAGTTGAAATATAACGAGCATCAACAAGCCTAACCGTGGTCGTGCTGTCTGGTGGCGGATGGTAAATGACAGCACCTGAAGAATCACAGGAAAATTAAAAAAGTAACAAAATGATTAGAATTCAGTTCATCGAAATCATCCCTATAACTTGATTGGTATTAAAAGCTTTCACTAGAAACTGATAAAAAAGGCAAATAATTCTCATCCTTCACAGGACAATCACTATAGTAGTCCTGACAACCTTCTTTTATTATATGTGCTACTTCTTTAAATTTTCTCCGTTGAAAATTACTTTCCGTAAATTTGCTACCACCTTGCTGCCGAAGAGCCATAAATAACATTTTTTCGGGTAGAAAGATATTATTAACAATCACTTTAATACTGCATTGACTAAACTTCTAGTCCAAATAACAGCGACTGATTAATGTTACAGACACTGACACGAATGACCGTTGAAAAATTAAAATCTGCGATTCTCCGAAACTGTACTAGGGACTGATGCCGCAATCGAAAAATGACTTTATGATTCCAGTGCGCCTGGGCCCATTGTAATTTTTGAAGTATTGTAAAAATTTATTTCCAACGAAAATGTCGCTATTTTTGAAATATTTTTACTCTCACTGTGACAAAGATATAGCGTCCGCACTCAACGGAAATTTTGGAAATTTCTTGCCTCATCACAAAAAGTTACCGCATCGGCTCCCGGGGACCGATACAGCAGCCTACGTGATAATGTGGACTTTTGATGTGTTTTTTACATTTCATTTTAAAAAAGCTCATGTTGTTATACTGTAAACTCACTGAAACTTCTTCATTTCTTACTATTTTACTAAAAAGTTCATGTTAAAATGTAAAATTACGCGTTATGCTCCGAAATATTATACTTAATTGAAGTGAAACTTTAATCTTGCAACTATACTCCAATCTGATTCACCTATAACTTTGTTCCCTTCTGTTGAGATTTAACTTATATTCGTTATATCCTGCACCACCACGTCGTCTTCGTGATCAACATAAACATTTGAACGTAGTAGTTTCGTTGTCGGTCGTTGGTTCACCTATAGAAGTTTTGTTGTTCGCAAATTGAGCAATTTTATATATGTCGATAAATTTCTTAGCTATTATTCCTAGCAACCATTCTCCTCCTGTTAAATTGATGCTATTGACGAATACAACTTCATTATCTCGAAAATTTTATTACGTATCACATATTATATTTTTCTGGTAGTGGCTTAACTTTGTACTTTTTTCCAAATCCATGACGTTCTTGCGCCTTCACTATGCGAACTTAAACTTGTTTCGAGCATGATTTTACATCGTGCTTCGTCGCCAGAAAGCTTATATATATATGCCTCATCTTTATTCTCACAGTGCATGTTTGCTTTTGGCTGATAACAAGAGGTGTAGCTGTAACATTCAATAGTGCGCGAAACCGACCGAGATCGAGATATTAGACTTGGAAGATATCGAAATATCAAGACATTGAGGATCAAATAGTCAACAAGTTTGATAGAGAGAAAAACGTCCGATTGATAGCGATTGATTCATTTTGTTGTGTGCGCGTAAAAGTTTAAATTTAATTGAGTAAATTCGTATGAACTACATAATGTCATGTGTTCCATATCTGTTAGTTCTGTTGAATAGCCTGTGGCCATTGTTCAGAACTGTCTTCGTTGTTTTGGGATCCACCTTTGTAAATCACGGAGTCAGCAATCAAATGATTTGTACAGGAAATTGGATTACCACAGTTTCCGTTTGTCTATTGTGCTACGAAATGGAAGTTTTAACACATCGTTGCGCTACAACGACGTAAGAATTGGTGGCTTATACAGCTCATGGGTAGTCAGGATTATATGGCGGGTCACGGTGTATGCGGGGAAAAGTGGACGTGTTCATTTTACACATTCTCAGGTGGCGACGCTGCTGAGTCGGCATTGGCATCTACTAAATGAAATACTTTCGCAACTGTGAAGTCCTTCAGAATTGAGTTCGAAATAAATCTGATCATGATAGCTCATGCCAATGTAGCTTGTTAGGATGTCTGTCACTGATTATTCAATCAAAACGAGAGGGCCGAAAACAATCAACAGGATTGAAGTCAGCGATTGCGAAACACATCATTGAGAGCCACCACGAGATATCGAAGGGGCATATAGAAGTGGTCAAGGAAGTCTCCAAGCCATCAAAATTGGACCCTTACGAAAGCCTTTTTATCAACAAGGAACCAGTGGCGAACATATTAAACACCGATCCAGGCAACTGCCTTTCATCATTATTTAAACTTAGGCTTAATTATATCCCTTAATTGTATCCACTTATGTTAGGTATATATAGGCATCACAGACTTTGTAATTTAGTAACGATACAACACTGATGAAGGTAGCAGGTAGCTATCGAAACATATGTTTGTATAAAAATAAAATATCCACTTCAAAGGAAGTTATCGTTGTTGTTTTTAACAGTTTACTGAATAATTGCCATGTATTTAGTTTGCACCAACAAAATTGGTGCCATTATCGCTGCGTGTAACACATGCCCACGTCTTTGTGGTCTTGATTCTTCTGCCGCTACTCCATTTAATGGTGGTGGGGCCAGCATGGTCAATTCCACTTTGAGCAAAGGGCTCCCCTGGCCGTGAACGTAAGGCCGAGCTGTTGGATCAGCCTTGCGTTCATCTTAAAACTAATCACAGTTAATCTGTCAACGATTCAATACTTTTTGTGGATTGTCGATTGCACTAATTGATGAGTGCAGTAATAGATGAGATATTATTTTATCATAAGATTGACCATTTGTTCTCGCGGTAATAATATCAGATGTTTCCTGTTTTCAGCTGCTGCATTCTGTTGTATCGTACCACCTACACTGAGCAAGCGTTTTGAATCTAAAAATGAGTTAATCTGATCAATTAACTTAATTTGGGCAGGGGTTTATTGTCCTCAAGATGTTCGTATCTAACTGAAAAAGGATTCTTGCGACACTAGCCTCATGCTGGTTTGTTCAACATTTCGAAACTCTTCGTTCGTTAAAAATGTGTTGCGCTCTTTCTTAATTCATCTTCAGTGGCATGCGACTACTCGAATGAGCTTAGAAAATAATGGGAACTTTTGATGTACATCAGTAGTTTTACCCACACAAATATAAACTGAATACAATGTTTTAGGTCGTGCTTCACTGTGGGCTGTAGCGTTGTCGGAAGAAATAATTATGTTAGGTCAGTTATGTAGATTTTCAAAAGCTGTTGTCGACGAGATTTTTGAGAAATGTTCCAAGGAATGCGAGATTTGCTGAGTTGGATTTGCTTCCAACGTATTACCCTTGGTTGGCATCTGAATTAGATTGTATTTTATTATTATTTTATTATTATATATGATATTATTATTATTATTATTTTTCTGTTACCAACAGATGCTTCCTATTTTGCTGGTGAACGTTGAAACTATTGAATTACGTTAGTAGAATTTGTCCAACAATAAGGTTTAATTTGAGACAAAACATTAGCCCTAAGTGTCGTTTGCAACAAAGGACTTAATAAGACGGCTCCATATAGCTTCAAACGTGAAATTGACTGTATTTTGCAGGAGGATACTTTGGATTTTGATGTAAATAAGTCTTCTTGAAGGCTTTTTACTTTTCTACTGTATACTTTCTACTTTTTCTACTCCCCCTGCCAAACCCACGGCGTTTAACTGTATTCACATTCTCCGAATATTTCATTCGTATGTCATACAATCAATCAATTGAATACGTACCTGCGATGACATTCGCCGCTTCGTCCGACATTCGCCTATATTCTCTGCACACCTCAGAGCAGTCATGAATTAATGGTGTTTTGCGTTCTGATTACCCGCAGTGCTCTTTCTCAAACCGAAGCCGCAAATAGTAGTAAGAAACTTACAACTCTCGAAATGAGAAGTCTGCGACTCTACCTTGGTCCAGATGAAGTCGAGATTTTAAGTGCATTCCCAGAATTAACCATTAACACACTGAACTCTCACGTCCGGGTAACAAATTGTAGCATGCACCAACGCCCCCATAAGCGTACTAGTCAATAGACCATAACAAGTATGGGTACTGCTTTTCCGAATACTGGTTCCAGATTTTATTCAAAGCTTGCATGGTTCTTTTTCATAATTCTTGGTTTGGATTTGGACCTATCAATCATCCATGCCGCTTTTTGGGCAACGGCACCCCTGTCGTAAGCACAACAGCACTCCAATGCACCACGATACAGAAGGATCCGATTACCTTGGTATTCGTTTCCAAGCTATGTTATAATGAAAGTACCCGCTAATGGGTGTACAACCACAACCCCCAAGTTACAGACTCCACAGGCTCCTCACCGACACCGGCAGAGACTAGGTCCCTGGGCCCCCGGATCCTTTGGTACCAGTATACCCCTGGTGAGGTTTCGAGGAAGCTCAACACAACCTCTTCAATTGAGCCCCAACGCAAGCTCTGGATTTATCGCTCTTTTTAGTCCATGGATACGTGGGTACAACAAACTCCCTTGATGTCGATCGGCAAAGTTCGATATACGAGGTCCTACCGTGTGACATCTCCATGCGTAGTCTAAGGTCCAGGGGAATGACCACTTCCCCAAAGGCAACCAGCAAAAGTGGAGGATCTCAAAGAAATCCCCTTTATCTCTACTGATTGAGGCCTCCTAATGGAAGCTCCTTCCTTGCAGTTGTCTCTGGGCCGAGGGTACAATACTACCCTGAGATCTTTTAGCAAAAGACTAAGCTCTAATGGGTGACCACTTCATGCGGTTTAGTCCAGGACCGAGAGGGTGACAATTCCCCCTGAAGTCTATCTGCAAAAGACAAGCTCTACTGGGCGACTTTTCCATACGGGGTCTACGAGGCCGAGGCGACGACAGGTTCCCCTAAAGTCTTGCGACCTTCCCTTGCGGTGGATCATTTAGCGTTACCCAGGATGCACCGCGAGGAGGCGATCCATCTACATCCCAACTCTGCTTTGGTCCATCAATGTTTCGCAGAATTCTGGACAAGGTAACATTTGCTTTCGCCACTCTTTCGACCACATAAGACACATACGTTTTCAAGCTGAGCCGACAATTCTTGCAAGCGTTCTATTGGTAACGTGAAAAGCCTGGAAATAATCAACGGGTTGTAAATCGTTGCTGTCCTTCTCGTAATTTTTGCTTAGCCAGATGAGGCTTCGGGAGTTGTAGCGCTGCAACTCCCTACCAATTTGCACACAAACTTTTTTCGTTCACGATAGAAACAAAAGTATTGCTATGAATGCGCGAATTTAATTTATTATATGTATGCACTCGGAAAACATTCGTGCCTTCTCAATGAAAATCTGAACGGCTCTACTTTAGGCAGCTAATATTCTACCGAACGTTTCGTATTGTGGAAATGAAATGATACTACATTACGCGCCACACTGATCTGCAGTCATCGCACTCATTCTAGGAGACACCGAATAAAAATAATCTGTACGACTCAAAAATATTTGTTACTACGTCCCCCGGAGTGAAAGTCCGTGAGTTCAATGAGATGAAAGTCTTGTCGATTTTAAGCTTTAACTTTCGTCGATTTAAAATTGAAAAAATCATTACACACCCAAAAGATTGAGCAAAACGAATTTTCCTATGTGGGTGATGCCATTTGACGTCATCGATAAGTTTACGAACTTTGCGTCAATCCGCAAATTTGTCAAATTTGAAAAGCTCATATAATTTGTGTTTGTATGTCTTTGAGGATATGGTTGCTTTATTGCTTATGGTGTATGGAAAATGGGTTGTGTTAAATAAAAAATATTCCGTACACTTGAAAGGTACCTCGATTTGCATCTGCAGTGAATGTATTTACAAATTACAATTAATTTTTCAATTATTTGTTTTCGTAACAAGTTTTTTCACACTGCAGTGAGCAAAAACAAATATGAAGACAATTTTTTTGTAGATATGCACAAGGACGTTCGGTTTCATTGTATAAGCAATTGTGATATTCATCAAACCGCTTTATGTACACATATACATACACAAAAGTTACCTGAAGTAAGCAAATAATCTGTTTCGCCGCGGGTGCAAATTTGAAAATTAAAAAAAGGAACGCAAAACTTTTGTTTAAGATACACTCTTTATTTAACAATTAACAAAGGTCCGATGTGATCCGATGTTTACAGGTTCACGTCTGCCGAATATCTGAAGAGGAGGAGTACTCTCTTCTCTTTGTTCACTCTTTCGTGCACACTTACGCACACAATCTAAACAAAATGAGTTAGTTCTAGTATAGCGCAATAGATGGCACCAAGCTTTCCAGCAGCAATACAATATCACTCAAATAATTGCATTGTACCTTAAATATACAGACAAAAAAAAAAATAAAAATTTCATTCAATAGAACAGAGTATCGAAACGTTAATGAATTTCCAAACGCTTATACTTTGTCTAACAACATTAAATTCTTGTAGTTTGAATAATAAGGGAACCCGCTTTACTCTTTCCACGACCGCCAAGTTATTCCAAGTTCATTTGAATTTATAGATAGAAAGGAATGGTAAGCTTTTCGGCCTTTTCCTCCATGGGCAGATAAGTTACTTTATGTACTATTCAGACGTAAGTGGAGTTTTAGGTTTGAACCGTATCCACTCTGACTTTTCCTAATCTATCGGGATGCACTGATGTGATCTTTCCCAAAGGCCATTGGGCCATGGTAAAATGACCAAATCATCTACCTGCAGGCTCCTCTGAGGGAATCGCCATTTCACATATTGCATTAACTGATTGAGCACCTCTTTCTTCCAATTGGCCCAGAAATTATTTTTCATCCATCTAAGATATTTTCTATTTTCTATTCCTCCTACGAGGTTTCTTATAGAATGTCATGACTGAAGCAATTCTTCTGATAAGGGAGTATCCCAATCCATTCCATCGATTCATAAATCTTAAAGAAAGGTTTTAAACTGGATCAGCGTGGGTGACACCCAACCTAGAGGGTTGAATAATCTTGAAGATTCTGATAATATGCTGCGCTCAGTTGCTACTCCCGCGTAATTCGAAACGGGAAACTTAATTTGAAACTAGAAGCTGTCTAAGGTTAGATACAACTTATCTCCTAAGGCGCTAGTTGCCTCAGGTATTTTGAAGTGCTTATCATTTTGATCCACGCTATTTAAGTTGGTTAACAACGACTTGCCATTACATGACCATTTATCCAACTCAATGTTAGCAGCCGAAAATGTCTCTCTTATTTTTTTAAACTACGAAGGTCTTTTTAACGATATAGGCACATTCCAAAGAAATCATCAACATAAGCTAGATCCTGAAATAGATCAATCATGTCGAGTTTCTGCGGACAATAACCGGCTAAAAGCTGCCTTAGCACCCTTAGCGATTGATAAGCTGCGCATGCTGTACCATTGTCACCGTTACCTTTCGGAGAAGAACCTAAGTCAGGTCCTGATTGCTCGGTCAACGCCTTCGGGTGCCGGTCAGCCCGTTGGAGACGGGTCGTCACTCGTCCGCCCCAATCGGCCTCTTGAGCCTTCGGACGAGAATCCGAGGTTCCCGTTAAAAAATTTTCCGGCCCATCACGACACAAAGAAGAAAGAAGAAGACAAAAAAACGACTTACGGATTCACGGTTTTTTTATTAATTAAAAATACGAAATTCTTCCTTTAATCCCAACCACCACTCACTCATTGTTACCCTACAAACTATCGTGACAATACTTAACCTACATCTACTACTCTAACCTGCGCTGCGCCGGAGGCCTCCTCAGCGATGCGGTGACGCTTCCTCGACCTGGAGCTGACGGCGACGGCTCGTTGCTGACTCCTTTGAGCGAGCTTGTGGCGACGTCTCGCTGCTGATCCTGTCTTCCCGGTTCGGTTCACTGGCTTTCGCACGCCTTTTCTTCTGCGGTTAAAAAGATTTTATTGAGTTTCTTCTCAAAACTTAGTCAAAGCTTCAAAGATTTTTATGTCTTCCTGTACGAAAAAGGGGCTAATACATATCCTCGAGTGATCTCCTAAACAATCCGTTTCAATAGGGTGAGTCGGCCCTGGTGCATCCGCTGAACCCCGCTTGATGCCTTTTCTGACAATTTAGTAGTAAACTTCGGCTCCTAAGATACAATCTATAGATTTGGGCTTCATAAACTGCGAGTCTGCAAAAGGAATATTCTTTAACTGTAGCTAGTTTGCTACCTTTACTTCCCGAGAGAGAGTTTTGAGGTCATTTGACCTAAAACTAATGCGTGACAATCGAGTTGATACTGAGAATTTACGCATAACTGCAAGGAAAGTGGCGGCCAGTAAATTTCCAACACCTGTTAATGGTACGTTAGCGGGTTGCCCTATGACTTGACTCCTGCCCTAAGTGGGCTTTCACTGTTTTGGGTTTATTGTGATCTTTGGAGTTTTGCTGTTTTCGAATGGGAGTTCATCCTGTGGTTCCAAGCTAGTCACTCTATTTTCGACATTTACTTCATGAATGTTCCAGCTTTCCCCAGTGTCTGAATCTAACTTTCTTTCCAATTATCTTAATGTTAGATAGAACAGTTAAGGTTCTAAAGGCCGTTCACGGTTTCCTCTGCCCCATCTACAAGCTTAAATTTTAGGGCGTTCCAATCGTAACGACGGGTAAATCGACAAGGACTTGTGAGTGGGCGTACAATCGCTTTTTTAACATACCTACGTAGAAGTTTTTCCAGGTTACGTTAAAATTCGTAGATAAGATCCGCATCCCCTTTAAGGCTTGTTTAGCAGAGCCTTGAACATTATTTATTAAATGCTGCAATTTGACAACGGTGGCGATCCTGGAATTATTATTACAGCTGTAAATATTTTCTTAAATGTATCCCAATCCTCCTGTCCACCACTAAAAATGGGTACATTGTCTCTAGGGGTGGAATGACTTGACGGCTAAGCAAAGATCAAATTTTTTCGAGAATGTTAATGCTTTATTCCCTGTTTGTTGAAAAGTGCGCACTTGCATTCACGAATTCGAATTTTTGAAGTTCATCTAGCAATGCAGCTTTCGCAGCTACATAAGCTGATTCTTTCTCCGCGTATTTATCTGCCGTAATGTATTCGTTTATCTTTAATTTATCGTCTTCCGAATATGAGAGAAGTCATTTAGCAAATTCAAACGCGCATTGAAATTATTTGGATTACTAACAAAATTTTTAATATAGCTCAATACTTTATTTTACGCAAGCAATTCTGCTTCCATTGTAATTTTTAAAAAAGCTTAATCCAAACCGGAGAGAAAATAATAAATATATTTTAGAAGGCCAAGTACGGTTTTAAATTCAATGTGCAAGTACGGTTATATTCGCCTTGATTTTGCTAATCAGAGTTTTCACATTTTAAGTGTTTAATCAAAAGGACACTGCATGCAACAATGTACTTTACAGTTCTGCTTAAAATTAAATACAGTTCAAAATAAAAGGCTGAATTAAAAGTTCTGCTCTGGCAGAAATCAGTAGTTTAAAAAATATTGTAAGATTAAAAATCGGACGGTATTAAACCACGGTGCACTTACACGACAGTACACTTATACGTTGGTATAATAATACATAAAACTTGATGTTGCTAGGTATTTTTTGTATTTACGTTAATTATGTGACGTCGTCGTCATGGCTGCGACGCGTACACCAATGGTGGAAAAATATTGACAACAAGCTCGGCAAGTGAATGTGTTCGATGTTCACATTGAATTGTAGTCCAAAAACCAGCATAAGTTAATTTACGCACACGCGCCAAACGCGCTTTTGGTCGTTGACTTTGACTACTCAGCATACCCGCCAAACGCCTTTGTGTTGCTTACTTTTGATAGAGTCCACATATAGATTGGAAAGTACAAACACGCACCAAACGCCTTTGTGATGTATTTACAATAATAAGCTTTATGTTGCTTTTATTAAAATCTTGCAAATTCATTTACATATATGTGCACTGATACGTATACGATACGATATTCATAATACATAAATGAGGTTGCATATTACCGTTGCACGCACACGTTATAAACAGAGGAACACATCCACCATACGACTTTGTGAAAAGCCTCTCACTTTCTGCACTACAGGTCAATTTATTTTGCATTTTGAATTATGAGACTGCGTATTATCATGCAGGCACTCTGCAGAGATGAAAAATGCACGCGCCAAATGATTTTTCATGAAAAATTTATATGTCAACTTCATGTCTGTAACGTATGAGCGTATCGATCGGGCGGTGGTTGGTATGCGACTGACTTTATTCATATGTCACAGTATACTATGTATGTGTGACATCCCTCTTTTCCTAAAAAAAAATGAAATTATTTGGAATTACATTGATTGTCTGAAATTCAAAATTAAATGTAGTCGGATGTATCGAATCGCTTAATTGGTTTAACTGCTCGGCCGCTTCGTGTTATTACTGGTTGGTCGACCGTTCGTTCCAGATTCATCCTTTTAGATGTTTGGTTGGACATTTCAATCGGTTTTGCCGAATTGTTGTGGTGGCCATTCTCCTTTGTATTTGAGTTGGGTGTTTCAATCGGTGGAGCTGATATGCTCTGACGATCGCTTGTTTTTTGATTTTCGTTGGATACTTCAATTGGTTCTGACGATGAGTCTTGTTGAAAGCTGTTATTGTTCGGTCATACATTAGATGATGATCGAAGATTTTCCATTGTTCTGTGCAGATGATGAGTATTACGTTTGTATTGTCTGCCGCTCTCCGTTTCAACGATGACTGATCTCGGATATTGTGTATGCTCGACGACTTTTGGACCAATCCATTCTCGATGTCCAGTTTGTAAACGAACTTTGTCGCCCATTTGTAACGTATCTGCCGGTCGCGCAACACGATCTGAATACGTAGCCTTTTTAATTCACCCGACACACCATTGACGACTTTCGGCTTCAATTCTTTTCTTGCCGCAGGTAAAATCGTTCTTGTTGATCTACTGTACAGACGTTGACTCGGTGATTTCAATATTTCGTTACGCGGGGTGTTTCGCAGCATAAGAAGTGCTAAATAAATGTCTGAGCCATCAAGCCAACATCGTTTCAGTAAACTTTTCGCAGTTTGTACATTTCGTTCTGCAAATCCATTTGATTTCGGATAATATGGGCTTGACACCCGATGTTCAAACTGCCATTTTTTTCGAAAAATCTGCAAAATTTTTTGATGTATATTGTGGTCCGCCATTTGATTCCAGCTTCTCCGGAATTCCATGCGTTGCAAACCACACTCGCATATAATCGATTACTTCTGTCGTATTTGATGATTTCAATTTTCTAAAGTCCATAAATCCAGAATAATGATCTGCTATCAGCAAATATTCGTCGCCTTTGAAGTTGAATAAGTAGGTTGACACCTTCTAGAATAGATATTCTGGAACCGATCACTGTAGTTGAGGCTCGTGAATATTGCTTTGCTGTGTTTGTTGACAAACCGAGCATCTTTCAATGAAGTTTCGGATATCATTGCTCTGTCCAAACCATTACACCGACTGTCGAGCTCTTGCCAACGAGCCAACAATCCCAATATGTCCGGAATGCAAATCGCGTACGATTTTGCTGATTTCATTCTTTGGCACAATTATTTTGTTCGCCTTGAACAATAATCCTTGTTCGAATGTTATTTCTTCCTTAAAGTTCGCATATTTTTTCAACGCTTCTGGCAATATTTTGCATTCACTCGGCCATCCATGTAAAACCTCCTGCTTCAGCAACTGTAATTCCGAATCCTCAGCTGTTGATTTCACGAACCGCCTGCGTGCTTTATCCGTAAACGAATGGTTTACGAGATTTACCCGGTATTTCTCCTCATCTTTAGCATCGATGGGATTGCAATCGCGACTGAGTGCATCAGCAATCGGTATTTGCGTTCCTTTTTTGTATTTCACTTTCGGTGAATATTGGATAACGTCCCATAGAATTTTCTGTAGTCGCAGTGGGGCATTTTGTAATGGCTTTTTGAATATTGTTTCGAGTGGCTTGTGGTCTGATTCTACCTCAAGCTGCTTGCCGTACACATATTCATGAAATTTTTCGCACGCAAATTTAATTGCCATCGCCTCTTTCTCAGTTTGTGGATAATTTTGTTGAGCGGGCGTCAGTGCTCTTGTAGCGTATGCCACCGGCTGGTTCTCCTGCAGCAAACATGCACCAATTGCTTTAGAACTCGCATCCACTGACAGTTTTACTGGTTTGTTGACGTCGTAATTTTTCAATACTGGAGTTGTGCATAGCACATTTTTTACTTTTTTGAAGGCATTTTGCTGCTCATGGTCCCAATGCCATAAAACACCCTTGAGCCGCAATCTGCGAAGCGGTTCGGTCAACTCGGATAAATTAGGAATAAATTTTCCCAGATTATTCACCATGCCCAACAATCGTTGCAATTGTTTCGTGTTTGTTGGAACACGCAACTGATTGATAGCTTCGATTTTATCTTTGTCCGCTTCTATTCCATTGGCCGTGAAAATGTGACCAAGAAATTTAACGGATGTTTTGTTGTATTCACATTCTGCTTTGTTCAATGTGAATCCTGCTTTCAAACGATCGACGACTTTTTTCGTGATTGCTTCGAGCTGCTTTGACATTGTCGCAAAAATAAATATATCATTGTAGTGTATTCCTAGTTCCAAACCTGAGACTAGCCTATACACAACTACCAGAACCCAGAAGCTTCCAAAATATAATGTCCCACAGCTCATCCTCAATTATCTTTTAGCAAAGATCTCAACCTCCATCGGTATTGCAGTTTAAAAATTCCCTTTCTCACAACCGTGTGAAACTCTAGAGGATCACTGAACCTAGAGTAAACAAAAACATAATTGGAACAACGCAAAGTGCATTGGTGTAGGCAATATTGCAAGTAAACGAATTCCGTGAGAATTAATTTGAATCGCGATCGATTGGTTAGGGTAAATAGATTTAAGACTAGAGTAGGTATTTTTATATGATAAGCAATTTAATGTACATAACAGTAAGCGAAATTTTACAATAAAAGAACTGACTGAGCTGAGGCTCGGAAGAATTAGTGTTCTCCTAGTACAACAAGTTGGTTGTTATTTAGTAAACGTTGCCTTCTATTCGGCAACTCGACTGCCTATACAATTTGGCAGACAGTAAATTGTCTGATACATTGGCAATTCCTTTTTTAGAAATATCGACTGCCTGTCCACTCGGACTGCGCCAAATATGTGGCAACCCAAGGGATGCCTGTAGGTGAAACGAATCTTTTTCTTTTACTTCTCTCTGTTGACAAGATCATATCTTTAGAAGAGTGAAGACCATAACCTTAGAGGAATATCGACTCAGAAGACAACGTGAGTCCTCACTTAGACAACGCGTATCTTCACTCGGCGATCCTGACGTATTACATGGCGATCCAGGTTCTTTACATGGCGATCCTGCGACCCACGAACCTGCGACCCACGAACCTGCAAGCCACGATGCTGCACTCTGGAAACCTGTATCAGGGCGATTCGGCCCATACGAAACTGAAAGTTTTTTAATAAAAATTGGAACAAAAATTTAAATTTGAACGTTGACGACTAATACTGCGACCGAAAATGGAATTTAGACGTAAAATAATGGAGATGGAGCTTCATCGAAGAATATGGAAGACAATTGCAAATTGGAAGAAGGCGAAGATGAAGAAGAATTTTCTGCATTATTTGCGATTAAATTAACAAACAATTTAATGATGACTTAAGGATAAATCGGCAACGACCAGAAATTTACAATTCAACACTAACTATTTTAAGTCAGATTTTAATTTTATATATAATATGGACTGGAAAAGAATATCATATTAATTAGGATTTTTCTAAACAAATCAGTAGAATTTTAAGAAAGCATAAGATCATTATGAGAATTCTTATGAAAATTGTCACAATATAACCTTTATCTTTGAAAGGGAAAATATGATTAATGATGTTGATAATGATTGATAAATGTATAGAATTAACAATTGGTAACGCGCACTAAAATAACACTTAACACTCTAGTTAAATTAGCTATCAATCGTAAAAATATTCAAAATATTGAATTTATTTATTTATTTCGCCAAACAAGGCAGTTACAAATACAATACATTATCAAACTTATTTAATTCATTTTATTTTGTAAAAGAGAAAAAAATAATTTTATTTTACTTAAGCGCATTGGACAGGTTGTTTTTAAAAGTGTATTTGGATATGGATGGAGAGTAGAATTCAACAAACAGTTTGAGTCAACACAAAATAATAGTAAAACAAGTTGACATTAGGTATAAAAAATGAAAAATCAGATATCAATATATCTTGAAACTGAAACAGAAAATCTTTTGGAACAAATATTCCCGAAACCTACAGAAAAAGAAGGTAATGAAACTCAACAAATAGTTTAATTCGCAAAAATATCGATATTCAGCCCAAAAATAAACGTAAACTCAAGGGCATAACAGAAGAGACCACAATGTCTCTGGAAACAACCCTACAACAATTCATCATCGAGAATGAGATGATAACAGATACTTTTCACATAGTAGATGAAGACTTTCCAATTGAAACTAATGGCATATTTGGAAGAGATACATTAAAATATATGATACCTCCAACGAACGACGAAAGTATCAGTAAAAAACTCATGGCGATAACAAGAAGCAAAGCGATAAAACAGCAAAATAATAAAAGTACTAAAATCGATAACGACAACGACAACCGAAAACAAGAGACTGATCACCTCTATGCATTCGATTGTACATTGCTATCCGATATAACAGGGGTATTAAAACTAAAATTTAATATGTTACGCAACAACAAAAATGAACAAGATATAATAATCTCAAAAGAGAGAGATAATTTAATGGTCCACTTTAGTGATAAAGCTCGCGAGAAATACGAGCGATAAGCAAAGTGTGAAAATTCGCGATAACCTTAACGATAAATCTAACACGAAACTAGTTTCTGTATTGAGGAAGTTAATGAATTATTCGCAGTATAATAACATAAATGAGCTAGCTCTATCCAACGAAGATAGGATATTTAGGTACGTACCCAAAGATGAATTTAAAAAATTATATAATACGTTGCAACGAAATATGGATATCCAATTGAAGATAATGATATATAAACCCCCTAAAAGAATAAATGACATCGCTACACAACGAAAACTTATTGAAGAATTCCATGAATCACCGCATGGTGGACATACAGGAATACGCAGAACGCTTCTTAAATTAAAACAAAGATACTGTTGGAAGGACATGAGTAGGATGATAAAGCATTACATCAACAATTGCGATGAATGCAAATTCAATCAAATAACTAAGCACACAAAGGAAAGAATGATTAAAACCGATACACCCTCTACTAGTTTTGAAATAGTAAGTGCGGACATCATTGGTCCCTTAGATCTCTCAAACAACTATTGATATATATTAACCATACAATGCGAATTAACAAAATATGTCACAGCTATACCCATAGAAAATAAGGAAGCTAGAACAGTAGCCAAGGCTTTAGTAAATAAATTCATACTGCAGTACGGTCATTTTAAAATTCTGAAAACCGATTTAGGGACAGAATTCACCAATAATCTCCTAAAAAAACATTTGCGACTTATTACAAATTAAACAAATTTTTTCAACTCCGTACCACCACGAGACGTTAGGTGTAGTAGAAAGAAACCACCGTGTCCTCAATGAATACCTGTTAGCATTCGTTGATGACAATAGCTGGGACGAATGGATACCATATTATACATTCTCGTATAATACAACCCTACACGTGGACAATAACTACACACCATACGAACTAGTTTTCGGAAAACTTTCATACTTACCGACCGACACTTTTGAAAACACAGACAAAATATATGACATTGAAAACTACGCAAATGAGTTAAAACTACGATTAGAAATTTCTGCATCAAAAGCGAAAAACATTATAGAACAAACTAAATTAGCTAGAAGCAATAAAGAAGTATATACAAAAGCTATCAATCTAAATATTGGCGATCTAGTACTTATAGCAGTAGAAAACCGGAGAAAACACAAAAAACCATACAAAAGCCCATATATAGTAAAAGATATAAATAATGTAAATACACTAGTAGAAAGATCTCAACCTCCATCGGTATTGCATTTTAAAAATTCCCTTTCTCACAACCGTGTGAAACTCTAGAGGATCACTGAACCTAGAGTAAACAAAAACATAATTGGAACAACGCAAAGTGCATTGGTGTAGGCAATATTGCAAGTAAACGAATTCCGTGAGAATTAATTTGAATCGCGATCGATTGGTTAGGGTAAATAGATTTAAGACTAGAGTAGGTATTTTTAGATGATAAGCAATTTAATGTACATAACAGTAAGCGAAATTTTACAATAAAAGAACTGACTGAGCTGAGGCTCGGAAGAATTAGTGTTCTCCTAGTACAACAAGTTGGTTGTTATTTAGTAAACGTTGCCTTCTATTCGGCAACTCGACTGCCTATACAATTTGGCAGACAGTAAATTGTCTGATACATTGGCAATTCCTTTTTTAGAAATATCGACTGCCTGTCCACTCGGACTGCGCCAAATATGTGGCAACCCAAGGGATGCCTGTAGGTGAAACGAATCTTTTTCTTTTACTTCTCTCTGTTGACAAGATCATATCTTTAGAAGAGTGAAGACCATCACCTTAGAGGAATATCGACTCAGAAGACAACGTGAGTCCTCACTTAGACAACGCGTATCTTCACTCGGCGATCCTGACGTATTACATGGCGATCCAGGTTCTTTACATCATCCATTGCCACTTCACAATTTTCAATGCCATCCAAGGTTGTGTTCATGATTTCATTGAATACTTCTGGAGCTGACGAAATTCCGAATGGCAATCTCAAATATTGATAACGACCCCACAGGGTGAAAATTGTTAGATAATCTGATGTTCTCTCCGTTACGGGTATTTGCCAGAATCCCTTTTGGCAGTCTAATTTAGTGAAGTACTTTGCTCCTTTCAATTGTGCCGATATTTCTTCAACCGTCTTGAGTGGATAGTGTCGACGCTTAATATATTTGTTTAAGTCGGTCGGCTCCATACATATTCGAATTTTTTCGCCCTTCTGAACGACGATAATCGGACTAACCGCTGGCGTTGGTTTTGAAACTGGTCGAATTACTTTCATTTCAACCATTTTATTCAATTCGGACTTGACTTTAGAACGCAATGCATGAGCAATGCGTCTCGGAGGAATAATTTTAAATTTTGTATCCTCGATGAAATCTATGTCGTATTTAAAACTTTTGCAGCGTTTGACTTGTCCGTTCGCGGTCGTCGATTCAAAATTATTCACTCGCACGATGAATCCGAACTGTTCGCACATTGTACGTCCAATGATTGGTAAGTTTTTCGATATGATTTTGAATGTGACGTCGAATATTTTATTTTTCGATGCACACGCTGCTCTCACTTCACCCACTACTGGAACACATTCATTACTGTACGTGACGATTCGTTTGGTGTTCGATTTTCGTATTTTGAGACCAACATGTGCTGCGTCTTGTTGAGATAATACGTTGCATTCAGCGCCTGTTTCCAATTTTCACAGTCACAGTTTTGTTGCCAATTCGCAGTGTTTCTGACCATTTGTCCTTTCATGAAATTATATTTACTCGCACACCACAGTCATAACCACCGTTAATCGTGCTAATAGAATATTCTTCACTGCTTATGTCCGAATCACTCTGCAATGCATTTACTGTTTTGTCTCTTATTTTCGTTTCACTATTTTTCTTTGACTTTATTTCTTTTTTTGATTTTTTATCGTCACTATTTGTATTTGTTTCTTTTGCGCGACAGATCTTTGCAAAATGACCAACTCCCCTGCACTTATCACATTTTTTGGCAAATGCCAGACACGACCTCGGACCATGTTACGTTCCGCATCGACGACAATTGAATGTTTTGCCTTCGACTACGACACTCACGTTCACTGAATTCTGATCGAGTCCCGTATTTTGTAGCTGATTTATATCCTTCGACGTGCGTTCAGCTGCTCTGCAAATTTTCAACGCTTTGTTGATTTTCAATTCGTCTTCGGTCAATAACTTTTCTCTGGTTGCGTCCGCGTAAATGCCAACAACAATTTGATCCATAACGAACTCGTCTGAGTTTGCACCGTATCCGCACTTTCTCACTTGCGATTGCAACTTCTGAAGAAAATCTGCGAAATTTTCGTTTGATTGTTGCTTGATTCGGTGGAACTGACAACGCTCGTATGTTTTATTTTTCGATGGCACAAAATACGCAGTTAATATTTCCTTTATTATGGCCCGTTTTCCACTCTCGTCATTTGCTAGATTTAAGTTTGCCAATACCTTCAAGGCTTCCCGGCCGATGCTTGCTTTTAAATTTGGCACTTGGATGGTTGGCGATTCCCCGGTTATCTTATTCGCGATGAAATAATTTTCGTATAATTCCCGCCATTCGGTCCACTCGATAGACATATCGATGTCGCTATTTACTATTAATGGCTTTGGCGGTTTTATTCCACTCATTTTTGAATTTGGAGGAACAATAAAGCACGTCTACTAGTTTTCGTCGCGATGAGTCACTCGTGCACTGGAATTGTATAACTGCACTCAGGGGCGTGGCGAGCTTCATGAATTTGGGGGGGGTGATAAATGTTGAAAATGCCGACTTGATTAGAAAAATTTGCCGACTGGCCGACTTTACAATCGAATTTCTTGAATATGCCAACTTCGGCACGAAAATGCCGACTCGCTACAAAATTTTAGGGGGGTGTCACACCCCCAACACCCCCGCCTCGCTACGCCCCTGACTGCACTGTTTCTTTGTTTCCGATCGTATGATAGTATTGTTAACCACGTTCACACCGTTCCTTTGTTCACTTGCAATGTTTTAATCAATGTCAATTTCACTTTATCAAAACTTTTCCGTCGCTTTCGATATTATTTTCTTCGAAAATGCTTCAGACGATAATAAAGGCCCAACTTCTGACACCATGTAACGTATGAGCGTATCGATCGGGCGGTGGTTGGTATGCAACTGACTTTATTCATATGGTAGTATACTGTGTATATGTGCCAATGTCAGATACGACATTATCTAAGGCATTCACTTCAATAAACCAGCGGGGCCGGCATATAAGAAGCAGGCTCGAAGAAACGTCAGACACAGTAAAACACAGTACAACAACGCGGACTGATTTCGCTTTGACAACGAAAAATCACGCAAACTCATTTTAGCATTATTATTGACTTTCTCGATTTCTAGAACAGTGTAAAAATTGATGGGCCTTAAGCGCGTAACACATGCAAAAATACAAGCACTAGATCACGTTAGAGTCGGCCCCGACAGCTATTTTTGCGCTTGGCGAGTTCCAGTGAGGTTCCTCTTTCTATTGGGGGTGGCAGAGCCTCCCGGAGAAAAGTTTGAGCGTAGTAATCTTGTGGTAGAAGATATAGTCTTAAGATTTTGATGACAGAATGAACAGAAGAATTTCGAAAAATGATATTCGGGACCAACGCTAGAGAACGTTCCACGACAATACGCGTCTAACTGAGTTGGCCTGCCAGCAGCCACGGCACAATTGCTAGCTATGGAGAGGCTGAACTCAAATTAGTTTGCATTTCTGGAAGACTGGAAGGGATGGCCTCGGCCCCGGGACTGAACGTCCGTGAGGTCAATGGAACGAAAGTATCGTTGAATTAAATTTTCATCGCGATTTCGTTCGCACTCATCTCACATTTCATTATAAATTACCTTATGTTATGACCCAAGCGAAATCCTTGCTTGATGATTGGATTATCCCTTGTCCTTAGAACCAAGCATGGGACTTCTCCTTGCCTCGGTGCCGACATGGGTAAAGAGCAATAAATAAAAGAGATAACCCGTCGGGACTAGTCATAAAAACGCAAATGTTTAACAACTGTGTAGCAATGGAAAATACGTAGCAATTAACAATAGATTACTCATAACAAAATGCACTAGAGTAAATGGTAGGTTTTGACTGGTTGTATGAGTGAGTATGTGCAGCGGCTAGTCTCCGGACGGTTTCCCGATATAGAGGTGGCAGATTAGTCCTTGATCGCACGTAAGGCGAGACCGGGAGTTGTTCCGCGACGGGCTCTGAGTCAAGCATATAAATAGTGATTTTCCGTGTTTAAAAACAAGAACGTAACAATTTCAGAAGTGTGATCGAATTCGAAGTGCAGGTGTTTAAAAATAATTATTTATATAATCGTCTGAGCGTAGAAGTGATTCTGGAGTTATTATTTTGTGGTCAGTGAGTGAGTTCAAACACCAAGAAAAAACTTTCAACGTTTTGAGATGGCGACTGAAATCGTTTCGCTAGAAATAATAAACCAGCAGCTTCGGTGGGCTGAAAAGGAGCTACGGCTCAAAAATAAGGAAGTAGAACTTCTCGAAAAGGAGAATTCACATCTAAAAAGGGAGATAATGCTGTTAAAAACAAGCAGATCACCAGCCGAATGCAACGAGAGCGGTAACCCGAGCAGTGATCGCGTGTTGGTAGCAGCCGAGGACATTACTTCACAACGTTCGGATGGATGCGGATTGAAAATGGATATCAATGAATGGAGCGATAAGGCGCTCTTACTTTATGCGACATTGCGACATTGGTGGCCTGAGGAAAGAAAATTGAGTTGAAGGACAATACCATCATGGAATATATAATTGCTGGCACGCCTGATGCGGCAATGAAACGAACATTGATGGCAAGTAGTTTCTCGACAATTACAGATTTGCTGGCCAAGCTGAAAAGCATTGAGCGGCTGGAAAACGAAGAAAATTGTCGGTCTGAGCCAAAAAGAAAATGTGTAAGTGATTACAGTGACCAAAAAAAGAAATGGTACGCACAAAATCCGAAAAAGAATAAGGACAATACATCCGAGCGACCGTTGTGCGACTTTTGCAAATTACGAGGTCATACTTCGGCCGATTGTGCGCGCAAGCAAAAGAGATGCTTCAAATGCGGCAAAGTTGGTCATTTCGCTAAGGATTGCGAATCATGGAATGGAAATGAAAAGAAATCATGACTAGTGCATACCGGTGAATCAAAGTCTGACGAATATCATCCTACTATAAAAGTGGGCGTCATTGATGTGAAATGTTTGATTGATTTTGGTAGTGAGTGTTTTATTATAAAAGAAATTATTGTAAAAAAACACGGGTGGGAAATTGAGCCCATATGTGTGACGCTTAAAGGATTTGGCGGTGGTGTAGTTAAACCGAAGGAAAAAATTAGAAAAATGGTGGAAGTGCAAAACATTAAAAAGTGCATAGACTTGATGGTAGTTCCTGACCCAGCACAAGATGATCCGGTTATAATTGGACTCAATTTTTAAATTTACCAGACATGATCACTTTAAAAACACCAGGTAAGATCCTTTTCGTTAACAGAGTCAGTACCCAATCGGGTAGAACTCAAAAGATTCCTTTGGATGCAAAGGATTTTAATTTTGGTATCATTGTGTCGGATCAAGAGAAACAACAGCTAATCAAACTAGCGAATAAATATCGACAATGTTTCGCGAAAGACATGTCTAAAATAGGAAAAACAGACGATGTCATTATGACCATCACATTAAAAAGTGAGACCATTGTGAATTATAAACCATACAAAGTGCCTTACGCTTTACGTGGTATTCTTGAGAAAACTATAGAGGATTTATTGAAAAGTGATATTATTATACCTTCAAAGTGTCAGTATGCTAGCCCCGTGATATGTAAAGAAAAAGGACCAAAGTTATCGGATGTGTGTAGATTACCGCAAAATTAACTCAATTGCGCGAAACACATCCGACACCCAATACGAAGACGTGTTAAATACACTTGGCAGCAAAAACATATTTACTTCACTTGATCTAATGAATGGCTACCATCAAATCAAGGTTGATGAGGCAAGCCGGGAATATACGGCGTTCGTGATTCCAATGGGACACTTCGAGTATAAACGTATGCCATTTGGCATACGAACGCTCCTGCAGTTTTCCTCCGCCTGATGACTCAGTTGAAAAACCGATTACGCATCAAGGGAATTAGTGAAGATAGTGTAATAATTTACATGGATGACATAATGGTGGCCACCAAAAGTATAGAAGAAAATTTATCAATATTGAACTCCCTCCTTGATGAGTTAAATGAGATGAACCTAACACTAAAATTATCAAAATGCCGATTTTTCGACAAGAAGGTTCAATTCTTGGGCCATGAAGTGTTTGGTGGAGGAATTTAACTAGGAGAGTCAAAAACGATATCAATTATGAAATATACGACTCCAGCTACAGTAAAAGAAGTACGCCAATTTTTGGGTTTATCAGGGTATTTTCGGCGTTTTGTTCGAGGGTTTGCCGAACTGGCTCGGCCATTAACAAAACTACTGAAAAAAGATATGGAATTCATGTGGGGGCCCGAACAGCAGGAGTCTCTGGATACTATCAAACAAAAATTATCCGAAAAGTCAGTGTTAGCAGCATACAACCCGCATCTGGAGCACGAAGTGCATACTGATGCAAGTCAATACGGTATCGGAGGAATTCTGTTGCAGAAGGCTGAGAAAGAAAAACATCCTGTTATGTATTTCAGTCGCGCTTTGTCGGAGGTTGAACAACATTACCACAGCTATGAACTGGAAGCGCTGGCAGTAGTGGAGACCTTAGTGAGGCTCAGGTACTATTTGTTGCATACGAAGTTTATAGTTGTTACAAATTGCATCTCGGTCCGATTTACGCAAGAAAAGAAGCATTTGATTTCTCGCATCGCCAGATGGTGGTTGAGACTTGGAGAATTTGATTTCATCATGAGTTATCGGGAGGGAAATAAGATGGCTCACGTCGATGTCCTCAATGTAGTACATGTACATACCATGTAACATCATAGCCGCCTGTAGTACATATACATACCATGTAGTACATATACAAACCATACAACATCATAGCCACCATCATACATACAATTCTTACATGCACTTCTTTTCGATAAACTCATAGAGTACCCCTGTACTCAACATATGAGCATTGATAATTAGCTATGAAGTCAGACACGACCCATCTCAATGACTCATGCATACTGGAAGATATGGTCAAGTGTTTTAAATACTGATCTAATTAATGTTGTTCTGGGTACGGGCTAATGCCCCTTTGCGGACCATAAGCATTCGAGTGCAATAAATGTAGGTCATGATTGCAACTGAATGGGATATGTATATTGATTGGAGAAATACGTTACCGTGAGAACCAAAACACGGCGCGCGTGATTGGTTCTGGTTATTAATTTAGTTATTTAGAGTAGGGATATATTATGTACTAGTTTAAGAAAATTTTTGAATAAAAGAACGAGTTGGGCTTAGGCTCATCCTCATAAATCCAGGAGCAAGAAACTAAGGTTGCTTTTTTATTTAGCGACATTGCCTACCAGCGGCAAAGTTCTTAAGTTCTGGTTAACTGGGCTAAGACTGCCTTTCTAGTTCGGCAGAAAATAAATTGCCTCTGTTTTCGGCAATTTAAACAAATAGACATTTCGGCCGCCTGAAACTTTGTTTCTGCGCCAAATATGTGGCAGACTCACTGCCCGAAATTATCGAGCCCATAACAAGTTAAAGGTCATATTCTACAGATATACCTCGCATCACCCTAGAGGAGTTTAGGCAACGGAAGCGACAGAGCGACGATGCGGTAACATTTAAACCAGTAACATTACATGGCGATCCTGCAAGCTCCGGACAACTGGAAGAATATCAAAAACTGGACATATTGGAAGAAGGAGTAATTCACGACATAGAAACTTTCGACGACTTCAATAAGGCGTTTGAGCGATGCTGCCTGAGCATAGAAAGGGAACTTAACCACTCTTCAGAGCCCAAGAAACACGAATATGTGCCAACACCAGTCTCGCAGGCACCTTGCTACAAGCCAACACCATTACCTGGACCACGACCAAGACATATGAAAGAGTTCGTGAAAAAACAAGTTGACGAGTTTCCAAAAATTATTAATTTAAAACGCCGACGACGAGGAGGGAAAGCATACAACGCAAGGCGCCAAAAAGCACTTTTACACAGGATGATACATATCTCCACAGACGAGCAGAAAACGAAATTTACCCAGCAATTAAACAAACTAAAAAAATAATGATTTTATAAAATAATCTAAAATCAAATGAATTAATCAAACAATTGTACAAAAACAATACATTATATTTTATAATTCACAAAAATGGGCAACAATTGTAGCACAAATTCAAATATATTCATAGAATATAACCAAACTATAAGTACCACGATCATCTTTTCAATAGTCTTGGTGTTCCTATACTTATATAATAGCAAACAAAAGAAATATGCTAGAAAGATTGTTGATAGAAACATTCTAGCGAACAGGGCTAATGTTTAATGTATCGGATACTTAGACAAGTCACAGATGCCTGCAAACAAGATAAAATCACTATTAACCGAATTACAGACTATTTTGTCAAATTTGAAAAAAATCTACGACCTACACGGTCAGAACTCTTAAAGAAAAATTAGAATTGGTAGTAAAAATTGAAAGTGAATATCTTGATCTATTCGGCCAGATAGAAGAAGGTACGGAACTTGAGCTCAAATCAATTATATCCAATGTTTGCAAGGCACTTATTTCGGCACTAATCAAACGGTTGAACGCGGAAAATATAATAGTAAAAATAGAAGAGAAAATAACTTATACTGCAATGGCAGAGTTTAATATTGAGACTGCCATCAAAACAATACCGAACTTCGACGGTAAATTTTCTGAGCTGGAGACTTTTCTAATAGTAGTGAAACTCATCGGCAAAAAACTTTCACCAGAAGAGAAAACAGAACTATTAAACTTTGTCTTACATGTGAAACTTAGCCCTAATGTTAGGACGTCATTGAACACCTCAGACATTACAAACTTGGACAATTTTGAAACTGAGTTAAAATTAAAATACAAAAACCCAAAAACTATTCCGCAAATCCACACACAATTATCCACAGTCACACAAAAGCGACTACCTATTTCAGTATACAAAGACAACATATTGAATTTAGTCAATGAGCTAAATCAGCTTCAAATAAGTGAACTAGGTCCAAACCCCATTCAGGCTGCAAAACAAGCCATGCAAAGCGTAAATGATAAAAAAAAAATAAGGGAGACCATATTCGCTGCGAGACCTAAAAATCTAGGTGAAGCAATTTCTCTTGCCACAGAAGTTGAAGGTACCGAAACGCAGCAAAATAGCGTTTTATATATTAACAGATACAATAGGTATCCAAACAATAGAAATATGAATAATACTAGCATAAATGGTCGTAGCACCCAGAATTTCAGACATAGACCACGTGATTTCTTTCGAAATAATCAATATGTAAACAATCGAAATTTCGACGGTAACAGACCCGCCAATAACCAAAATTTCAACAATAGAAATTTTACCCGGGGTGGAAACATCCAAACAAATAGAAATTTTAACAACTATAGAAATAGCAATAACCACAATAATATAAATAATTCAAATAATAATAATAATACTAGGAGAATTCGCGTAATACCAGACCAGGGAAACTTGACAAGCTCCCGAGAGGAATTAGGCAACCTCCCGGTAGATCATTAATAAATAAAGCCAAAAATAATATAGATAATAAAATTAACAAAATGTATAGGATTACGGGTATTAGCACAAATTATGTAAACATTTATTATAATAATGAGAATAGACACCTGAAGCTACTAATAGATACTGGTGCAGACATATCAATAATAAAATGTAATAGTTTAATTCGCAAAAATATCGATATTCAGCCCGAAAATAAATGCAAACAGAAGAGACTACAATGTCTCTGGGAACAACCCAACAGCAATTTATCATCGAGAATGAGATGATAACAAATAGCTTTCACATAGTGGATGAGGACTTTCCAATCGAAACTGATGGTATATTAGGAAGAGATATACTTAGTGAATATATGTGCAAAATAGATTTCGAGTCATATACTATTACCTTTTGCATCCTTGACAGAGATGTTACGATACCCATATACACTAGAAAAATCAATATGGCACATGTTGTCATCCCGGCTAGAACTGAAGCCATGATACCGATTGAAATCGATAGATCCGAAGACAGCATCATTCTTAGCAATGAAATACAAAGAGGAGTATTTTTAGGGAACTGCATTATCCCATCACAAGGTGTGTGCCACGTTAAAGCACTCAACACTAACGATTACGATATAAAACTCACAAATTTCAATTTAGAAATAGAACCTTTGCAAAGTTATAAAATTCTAAAGACAAACCAAACTTTCGATCATAAACGTTTAAAACGGTTGTTAAAAGGTAACATAAACACAAATGCAGACGCATTGTCAAGGATACAAATAGACTCACAAATCTTAAAATCGATGATACCTCCAACGAACGATGAAAATATCAGTAAAAAACTCATGGCGATAACAAGAAGCAAAGCGATAAAACAGCAAAATAATAAAACAAGTACTCAAATCGATAACGACAACGACAACCGAAAACGAGAGGCTGATCACCTCTACGCATTCGATTGCACTTCGCTATCCGATATAACAGGGGTATTAAAAGTAAAATTTAATATGTTGCGCAACAACAAAAATGAACAAGATATAATAATCTCAAAAGAGAGAGATAATTTAATGGTCCACTTTAGTGATAAAGCTCGCGAGAAATACGAGCGATAAGCAAAGTGTGAAAATTCGCGATAACCTTAACGATAAATCTAACACGAAACTAGTTTCTGTATTGAGGAAGTTAATGAATTATTCGCAGTATAATAACATAAATGAGCTAGCTCTATCCAACGAAGATAGGATATTTAGGTACGTACCCAAAGATGAATTTAAAAAATTATATAATACGTTGCAACGAAATATGGATATCCAATTGAAGATAATGATATATAAACCCCCTAAAAGAATAAATGACATCGCTACACAACGAAAACTTATTGAAGAATTCCATGAATCACCGCATGGTGGACATACAGGAATACGCAGAACGCTTCTTAAATTAAAACAAAGATACTGTTGGAAGGACATGAGTAGGATGATAAAGCATTACATCAACAATTGCGATGAATGCAAATTCAATCAAATAACTAAGCACACAAAGGAAAGAATGATTAAAACCGATACACCCTCTACTAGTTTTGAAATAGTAAGTGCGGACATCATTGGTCCCTTAGATCTCTCAAACAACTATTGATATATATTAACCATACAATGCGAATTAACAAAATATGTCACAGCTATACCCATAGAAAATAAGGAAGCTAGAACAGTAGCCAAGGCTTTAGTAAATAAATTCATACTGCAGTACGGTCATTTTAAAATTCTGAAAACCGATTTAGGGACAGAATTCACCAATAATCTCCTAAAAAAACATTTGCGACTTATTACAAATTAAACAAATTTTTTCAACTCCGTACCACCACGAGACGTTAGGTGTAGTAGAAAGAAACCACCGTGTCCTCAATGAATACCTGTTAGCATTCGTTGATGACAATAGCTGGGACGAATGGATACCATATTATACATTCTCGTATAATACAACCCTACACGTGGACAATAACTACACACCATACGAACTAGTTTTCGGAAAACTTTCATACTTACCGACCGACACTTTTGAAAACACAGACAAAATATATGACATTGAAAACTACGCAAATGAGTTAAAACTACGATTAGAAATTTCTGCATCAAAAGCGAAAAACATTATAGAACAAACTAAATTAGCTAGAAGCAATAAAGAAGTATATACAAAAGCTATCAATCTAAATATTGGCGATCTAGTACTTATAGCAGTAGAAAACCGGAGAAAACACAAAAAACCATACAAAGGTCCATATAAAGTAATAAACACAAACAATGTAAATACACTATTAGAGATAGAAGACAAATGTAAATGGATACATAATAATAGACTTAAATTATATAAAGAATTCACTAAATCATCACCTGCTGAAGACGCAAAAGAAGCTCAGTCGGCAGCCGAGCTAATTATGCGAATTGACCCCAACAACGAAGATTGGCTGTCAACGCTTCAACATGCAGATCGAAAAGTTCATGTAATATATAACTCTCTACTCGAAGGTGACCCAAAATATTCGAAAGATCATGTAATCATAGGCAATAGAATTTATAGGAAGACTGACGAAGGTGATCGAATCGTGGTCCCTTCAAAATTAAAATTAAAGGTAATGAATCTTGCTCATGATGATGCTGGTCATTTGGGCAGAGCAGACTTTAGAAATCATAAAAAAACATTTTTGGTTTCCGAAAATGAAGCAGCATGTCAATAAGTACTTACGCTCCTGCCTTGAATGTAGTTATCATCAACTGAGCAATCAAAGTACTGGACGACATTAATATTCATTGGAAAGGATACCTGTCCCTTTCAATACAATTCATGTAGATCATTTAGGTCCATATCTAAAAGTAAAAGTGGAAATCAGTATGTGTTAGGTATGATTGATAAGTTCACGAAATTCACAATACTTTGGCCAACCAAATCTACTAGTTCACGAGAAGTCTTGAAGCTTTTCAATATCGTTGTCTGAATTTTTTTGCTTGTCAATACGTAATCAGATCGTTGATCGGCTTTCACTGCAAAATCTTTTCAAAGCTTCTGTGAGAAAAACGCTATTAAACACGTACTTTGCGCGGTCCAAACCCCTCGGGGAAATGGTCAAGTCGGATCGCTATTTTGGTACCATAAAATCGACAATATCATGCATGAGTAACAATGAACTTGGACTTGATTGGGACCAATCACTTTATAAAATTCAGTGGGCCTTGAATTCAACTAAGAATAACTCCACGAAGAAGACACCTTTTGAATTGCTTATGGACTATAATCCGAGATGTCTAATGGATAATATATTAGCGCTGAAGTGCACTGACGAAGCTTCGTTCGACATCGAGGATAATATTCCCTTAGCCCGACTAAAAGAATTAAACGTAAATATACTTAACCGAAAAAATAATTCAAACGTAGGAAGATCACGGTTAGAAGCATTAGAGAATCTCAATCAGGTTCAATCACTCCTCGCTGCTAAATTCCATCTTAGTCACAAATCGCCGCAAACATTTCAAGATAATGACTTAGTACTGGTCAAATGGCATTCTTTTATAAATCTTGAGAAGTTGTTCTCTGGAGGACTTATGTTATAGTGATTTTATAAGTCTTGAGAAGTTGTTCTCTGGAGGACTTGAGGTAGAATCATTGTATAAGTCTTGAGAAGTTGTTCTCTGGAGGACTTATGTTAGAGTGGTTTTATAAGTCTTGAGAAGTTGTTCTCTGGAGGACTTGAGGTAGAATCATTGTATAAGTCTTGAGAAGTTGTTCTCTGGAGGACTTATGTTAGAGTGGTTTTATAAGTCTTGAGAAGTTGTTCTCTGGAGGACTTTTGTTAGAGTGATTTTATAAGTCTCGAGAAGTTGTTCTCTGGAGGAGTTAAGCTAGAATGATTGGTCTTGAGAAACCATTGTTTAAACGATTCATGAAAAAGAAAAGCGTTAGGTAGTGCGTGGAGATAATAATTTTTCAAATAGACACACGATAGTATGGACGTGATTGTAGTTTCGTTGCTAGAGCTTGTAATGGATATAAAACAAATCATAAAATAAGTTCTTTTCACTGAGGACAGTGAAACCGAAGGATGGCCGACTGTTATGACCCAAGCGAAATCCTTGCTTGATGATTGGATTATCCCTTGTCCTTAGAACCAAGCCTGGGACTTCTCCTTGCCTCGGTGCCGACATGGGTAAAGAGCAATAAATAAAAGGGATAACCCGTCGGGACTAGTCATAAAAACGCAAATGTTTAACAACTGTGTAACAATGGAAAATACGTAGCAATTAACAATAGATTACTCATAACAAAATGCACTAGAGTAAATGGTAGGTTTTGACTGGTTGTATGAGTGAGTATGTGCAGCGGCTAGTCTCCGGACGGTTTCCCGATATAGAGGTGGCAGATTAGTCCTTGATCGCACGTAAGGCGAGACAGGGAGTTGTTCCGCGACGGGCTCTGAATCAAGCATATAAATAGTGATTTTCCGTGTTTAAAAACAAGAACGTAACACTTATTTATATGACCAAAAAAATACAGTGCAACAGTTTGAAAAAGTATTTGAAGGATTTTTTTTCATTAGGTAAACTATCTTTAGTTTTGATTATTTACTTGTTATTACTGAAATTTTGTTTTAATTTAACATTTTCTATAGATTATGGCACACTTCTTGAGGGATCTGGAAGCTCAACAAATTCTGTAAACAAATGTGAAGCGAGCAGAAGTCCGAAAGAAGACTTATATTTTTGGTTGGCGAAACAGCAAGAAAAAGATTCAAAATCATTACACGACAAGGTGAACATATATGCTATATTTTTTTATCGATGGAAACTTTTTTCTAGTTAAATTTTTTGAAAAACGGGAAACCTGGATTTACCAATTTTACTAACCAACATCGCTATAGCAAGCTACCCAATTAACTGCAGCTCTTATAAATATACTTGCACAGTAGTTTAGGGAATAATACACGAATACACCATGCATTAGTTCTTATTTAATTATTCCACATTTCAAAGAAAAATACACTTATTTGATATTTGTTAGACCACTTGCATCGTCCTGGTAAAACCTGAAAAGAAAATATAAAAATCATGTCCACTTGTATATCTTGTATATAGTATGTTGGAACATTAATTTTCATAAATTTTAAGTATGAAATGTTTGTTAAATTTAAAATATTTACATAGAATGAATCAAGACGATCACTTCAACATCACGCCATTCAAAACTCACGCAATTTTCATCAGGATTCGATAAAGTTGTTTGACTCTCATTTGATTTTCAAACCGTTATTTACATGTTTAGGTGTGATGCCGCAGCAAATGCTAAGAAATTTTTCAAATTCGGGCAAGTACTTAAAATTTTTATTTTGTTAAGCTGTATATTTACTGAATTGTAAGTAATTGTATGCTTTCTTTTTAAAATCTTAAAGAAACTTCCTCGTTTGATAATATTGGGAATAATCTTTCTCTTACCGGGACATTCGAATTAATTCGCGTCGACATTGTGGTTAGTGAGACAGGTGAAGTTAAGAAGGTGGGGAAAAATGCTCACATCAATGAAACGACGGAGTCTAATCATGACCTTCCCGCATTTCTATGCAATAATGTTGAAATCGAGTTAGACGTATCCAATAAAACCGATCAAATTTTGGAAAATGTCGATTTAGAAGTTATTTATCTATCCCGAAGGCAATTAAAAAAATTCATAAGCAAATACATTAATTTTAATGTAAACATTGATTTTATATCACAACAAGTTAACATGCCGTTGTTAAGGTTATTGCATCAAATATCGAATATGTATCAAAACGTCAAAGAAGCTCAAACTGAACTTAAATCTTGCCATCATTTAAGGAAAAGTGTCTACGGTAGTAAAGACGAAGAATGCAAAGGTAAGATTATTTATTTTACTTTCCTTTGAATAAATATCACAATCAACAGGAGTGGAACGTTTTAGAGTTGGTCAATTTGGTGATGAGACGAATATGCTGAACATGGCATCATGTTCTTTTCCAATAAAAAAGTACGTACTTACAGCTTTTTTATGTTTACTTGTGAATTTAAACCCATAAATACGGTGACTCTTCAAATTACGCAAATTTAAAAATCTGTCATATCAAAAAATTATAATTTAAATTTGCACCTCTTGAAAAGAAGACTATGTTCTGATACTTAGATTTGGTAACTTAGAATATATTTTGAGAAGGAAACGCTTCGGAGTTCCGTGATGAACTGAATTTTATTATTCTTACTTACACAAACGAACTTATGATTATTAGTTAAAAATTTCATCGCCATACTGCAGACTCAGGTGTGGCCACGTTCCGCGCATTAATTTTAGATAATCACTTCAAGCTTTGAAGAGAATAAAAATCATACGATTGTGTTTTGCTGAGGAGTGGAACTTGAACATGCAGATGCACGTGAGACACATTCGATGTACTTAGATTAAAGACTTTATATTTGCTATAAGAATTTAACTACAGATGGTAGCTAAATTATTATAATCACTGGTAAACTTTATCGCATATATTAACTTAAAGGAAATGCGATTATTTTCCGCAATATTTTTCTTTACTTCGTCTGAAAACGTGTTTTTATCGGTCATCCGACTTCAAGTATCCATATTCAATTTTTGTGTGCCAAAGTGATCGTTTGGAATTTTAATTGTTCGTCTTATATTTTTTAAAGAACTGCTTTTCATTGATAAAATCAATATTATTTTTCATTTTAAATTATTGAGGACTATTCTAGGGAAGTTAATATTTTAGAAAATCTGCTGAATTCCTTCAAAAAATCAAATATGTATTTACAATTATGGGCAAGGCCGCAGATATTTGTCCAACGAAAATGTTGCCCTTAATATTCTCACAGAAAATAATCACACGAAGAACTTTAATTATTTTCTTTGGTTTGTTTTTCTGATCAACATAGATTTCACAGTTGATCCTCATTAAAAAATTAACATGCACTGTGTAATGGAAAGGGTTCAGGATCATTTATCAGTCATGATTTGGTGCCATCGGCTGCACAGAAAACGGTCGCCTCTATATTGTTGAGAATGCTATGAGCCAAGATCAATATAAGAAGGTAACGAATATTTTATTTGGGTGTTTTGAGCGTATTTTGGTAGTGTTTTAAAATTATTGAAAAAGTCGTGTTGTTACTTTTTACCAAAAATATTATGTATTTCCTCAAATACGAATTTCGGTTGCCTTCTTCAGTGTTTTGTACACGACTTCGTGTAGTCGTGTCTTACTGAGAGAGACTTGCGATCATTGCTCTACTGGAAGCGTAGTTACACGACCTTCGAACGCGGGATCAAGTTGCTGGATCTGATGGCACCGGGAATATTTCGACGAAACTTAAAATATGCGTTTGATCATTTTTGCCAGGCGAGGAGTTGCTCCAAGAGTTGTTTTTTCTTGTTTAGGGAACAGGAAGCAAATCGGTCTGTAATTCGAAACCATTAGATGACGTGTATAAAGAAATTTGCTTTAGAACTCAGAGTCTAATTCAACTACAAAGTGATAACATCAAACAAAACCACATCGGAATCCCGCGTGAGAGATTCAAAGTGTGCTATGATTTTTTCGGTTAAAAAATCGCGGAAAATAGTTTTTAAGATAGAACTTTTACATAACCCGTAGAACTGTTTGTTTTACACTAGTTTGTTGAGCTACCGGTATTGCATTGTACATTTTTTGACGCGAATCTCAACGGATAAATAGGAGAACTTGCCAAGAATGAATGATGTTATTCTGGTTTTAAATACGGCGTGGAAAACATTTACATCAGAAAAAATGGAATCAGTTGGTAAACCATTAGTTAATTGTTGGAAGGACGGGCGCGTATTGCAAAAATATTGCATGATTCACAATGGTATAGTCTCAATGTAATTCTTTTTCTGCTTCTGGGGATACCGATCAGGACGTACAAAATTCGAAATTAATTTGCAATATTTCGGCGTCTTCAGATCCGTTATTACCCTTTCTGACCCAAAATTTGACATTGTTAAGGTAGTGCGAGCTTGGTGAATAACCTTCAGTGCCCGCCGTTGCGAATTAAATCGTCAATATAAACGTTTCTCAAATATTAGAACAAAACCATTGGAAGTCGGAACTATGCAATGGCCGCACGGTGATGCACTCATCGGATTAATTTCTCTCGTACAACTCCTAAATTGAGTTTAAAATGACACAAATGTTGAATGAAGTAAATTCTTAAAATTCTCATTGTTCTCGAAACAAGACGATGAAGCGTAACTCCTGGACAACTACCGTTAATTTTACAATGTTTAATCTTACTTTGATTATAGTAATTCAGAATTATTTTTTATTTGATATTTGTTGGTCTAAATCAACAATTTAGCAAAAAGCTGGGATAATGCTTATGATTTCCAATTAAATCAAAAGCTTCATTGAAGCGTGTTTGCAAATCCATCGAATTCCATTTGTGTATTAAAAGAAAATGAAGGATATAAATGTTTAGATAACATGTAATAAGAATTTCTTAGTTTAAAAAAACCCACTTCTATTTTTAATGTTTTTTTGTGGTAAACGAGCAACCCAACTTTTTCGTCACTTCGTCCCTACGGTGGCCGTTGTCATGAAATGTAAATGTCATAACGAAGTTTGAAGTCAACGAGACTTCCGCCTCCTACACCTTACGCACGTTCAGTCCCGGGGGTGAAGCAACAAATATTAGTCGTGTAGGCAATTTGTTTCTTCAAGATAAGAGATGCGGTGGCTATTTGCCAGCTTTTCTCGGCGCGGTTATGTCTCAAATCGTATTATCTGAGATTAGGTCAACATAATTGCCACGAAACTATATAGTTTTGGCACCATTCAAAATGTTGATCATAATCGGGTTCAAAAACACTCCCTTTTCCATACATTTACAAGCTTTTTCCGAAATGTAATTTGGACAAAATCACGGATCAACACAAGGTAATAATCAATGTTGCGATACCCATGAGATGTCGCTAGTTGAAATTTTCGAATTTATCACTCTGTTTAATACAATTTGTCAAGAAAATGTTGTGAACCTAACAAAAGTTTGTCTGCTGCAAGAATATTATTATTCTTGCAGCAGACAAACGAACATGAATGCAAAGAATTGCTTCAGATGTATTTTCATCGACTTTATTTTTGACTTTCAAGACGAATAATAAATCCAAAATAATAAATTCAATAATTCATAAAAGCTTTTATAGATAACAAGGTAAGGACCGTAACTATAAAACATGTGTATCGGACAAAAAAAAACATCTCATCGTCATGTAAACGTTACGAGGTATTTCGAAATGCGTTGATCATAAATACGTATTTTCAGGGCAATGTAGGTGGGCAATAATGCCTAATTACAGAAATACATTCCAAAAACAACAATAATCCAAAAAAAATCAACAATATCTAATTTTTACGATTTGCTATTTCACTCTATAACATTATCTCGCTCGCATTCCAAGTAAAAATTACGATCAAGACCTACCAGAGAGCATAAAAATCACCTACTTTCACCTTTGTGTCTCACCCAGCAAGTTTTGTTTCATGCTATACCAGACACACCCTGGTGTGTATGTGTATTTGGATGAAAAATATACTGGGATGGCTAATATAAAGAGAATTTTAACAAGGAATAGGCAGATAGAAAAAATTGCAACAAACGACAGTTTTGTTTTCTTTGATTCGTTTTATTTATTCTATAGTGAACATGAAACATAGGTAGAATTAAAATTTTAAAAAAATCACAATAGATGTCATGCTTTTAACATTTATTACAGATAGTATTTTGAACACTGTGTTCGCTGCAAGCTGGTATATTGCATGATACGCATGCTTTACTAGTTGGGCTTCGTTTTCAACATAAATAGCAATTTCTCCATTTGAAATTTTCGGTGCGCATCCGTATTGAGTTTTGTGGAATTAGTATTGTTATTCTCTGGATAGATTAAGTACAACCACATTTTGAAAAAACAATTCAAGTGGCCACCTTTGTGTTCGACGTTTACAAGTATATTCAGCTAACATTTTGTCCATAGCACCAACGCCTCAATTTCCTAATTATTTTTCATTTTCTCTCATTGCCAATAATATTCGTTGTATAATGTGTTGTTGACAGTAAAACTACAGCTTTATTCTTTTTTTGGAAAATAAGAGCATAAAGTGACATCGTCTTAAAAATTCTTTCCTTTGGCCTTTGATTACTAAAAATTCGGAACGAATGAAAGTTCACCTTTTGTTTATCGTGCAAGTGATTGAAAGACTGAACTCTTGCATCAACGTTCATGCCAAGCTGTAAGTTGTGAAGAAATTATCACAAGTAACGTTTCGGCCGGTTCCTTGGAAAATGCGACACCAATCACAACCGAACGACTAGTTACCCCTCTCTTTATTTCACGGATACCATCTGCACTCATTCCGGTGTATAGTTGGCCTTGTAGCGGACAAAATGACGTTGCATGGCATACCCACCATACCTTTATGCCATATTTGGCTGGCTTGGACGAAATGTTTGTTTTTGAAACGTGCACGTCCTCGATACGGATACAGCTGCTCGCCTACAGTTATATTATCGCCAGCACTGTCGGCATTTCTGAATTTATCGTTCGTCATGAGCCAAATTTCTGATATTGGCGCTTTGTCAGTTCTCAATTTTCCTTCCGTTGTATTTTCATTATCAAAGCGAACGTATTTGCGTATGGCCCAGAAACGATGAATAGAAATAGTTGCACGAAACTTTATTTACAATCTTCGAATGTTTGTAGTGAGAATTAGAAACACCAGCAATCAACAAAAGACATGCATTAAATTTAATGCTGGTTATTAGTTTCCACGCTTTTCGTTTATTAGTCAGATTTTTTTCATTCCACAAATCAATACTTTTATTAATTGCTTTTATTGTTGTATATTTCCAGGGTGAAATTTCGTTTGAAAGTGTATGACTGACTGACAAGCTTTAGATTTCCTTGTTGACCTTGAACACCTCCATTCAAACGACGAATGTTATGCTGAGGCTCGCGTCTTTGTTCTGGCAGTAGCACACTACTCCATTCTGTTCCATCACGAGCTGTGAAAATCCTTTTGTTTGAGTATTTACATCCACTGGTTGAGCACCTTATTCTTCTACAAGTCTCTTTTCAGCATCACTGTCGTCAATATCAATTGGAATTTCCGCTTCGACCTGATCAGTATCTGAATCAATGTGTCCATCAACATTTTCTAATATTTCCCCTACTTCTTCTTCGGGTATAAAATTTGGATCATTTTCGTACTTTCGACACTAAGCATCCTGACGGAAAAGGTCATGGTGGCACAGGAGTTTTGGTCAAACATCGAATCAAGCACCACGTCATTGACGAATACGCCAAGGATTATATGCAAGCCACGTCTGTGTGCATAGTTGAATGGGGAGAGCCGATTACAGTCTCGGCGGTTTATTGTCCCCCCAGATTCAAAATCACTGGAGAACAATTTAATGATTTCTTCAAAAGCCTTGGTAGCCGATTCATTGCAGCCGGAGACTACAACGCCAAGCATACTCACTGGGGCTCCAGGCTAATCTCTCCAAGGGGAAGAACTTTGTGGTCAACTGTGACAAATTCTAGTAAGCTCTCATTCATATCAAGCAGGCATCCGACATATTGGCCGTCAGATCGTCGAAAAATCCCGGACCTCATTGATTTCGCTGTAATCAAAAACATAAGGCAAGAGCAAATATCAGCAGCGCAGTGCTTTGACTTACACTCTGACCACTCGCCAGTTATAGTGACTATCTCCAAATCTCATGTTATCCAAGAGCACTGCAAACTCACAACGAAACAAACCAACTGGCTTAAGTACCGGAAATATATAAGCTCACACATACCACCACGCATACGTCTTAAATCCCATTCGGATATTGACAAGGCTGTTCGTTCCTTCTCCGAGATCGTGTCTTTAGCAGCTATACAGGCCACTCCTGAGCCCACCCGCCCTACCTCGTCTGCATACAAGTCGTCCAAAAATATAAACGAGCTTATCAGTTTGAAGCGGCAATTAAGACGTGAATGGCAGCAACATAGGTCTCCAAACATTAAAAAAGAGCTATCCGCAGTTGGGAGAAAACTTCATGCAGTCCTGAAACACGAACGAGCGAAAAACATAGTACACTATTTTGAAAGCCTTTCACCAACCCAAGGGTCAAATTATTCGTTGTGGAAAGCTGCTAAACAGTTAGACAGACCAGTCAAACGGGAGTCACCAATCAGGCTTCCAAATGGGGCCCGGGCCCGTACTGATGCTGAAAAAGGCTCCATCTTTGCCCGCTACCTCGAGGAAGTTTTTAAACCAAACCCTAAACAAGCAGATGTTTGCCTCTCTTCCTATCCCATGCAAGCCTCCGATGTTCCAATCCGCTTCAAGGTCGCCCAGGTGATCCGTTCCATACGCGATCACATCGACCCAAAGAAGGCCCCCGGTCACGACCGCATTACTGGGAAAATGATAAAGGAACTGCCTAGAGCTGCGATTATACTCCTTACGCACATTTTCAACAGCCTCCTGCGTCTTGGATATTTTCCCTCAGCATGGAAGCTATCCCAAGTTCTGATGATCCCGAAGGATGGGAAAGACCCAACACTCGCCACGTCATACAGACCCATAAGCCTACTACCCCTTTTATCAAAACTATTCGAAAAAATGTTACTCTCCAAGCTGTCTCCCCACATAAATGATTCAGAAGTAATACCTTCGCACCAATTTGGATTTAGGGAAAAGCTTGGAACTATCGAGCAAGTCCATCGTCTAGTTTCTGTAATCAACAATGCTTTCGAAAGGAGACAATACTGCGCAGCCGTGTTCTTGGATGTTGCGCAAGCGTTCGATAAGGTGTGGCATGAAGGGCTTATTTATAAAATCAAGTGCAAACTTCCAGCAAACACGCATCAAGTTATGGAGTCTTACCTGACTGGCAGGAAGTTCTTCGTCAAGCAAAACTGCTTTATTTCTCGCTCCTTCAATATCAGAGCTGGCGTGCCCCAAGGAAGTGTTCTCGGCCCATTGCTTTATTTGATATATACGGCAGACTTACCAACATGCGATAAACTATTTACTTCCACATTTGCTGACGACACCGCAATTCTTTGTGCTCACGCTAACCCCAATATGGCTTCTCAAATCTTGGACAACCACCTAAGAAATGTGGAACGTTGGCTGGCACAATGGAGAATAAAAATTAACGCAACCAAGAGTAACCATATAACCTTCACGCTTAACAGGGAAACTTGCCCTGAATTATCACTCAACGGAGTGCCTGTCCCGCAAGCCACTTCAGTTAAATACCTTGGGATTCACCTAGATAGAAGGTTAACCTGGAAGAAGCACATTGAATCCAAAAAGGCTCAAATCAATCTTAAATTCCGAAATCTATACTGGTTGCTGAATAACTCCAATCTAAACCTGGACTATAAGGTTCTGCTCTACAAAGCAATTATCAAACCTATCTGGACTTACGGTATTCCACTTTGGGGCTCAGCAAGCATCTCTAACATAGAACTCCTACAGAGAGCGCAATCTAAAATCCTAAGGACGATAACTTCTGCACCTTGGTACGTTAAAAACGCCTGTATACACAGAGATCTGGACATCCCAACGATCCATAAAGAAATAATAAAACAAAAACAAAAATACGTCAACAAGTTATCCATCCACCCTAATAACTTGGCTAGGAGCCTTTTGTTTGAACAAAAATTTTCTCGTCTCAAAAAATCTAACATCTTATGCTAAAGGTTAATTTCAACGCGCAGCAGTAAAAAAAATTATGAATTCATAACATAACAAAATAACTTGTTCAGAAGCATTGGCAACGAACAAGACTCACCTTAGCTATAAGATTTGAAAACTTAATGTTATTTTCTTGTACTTAAGAAAGATACATTAATTAAAAAAGCGACAAAAAAAAAATTTCGTACTTTGTTCTTTCTTTTTCTTTCGACATCAATGCTCTAACGTATTCCACCTATCGGACAACCGGCTCGTGTGCTTAAAATACGCAATTGCATACGATTGTCCGGGGAAGTCAGGTATAGACTTTTTCGGAATTTGGCTTGACTCGCCTCTTTTTAAAATTGTATAGGTCCGATTCGCTCAAATACAACACAAAAACGTTCAAATCGCGTTTCACAGCTACTGAGCTAAACAGCTCGTAACACTGCAAATATAAATTTATTTGAGACATTTATATATAACTGACACACCCGGGTAACACATTCGGAACAAAAGTTATAAGAGGCATAAGCGCTAAACGCGAACTAAATTCTGAAACAAACGATCGAAACTACCTAAATATTTGACACGTGAGTAAATAATTTCTCCGGCGCCGTGCCTCTCTCGCGGGGCAACGGACACCGACAGACCTCACCAGCCATGGAAGTAGCTGCCTGCGCCCTCCTACCATGGCCTTTCGCTTGGGGTGTCGCTCGTTATGCGCAAACAGAGTTACATTTATTCAATGTAAAAGGTTTCTTATAGCACAATCAATAAGTATTTAATAATCACAAAACGAGTGTCATCCCGGAATTGTAAATTTTAAGTGTAGGAAAATTATTTTGAATACCTAAAAATGCTAGTTAACAATGAATTAAACTAGACAATACTATACAAAAACTAATAAATCTAGTTAAAATAAAAGTCCGCTAGATATTACATAAACACAAAGAAAGAAAACTCACCCCTTGGACTGCCGAAGAGCGCTTTTTGTGTCCCACGAGATGCACTCATGTTATGAAATGTATTGAGAAAAACGTTGGGTTTGCGATAATACATTGCACTTTTAATTTGTTTAAATCAATCGAGTTAAAAGCAATTCGTTTCTTATTATGCAGCAAATTGTTTTAAAAACGTTCTCCTATAGTGTTTGTCGCTGACAAATGCACATTCAATTTCTACATCAAAATATGTTTCTCATTTTTCATTAAATATTATGTGAGCTTTTGGTAATATGAGCAGAAAAAAATGGAGCATAAAGGTTTGAAATCGTATCGCATTTTCTTTAAATCACCATAAGCTTTAATAATAACATCTAATTCACAACCATTCTAATTATCCTTGGCTACACTGGGCAATATATTTAGGCAAAATTTGCTTATGGTAAAAACTGATTAAAACTTTGCCATTCTCGCTCTTCTATTTTCGGAGCAATTTGAGGCGGGACTAAGTGTAAGCATTTGTTAGTACTCACTCCGATAATGCTTTCCGATAGAAACAATTGTATTGACATATTGCGTATTCCGAATTTATATCTGCATTCATCTCTTGAATCTAAACTTGAAAACTTCTTTGTCACAGTTTAATGAGATGTGTATGTTATGTGTGCGAACGAAATCGCGACAAAAATTCAAGTCAACAAAACTTTTGACTTATTGGCATTATGGACGTTTAATCTGGAGGCGAGACAATGAACCCTCTTGTCGTGCAAACTATTTCGGGTTTTGAGTGCTTTCCTGAAGTTTTTTAAAAATATTATTGCTTAATTTCCCTAGAGAAAAACTAAATTTGTTTCTTTACATCCATGACTCGGTGACCTATTCGCCGTTCAAAATTTTTAGCCGGGACCGCCACTAAGTGGTCGATTTAACACTTCCACGCCGTGAAGGCGACAGTTGGTCAGCCATTCGCATCCTGGTCATGTTCTTTTCATCGTGCTCAAATTGGTGAGATCTAAAGATGAGCATGATCGGAGGGTCACTCCGAAGACCGCTAGTTACGGAGCTCGCAAAAGGGTGTGACTGGTTGTTTTTGAAACCAAAAAAAGACGAATGTAACGAGTAATTAGTAAAATGCTTAAGAATATCTTTTTTTATTTATAGGGATAAATATTGTCGTCATTCTGAACTAGCATCAACAAGCCAATCACCAACTTTTAAAACCAGACCGCAAACTTTGGCTCAAAAGCTGAAATCGACAAGTCGGTCAGTTAAGGGAAAATTAGGCACGCATGAGTTATTGACACGTTCTCATTAAATTGAGTGTATTATTTTTTACTTATTTTAGGATATGCGAATGTGAATGATGTATTTCCTTTTAAAGAAAGTTTAGCCGCATGTTTAGTCGATAATAGCGTATATAAAGCGCCATTGGACTTGAAAAATGCATACAATGTGATTAATACTCATCAAACTGTTGGTAAGTAGCCTCTTCATTTACTTGTGTTGATCGACTACATAATTAAAGCGTAGGTAATGATATTCAAGCAAAAACAGAAATAAAAGAATCTACTTCAACCACTTCAGCTGTTAATTGCTGGCAAAAAATTCAACAACTGTTAGATCTATATGGGACAATTGCAGAAGCGAAAATGATGCAAGGGTAATAATTTTATTTATTTATTTTCGAAAATCAAGTAATGATGCATTCTAGATTTTCATTTCCTATGGATGAAAATGATGCTCAAAGTACTATCAAAGATAAGATGCATGCTTCTTATGATTGTGAATTATTGAAGCCTACCATACTCAAGTCAGCTACTAACCCAGGTAAATTTTAAAACTTTTGAATTATGTTAAGAAGTGAAGTTTTATTTTCAGATGGAACACGGCTTTTGATGCTTGGAGTTGGCAAAATTAACAAAATCAAGGTACTTGCGACATTGAGCGGATTGAAGGTTGTTATTTCAACGATTGTATGAATGATATAATTTTAATTATAAATAAATACAGTTGGAAAGCGAAATAAAAACATTAAATGGGAGTTTAAGCTTGCATAAAAACGGTCATCCTACGTCCTTCAAAAATTCATTTACTGGCCAAATTGGACGGGCTTTGATATTTCTTTTAGAGGGAACGGCACCTAACAATAAGTAATTTTTATTAATTTGTAGTAATTCGCCATTCATCATATCATTTTCAGAACAGTTGTAAATATTATCATTGGAAAAAGTCAAGCACTTTATTCAAGTTTGACTTACAAGGGTAAAGATAAAAACAGTGGCCTTGTATCTATAGGACCTGTCACAATAGATATACCACAACACCCAGTTGTTTTACATGGCATGATGACCCGAAGTTCAAAACAGCTGTCTTCTACGCTACAGGTACGCTAAATCGTTAGCATTTATTTTGGGCTATTCACCATTTTCTAGAATATTTTATATTTGTCAAGCGAAATGTTACCGATTTTTTGACTTTAAAGAGGTGTTATACAAATAAGATAAGACACTCCAATTTGTTTCTAAATTTTTTTTTAAAATACACAAATTCGCCCCGTAAGTTTATTGGAGTTTGTAGATGAATCATACGAAGCGAAAAGCTTTGATTTAATTGGAATTATAACAGCTTTTACTTGTTTTGTACGAAAAATCAAAATACTTTCCATGAAAAAAGTTATATCAGGTGTATTTCCAGAGCAAATAAAAACGTGAAACAATTTTCTTCAACTTTTATTTTATTTTATCAATAATGCTTGTGCCCTTCTCTATTTATTACCTCTTCCAGCATACGATTAGGAAAATTCCTAAATTATTGACTAACTGTACTCCATTGTTGTTTAACCACATTGTGTAACCCATTTACATTATTATACTGCTTGCTACCTTCATACACATCTCTCGACAGTGTTCCTTGCTCGTTATCTGTTATATTTAAGCCCGGAGACTTTGATCACCATTTCGGGTTGAAAATATTGTTACTTACAAAATAGATCATCACTTGGCGCGAAGTGTAAATTGCAGCGTTATATTGCTGGAAATAAAATTTTCGTCAGTAATAATTGTAAACGTATTAAGTTGTTCATCAATTACGTCAATGTACCTGATACTGCTCACCCTGCCACTTAAAAAGACAATCTCGGTTTTTCCTTCAAACCCAATACCAGCCCATACCGTAACCGAACCTCATCCCATCTGCCGTCGGCTTTAACCTTTCGCTTCCTTTTGCAGATTGTGAAAATGGTAGCTCCAGTCATTCGGCCTGTCTATGTTAATTTTTTCCCATCTTTAAAAGTGACTTCGTTTTTCCAATGCACATGTCTACGAACGTATTCCAAACGGCTGTTCTTGTGAGCGACTGTTAAGACAAATTTGTATTGAACTTTCTCTGTGATGTATCCAGACAAACATCTAACCAGAAACCCATTGATCAAACATTAAAGTGATGTATTTATTACCAAAATAAATACATCGCTAACAATTCAACGAAAAACATTAAATTCATGTGTTTATTACCAAATGAATGGATAGATAAATATTTCTATCACCTAAATTTTCCTCGAGACATCGTAAACAAATCAGTACGTAACGTTTGTTGTTGATACATTCATGTGGAACTCGGCACACGTTCAGTAACACGACACTACTCGATGCAGCGAGCAATGCACTGCTTGCATTGATGTAGATATTGCCTAGTTTGGTTTCTTGGGTCATGTGGGAAATTTACGAGTAGTCATTAGTTATTGCATTGATTAGTGCATGATCTTTTTCAATTATGGAAAGCAATTTTTTTTCATTGTGTAACATTATGTAGATCATAGTGTTTGACCACGTACGGGTGTTAGCGTTAAGAATTTGTATGAAAAATTTAGAGAAAACAGTCTTGTTAGAACTATGGAACGCGTTACCCCTCTCGACACTCTAAAAGACTTCCAGGATTGTGCCTATCTAGCTGCACTTCAGATAATGTCTATTATCGGCACTTTTAGTATTTGGCCAGTGGCATCAAAATTGTGCCGGCCGTTTTTTCCTTAATCTTTCACATAAATATTAATTTGTCTATTCCCACATCATGGGACCTTATAAATATCATTATTCATCCAATCATAGAGAGGACGAAACTTAAGACATCAAAGGACTAACAGCTTAAAGATTTTTCGAATCCCATATTCAATAATTTTCTGAGACGCGATAGATATACTCTACTGTAATAGATTGAACTTACCAAAGTCAAAATACTTAAAGATAAACGTGTCGTACTTTTCTGTCATATCTGATTTTAAAGCTGCTCTTAACCAAACCTTATGGAAACCCCCTACAGCAAGTAGTACTCTGCCATATGAATTTACAATAAGCTGCAAAAGTATATGCATTTATATAAAAAAACGAGCATGTGTTATCTTATTGTCCCGCTATGTATAAAGCTGCTGACGAATTTTCGCTTAGTAATTCCTCAAAAATTAACAAATTATTCGTAGTCATAACAGTAAAATTAATATAACACTTCAATCGCTTGAATTGGTCTGTTAAGTTTAATAAAGTAATACCATTTGTAGTCTTGTTACATATAGTTCATGTAAGGTTAAGTGATGCTAAATTTAAAAATATATGCATATTAGATTTATGCTTGCGTGAATATTACAGATTGTTGCAGAAATTATCTTAAACCGATGATAGTATGCTGAATTCTCATCGGTTAATTTTGCGGTAAGCATTGTCTTCGCGTCAATGACTAATTAAATTCAGACGTGAAATTGATATACGTATATGCTAATTGCATAAGCTGTTTCGATCGCCAATCTGCTAATACTGATAACGCGTCAAAAATCAATCCACTAATAATTTAACATCATTAAATCTACGAGCTGCGCATTTTCGTGACGAACTTCAACTCCTTGATAATATTGAATTTGCGCCGATATTCGACACATTAATGGCTTTATGTCATTAGGTGTGTGAGCTGCGGATCATCAATGAAGAACAAACTTATATAGTAGCAGAATTTTAACAAAATTTCTTGTTTCTTATTATATGTCCGCATGCAGGTGAACATATATATATATATATATATATATATATATATATATATATATATATATATATATATATATATATACGTATATATATATACGTATATATATACGTATATATATATCGGTGTCACTTTGCTTTTTAAATAGCCCCACAAAAAGAAGTCCGAACAAATTTCGTTTTATGCGAATTAATCTCACTCTTTGCTTCACTTGGTAACAATACCTAGGGCAAAGTTTAGTCTTTCAGATAGGGTGTTAACGAATTTGCCAGATATTGCTATTGCTTGCCCCTGGCATAGCTGCCTTGGTGCATGCACCCCTCGAGGAAGTAGGGGTAGGCTGGTTGTCGTCTGATTGGACATCACGGTCTTCTTGCCACCAGAAGAACGCGTCATCTTCTTCTACTTCCCTTCCGGGCTGAGTGGATCATCTTTATTTGTATTCAAACTCATTGCGATTGAATCCCTCCTCACAGCCGCTATCTCCGCTCGTTGTGTAGTTCCGCTGAAACCCCATGGTTGTCTATGCCGAAGCAGGGTGATCATGCGGGAGTTGGCACATTCTCTTATGAGGATATGTGCTCAGAGCCGGTCCAGAAACTAATCAGGAGTCTGAACTCAACTGAACCTACACGGCCAAACTAGTGGCGACGAGTTTTGAACGTACCGCGAGCCCTGCCAGGGTTTTACCGGGACGGAGGCAGCAGTAGCATTAGCCTGAAAATCATTTACGCAATATGTCACTCTTGCGTACTTAGGTGCACAGTATATAGAATAGACAGTAGGCAAACTCGACCTTCGGGAGCAAATTTTACCCGAAGCATCTGCCGAATATTCCCGAAAATGGACGTATCTTATGTACTGCCACTGTACAGAGGATAAAGCATTTTGGCGGACTTTTTGAGAATTGTTAATCCAGAATCATATTAGAGGAAGGCAGTCTTATGCGTGTTCAACTATGCGATGTTCCATTCGAAAGAAATCTTCAACTAAATAACTTGGATGTAGTTGATAGTTGCTAATTGTAGTTGGTTTGTGCCCAACAGTGAAGAAAGATATTAATGTGGCATTGGCGAACCTAAAATGAGGTTGAAACAAGTGAAGCAAAAAAAAAAAAAAAATTTATGTATACATGCCAGTTTTCCCTGCTAAGGTACTTTCGTCAATTTTTAAAATGGTTATAACAATTTTTTCGACTTTTCATGGTTAAATTCGGAGACCCACGTATTTTCCCACACGATAAACGAAAATAATATCCATAAACTATGGCAACCACCAGCCCGTAAATCTCCCCACCATATGACGAATGACAGAAATCATATGGAAAACCATGTGCGATTCGTCCGTGGTACCACGGATTGTATGGAACGCTTGTCCATAGGAAGCCAACATATGAAGGTTTATCTACTGGGTCTCCATATACTGTGTTACGTACCTATCATAAACTAGATTTACATTATCTTCGCGTCTTTTCTGCCCGAAATAACTAAATCCGTGAAATACTTACCTGGCAATGATTATCTGAAAGTGTAAAGCTCGCCAAGTTCCGAAAAAGCTGTTTAAACGCGTCATCTCGCTCCAACATTCGGATCGTGCTCAAGCTTTCGCGAATACGAGTGATCGATCATGCCACGCTACGCGAAAAGTTGCTTTTCGAAAGTTCGACGTGCCGGAAATGGTGAGTGTGGGAGAGTTGCGATGGGACTGTCGAACCGGCCGGTCAAGAAGTAGTTGAGAGCAGCGAGGAAGAAAAGTTTTGGCGAAAAGTAGTTTTGGAACTTGGAATTCGATAATACTTTGGAGCCGCCAGAGCCTTCCGACTTACGAGAGTCGAGTGAATTTTTATGTAAAGAAAAAAAATGATCATCAAGTTCTTGAAATAATTAAATCATAGAATAAGTAAATAAAACAAGTGATGTGATTTTTTCCTGTCATTGGTGAAGCTGTTGCGTGCCCCACCTTCACTCACCTCCCTCCCAGCCAATCATCATCCATGTGCCCCGCCACTTCGGACGCAACATGGAAGGTGACCGCCGAGAGGAGGCCCCCGTGCGGAGCACCCACCAACAGTGGCCGCATAGTGGCGACCATAGATAAAATTTTGAAAACCGGCTAGCTCACCGGGTCGTAAGCTAATAAAATCACATTGAAACAAAAAAAAAAACACGTCAAGAACCGGACAAAACCCAATCACGCACATGCTGAGGAGGGGAGAACCATGATATTATGTTCACTTTATATATTTTTTTTGTATGTAGAACAAATGAATCTCTTAAATGGTGTTTTTCTAACTGATTTTAGTTACTTACGATAGATATTTTATACAAGTATTTATTACAAAGAGCTTTCACATGAAACACTCAATTTTTAATTTTTATCGAAGAGTGAAATTAAAATTGCAAACACTCAGGTAGTGAGGTCGAAACATCGAAATCAATGTGTTGGGCTTTCATACTGGTACGCCAAGTTAGGCCATATCTCCTTAAATGTTTTCTCAATGACATCACACAGGTTCGTTCCGTCAGCATGTCGAACGCTCGATCCGGTGTCCCGGGCTTCCTGTACACTTTATCGCTGAGCCCGACAATTGTGTCGCGGCGATCACCACCACCGGCAGGCTGTATTTTCACTTCACTTTCCTCGAATCGGACTTTCGAGGATTGCTCCCTTGCGTTGCCGCCTTTCGTCTTGGCCGTTTCGCAAGGCGTTCCTCCGTTTTCCGTACACCTTCACCACAAGTGCTGCTGTCTCACGCTACGATCGCAACGTACTTACCCAGGCAAATCAACAACTCCACTCCTGGCGCTTTTGCCGTTGCACCACACGAGCCTTGCCAGGCGGCGACGATCAACGACTTCCTAGGGATCACGTCGCCCAACGCGGCGTGCTCTATCGTTTTCGCTCCGCTCCGTTCAAGGACACTCGTCCGCCAAGATCACTGCCAATTTCACCTGGCTGCGGAATTTCAGTCAAGCCGGCACCGAACGGAAGCCAATTCCTTCCAATCCCGACTCCCACAGCAGAACGTAAAACGCAGGCGGACTCGTTGCGACCTTTTGAAAAAATCCCGGAAATTGGCGTTCAATCAAAACTCAACTACCGCGACGACCTTCCGATCTTGACTCTCCCATCCAACTCAACAATCTTTTCTCACCTCCCCACACTTCACCGCGATCACACGTCGAAGCATTTTTGCTTCCTTTATTACCATATATGGTAATATGCCAAAATGTTTTCGGCCAATCAGAAGGCGACAGCATGCAAAGAGAACCGATTCGCGCTCGATCACTTGAACTCACCTCTCAAGAGAGCTAGCGCGTGTGGTGGATTACTAAATTGGGATTTAGTACTGCCAATGCTGATTATTTGGACGTGTAATGAGGGAAATTTAAATATATTCCAAATTTGGAAGAATTGAAAAAGTGAACTACAAAAATGAGAACTGATCCGCAACAAAGCGTGTGCGAATGGGTTTCGTGGTTCTTCTCTTTTTTTGTCCAAAACCCATGACTTGGTGAGCTAGTCGCGGAAATATGTTAAATCGGGACCGCCACTATGCGGTCGACTTTGAAACCGTCCCGGTGGCGCGTGTGCACACGAGGCATCTGGGGTCGAGGAGCGTCCAAAATGGTGGGGCACTCGATTTCGGATCCTCGGGTTTGGGCGCGTAGTCGGAATTGTGACAACTGTGCTTAGGCGACAGAATACCATAACTACCAGCTCAAAGTCATTAAGACGAAAGAGTTGTCTGAGAACATTCGGAATTGTGCCGTGATATATTATTTGGCGCTATCCAGGATGCACCAGGAGGCGAAGCCGATCTACCTTACATCCCCATTTGCGATGAGTTTGGAATGAAACGCCCTATTGAACAGTGCTATGAAATAAACCCATTGGAACTTCCAATTTACAATCTCATAATTTTGCACTACCTTTTCAACAATCTAAGTTTTTAAAATGTAAGTTGAATTAGGCTAGAAAATATACAATCAAATGTCTATCATATGTAATATTTTCTGGATTTCAACTTAGGAAGTATGTTTTACGAATTGAATTGGTACTTATAATCCCCTTTCATAAGACTTTCAATAATGAAAGCTTTTGAGTTAAACTATCCAAATAGTTTAAAATTAGCTTAACTAAGCTAACTTTAAGGCTTTCTAAAAGTGAAGAGTGAAGAGATGTTGGATCGCTTTTTCTTATCAAAACTTGTTCTCGGTTTTAACTATTTGGTGGCCAAAAACTGCTGAAATGTTAAAAGGATCTTTACTAATGTCATCAATGCTTGACGATGGTCACTTTCACCACTTTTCAGTACTTCTATTACGTAGGTTTATTAGACGGATCTTGTTTTGATGATCTTGTTTCGATTTGGACTGTATATTTTTAAATTACACTCAAGAACTACATACCTACTCCATACAAAGTTGCAATATATATACTAATTAAAACATGTTGCAACCGCGAAAGTTAAATTAAAATTATTGGAACGATCATTTCATATCAACATTTATATTCTAATTTTTTTGTTACTTATCTGTATGAGATTGCCATTGCTTGCTCATTTTTTGTTACTTTCAGCATTTCGTCAGAGAATGTCTCATTCGGTTTGAATACTTTTTCTAGGTGGTCTGCAAAAACTTAAGATTTTTGCTTGTTATCCCTTACCAACGATCCTTGTTCTTTTATTCGATTGGTCGTCCTTGAAATACGAGGGATAGACCTTCGAAGAGGATGGAATTTCCGGTGTAACAGGTTTGTCACCTGGGATATTTTTTTTTATATTTTAATCATTGCTCACGTTCTATTTTATACTCTTGGTTGAGTCGCAATTTACCTTCTGCCAGGGAATATTTTTGATATCAGAGTTTCTGCCTGTTATCCTTTCATAATTCAATTCCATGTCGTGTAAGGCAGACGTTTGTTTGCTTTTGTATAAGATGGAACCTGTATATCAAAGCAATTTAATTCGAGGACTTGATAATGTCACATTTTTATTCTTTGTCAATGGTATTTTTGACATTCCATCAATATAATTTTTTTCTTTGTCAAAAGTATTTTTAATACTCCACCAATGTCAAACCCGCTTTTTTTTGTTTTACTGTAACATTTTATTTTGATCACTCGTACTATGCGTTAAGGAACGCAAACTTTTTTGGTAATTTATTACACAGTTACTGCATCGTTCGAATTTTTGATTTGCGCTCTATCTAGGCAAATTTTAATTTGTTTGTATTGCTGAAAAGTTGGTATCAGCACGCGTAAAAGTTTAAAAGGCATGTGGCGTAGAGCGGGTGAACTCGAGTTGAAAGAAGAGACAAAAAAAATATGTTAAATATTTGCAAATGTATCACAAGCAAAGTAGCGATTTTACACACGTCTGCTTGATACTGATGTTCGAGTTTAATTATCTATAGACTATATCGGCCGTCGCTTTTTCATTACTCTAGACCATTGTTTCTCAAACAGGGGGTCGTGACCAACAGCTGCTCGGGACCAAAAATAAGGTTGCATTTTGTAAAAACCAAAGGCACGTATAGAAACATCTTTTTATTAAAAAAAAATGAAATTCAAGCTTTAATTTAGTGGCATATTCTATTTAACCAATTTAATTTTTGCCTATCATCGCTACGCTTCAAGTGGAGCTCTAGCACGACCCGTTGTCTTCTATCTGACACAACTTCGTAAATATGTTCTCTATATATATTACTACTACTACTAAATAAGTAAAAACCAAACAAACAAGCCGCGATGTGCGATCCTTTAGGACCGCACGGTCAACTCCCCAGTAATATCTACATAAATATTAAAAATTTTAAGCACAAAAATAATTGAGCCCCTTAAAGCACAAGTGGTGTAACTCCAATTTTCGTTTTTTTTTAGTTAGGCATGCTACTGAGTAGGGAAAAATTTGTTCTATTTAATGCACTAACAGTGTAACTCCTACTTCCCATAGCAACCGCATAAATAGCAGTACTTACTTGTGCAGTCAATGCTGTCCCCTATTAGTTGACAGCACAACCGGTGCAGTTGGGAGGTACACCATTTATGCAGTAACTTTCGTAAAGGAAGGATTTACTCTCTAGTGTTTTTATTAACAGTAACAAAACATAACTTACTCTTTTATGAGCTTCACTTACGAAAGGCAGAAAAAGCTCGCGATTCCATGATAGCGGATGCTGAAAAATCAGCTAACAATGACACCTACAATGCATTTTCGTTTGATTTGGAGAAGTCTCTGCCTTTCCCTAAATTGGTGTATCAACAGGCCTACTAAAAACGTAATATGTACGTATACAATTTAGGGTGCCATGAACTTTCAACCAAAATGGGATTCATGTACTGTTGGGACGAAGTTAATGGTTCAAAAGGTTCACAAGAAATTTCATCCTGTTTTATTAAACACATAGAATCTAGAGTCCCAGCAGCCAAACATGTGGTTATGTATAGTGATAAATGTACAGGGCATAACCGGAATTGAAAAATTGCCATGACATTAATGAAACATGTCCAAAGTCCAGACAACATTGTAGAAATAATTGACCAAAAATTCATGCAAAGTGGACATTCATTCCTCCCCAACGACTGTGACTTTGCATCGATTGAAAACTTCAGTAAGTCGCAACAAATTTACACACCTGACGACTGGCACAGAACTATTGCTATGTTGAGGAAAAAGAAAGCCTTTCACGTGACAGTTATGACGATCGATGATTTTTTGTCAGTCGAAAACATCCTGAAAAAAATCAGCAAAAGAAAGAAAGACTGTGAAGGCCATCCTGTATCGTGGCTAAAAATACAATGGATCCGCTACCAAAAGAGTGAGCCATTTAAAATCCGTTTCAAGGAACTATATCTGAAGAGATGCTATTTTCAACTTTGAATTTCATGCCAACGGGGAAAAAAGGACGACCGGTTAACGTTTGTAACGTTGATCAGGGTAAGCTATATACAAGCGCTCGGCCTGTTACGAAAGAAAAAAGGAAAGACATTATGGACCTGCTGTCATACATCCCTCCAATACACCACAATTATTTCTAGAGGCTTGTCACTAGCGAGAATGCTGAAGATGTTGGCCCACTTCAGGAAGAAGATGAAGAAAGTGGCAATGAGTAAAAAAGTTATTATTTCACCTATTATTTTAATAAAACAGAGTTTTATTGATAATGATTTTGTTTATGTTTACAATAACACCTTAAAACCATTTACAGCAGTTAAAGATGACCTTTTTATGGAGTTTTATTGAAAAAAAATATCCAAAAGTACAATGCTGATTTTTATATAGAATTTGCAGCAAACCCTTTAATATCGCAAAACAAGAAAAATTGGAGTTACACCACTTGTGTTTTAAGGGGCTCAATTATGAAAATAATTCTACTTTAAATAATAATAATGAGAGGTTTTCATAACAGTCATGGGTATCATATCCTGGAGCGTCCATTGATTACGTAAGGCTTTTGGTGGATGGGGGGTAGATTGGTTTGATTGAATATTCACGCGCATCAATCTGTGGGAGGGGGCAGGTTACAAAGCCTCTTCTACGGTATTTCAACCGATGCTTGAAGGACAAAAGAGCGCTAGCAAAAATGAATGCAGTTTTTGTTATTACGCCCACTGAAGAGATTTTCTCACGTGGTGGCAATTTTGAATAGTTTTGTTCAAAATTGTCATGACTTCGGCATAATCACTGAATTTGTATTTTTTTACGATTTTACATAAATGAGACTAAAAATTATTTCTTATTTTCAGTTGGTCTTTAAAAAGATTGAATATGCAGACAATAATTGGTTTAATTGCATGTAAAAAGTAAAATGTATTATAAATGATGGACGAATGAATTGAAATTGTACGAACACTATAGAACAAAATTACTAAAAACTACAATTTTTTAATTGATGGAAGCTTTTTAATGCATATGATATTGCAAAGTATTGACTTCAGAGTGATAATTATCACAAATGTAAATTTGAGTGATTGTTTTTCAAAAATTAAGCAGTTTTTTATTAAAATAAAAACACGGTACTGTGAAAACTATTGAAAATTTTGCAAATATTAATAAACTTTGATTGACTTAACAACAATGTCTTTAGAATAAGAGTTGTCAGGTAATATCATTCGTGTGAACCTTTTTTTACATGTTGACTTTCAATGATTTTTAATTTTTAATTTTTTTGGAGATCATGGAAGAAAGTTTTGCTGGTTTCTCTACAAAAACTGATGAGTTTATAAATTTCATAAACAATTATTACTGTGTTGTGCAAATCAGGTTGATAATTTATTTGTTACGAAGAAAACTTTTCGTATTTTTTTATTAACTTAAAAAATGGCTCCAAGAAATTTTTTATAAATTTAAAAACATCACAAAAATGTAAATACGCGTAGATTGACACCTTAATAATGCAAATATTATATTTGGTTCTCGAGATATAGTGAATGACTTAAATGACCTTGAAGGTCATGATGACACTTAATTAATTTTTTTTTAAATATCTTTTTTTTGGTAATTTTGAGGAAAATTTTTGCTGGGTTTTTGACAACAACTTTTTGGAGTATATAAATTTTACAAACATTGATTACTGTGTTTGCAAATCAGGTTAAAAATTTATTGCTTATGAAAACATCCTATTTTTTGCACTTTTTAAAAAAAATATTTAAAAAACGGCTCCAATATTTTTTTAAAAAAATTTAATGAAATCACGTTAATGTTAATACGCATCGATTAGCGATGCAAATCCTATGTTTGGCTCGCGAGATATAGCGCATGACAGAATTGACCTTGAAAGGGTCAAAACAACAAAACAACACATTAGTAAATTATGCTGATAAAATATATCTGTTGTTAGTTTTTGGTAGGGTGACGGTACCATCAGCAAAAAGGTTTTTTTTGCAGAAGTAATAAGTGGCAAATCGGATTAATATTTTCAAATCACACTTTACTAAGCTTCTACATTCATATCTCTGTGCAAGCTAAATTTATTTCAATTTTATGACAATTATTTTTTTGTACGGGTATGTCAGCCGTAATTTGGCAACTGTAAAAAGATTTTCCTCAAATGGTTTGAGGTTTCGAAAAATCATCAGTATCCGGAAAATATTTTTGATTAACGTAAATGCTTTTTCATGCTCTCCAACGCGCGCATCAAAAATTTTCTAAATGTATGCTTTTGTAAATAAATTGAGAAGTTAGTAAATGTATTAAATTTGCGGTCAATTATCCACTCAATTAAGCCAACAGTACTAAAGATTCTTTATTTTGTATGAAAATTGTCTATGAGTTATTCTTATTTGTTACCACAATGGGCCTATCGAAGCCTAAGTGAGCCACCTTTAGATAGAGGGGGCTGCCACTACAACCTATTTTCATTTGTAAACAAAGTTTTTATATTCAACACGCAATTCCATACATCTTGGTAAAACCTTGGTACCTAGCTAGAGGTGCAATGGCTGCTGGCAGGCCAGCTCAGCTCAGCACTTATTGCAGCGTAGTCTCCGAATCTTCATTTCCGAACAACCACTCATTCGGCCGTGCTACTCTCGACAAGAAACCGAGCTTTAGCGAAGCTCCTCAGGCGAAAATGTTGCTGCCTGGGCCCGCCCTGCCATTATCACCACTTGCGTATTCGCATGCTACAGCGCGCTAGTTTTGAAGTGGGTCTTAAGCAGAAGAAAAAAATATAATTTCCAACCCTCCGCGGGTTTAGAAAAGAAAAGAATCGGTGTATTTTAACAGACTTTATTGATTCGATTACGACACAGACAACTGGTGTTTCTTTTGAGAATTTCGGAATCAGACTGGAGAGCGGTCAGGTTTCGCATCTACTTTAAGGGGGGAAGTACCTTTAGACACATCAAAAAATCGATTTTTTAAAAATTGTTTTAATCGATAGATATATCGCCTAAGAATATCATGTCAAAGTTTCAAAAGCTATTCTCAAAATTGTGGAAGAAATGCATCCCGGAAGTGCCTGGCGCCGAGCTTTTTTCTCTTGACCACAAACTTTAAACGGCCTTTTCTCGAAACCATGTTTTTTAAAATTGCGTATGTGATAATAAAAAAACTAGTGAATCGATTTTCATCATCTAGCATTCATTTTAAAGAGCATAAAAAACTGTTCTATATAGACTAAAGATTAAAAAAAAACAAATTATTTTGGGACTATTTTTGACTGGAAGTACAACGAAATTTTTTCGTGAAAATCGTAATTTTTTTTGAGCCTGTTTTGAAGGGTTAATTTTCGAATTTCGCAAATATTTTAGTCTATCTACTAAAAAAAACCTCTCGAGTAAGAAAATGTTTGGCTTGTTGATTTCATTGCCAGATGAAACTTCACGAATAATTTTTAATTCAATTAGTACCTACTATTTTAAAAAAGAATAATTTGAACAATAAAATTATTGCCTTTTGTGCGGATAACACTAACGCAAATTTTGGTGAAAAAGCTAGAAGAGGCATCAATAACGTTTTTACGAAGCTTAACGAACATTTGAACCAAAAAATTATTGGAGTAGGTTGTGCAGCGCACATTCTACACAATACTATTCAAACAGCATCTGACTTACTTTCAGTTGATGTTGAAAATATAATTTCAAAAATTTATTATATATATTTATTATATATATACTGTGCGTGTTGAAAGTTTGAAGGAGTTTCGTGAAAGCGCAGAAATCGAATATAAAAGAATTCTTGGTTACTGTAAAACACGATGGTTTGCTCTTTTACCAGCTGTAGAAAATATTTTAAAAATATACGAACCATTAAAATCATACTTTCTATCACAAGATAAATGTCCAAGAATATTGCAGCTCTTTTTTGAAAATGACACATCACAAATTTGGCTTCAGTTCATCCACAACCAAGCTACATTCTTCGTTTTCTCGGTGTTTTTGCGCCATTTCAATAATTTATTTTAAGTAAAACTTTTCCAAACGCAAATATTTTATATTATAATAACATATATATGTATTTCAAGGGTGAGAGTTCCCTCTTCTTCAGTGCTATTTTAAATAGTAAAGTAAAATAGCACTGAAGAAGAGGGAACTCTCACCCTTGAAATATATATATGTTATTATAATATAAAATATTTGCGTTTGGAAAAGTTTTACTTAAAATAAATTATTCAAGCTACATTATTTCACAATGCTGTGAAAATAATTGAAGGGGACAAAATTTCAGTTACGGAAGTGTCAAATGAAATCAATAATTTAAAAACAAAATTGCGACAAAGAATTGATAACGATTACGTTCCTTTAGTTATTCGAAAGGACATCACTAGGTTGGAAGAACAAGGTGCCAACAAACGACCGAATTTTCTGAAAGAAGTCAGAAATTTTTATAATAACTGCTTGGAATATTTTGAAGAATGGACAGTTCAATTCGAGAATGTTAAAAATTTTCATTATTTTAAAAAAGGAGATTTCTTTGGAGTATGTGGAAAAATCTTTGGAATATATTAGTAATCATTTTCCTTCCTCTTAATAAAAACAATGGCCCCTTCGAACGAAGCATATTTCATGGCGATCCTGCGATCCGACCTGCTAATGTATTTCACTTTGCACCTTGCTGGTTCAGCGTCTGGGTTCTTTGCTGTTGAGAAATTTTGCGAGGTGAGACCACATGGAATGGGGTTTCTTGGGATGTGGATTATTGCACTAATTTAAAATGCGCGATCATACGTGACTCAGTAGGCCCACCAATACTTATTTCAGTCAGGGCTGTCCTTTTCCTGGTGGGAGTTACATGAAAGGAGAGGGCACTCTCAAGGAAACTCGCGGGAATTGTGTTCACCTCATGTTTTTTTTAATTTTCGATGTTAAATCCACAATAGAGAAAAATACACAAAAATACAATTGATAAAGAAGGCCTGAAACTATCCTTCCGATCGCCAAACCACTGCAGCGTCTTTCAGGCAGAGGTCATTGCAATTTACAAGGCAGAAGACTGACTGAGAAATCAGAAAATTTCCAAAAGAAATTTAAACATCTTTTCTGATAGTCAAGCTGCTATCCAATCACTATCCAGCGTGCATACCTCATCTGAAATTGCTATGGAATGCCGCTCACAACTGAACGTGATGTCTGTTCACTGTGAAGTAATTTTCTGCTGGGTACCGGGGCATAGTGATATACCTGGAAACTGCGAAGCAGATGCCCTAGCGAGAGCTGGCACCGAGCTTCAGGAATATACACTTGACCCCGAAGTCGGCCAACCTCTAGCTTCCATAAAGCTAGGATTTAAGCAGTACTACGTGGAGGCTGCGAATAGGGCCTGGCTGCTCGAAGAAAGCTGTAGCACAACCAGGCAAACTTGGCACGCACTGTACCCCAAACGCACCAAGCGGCTCCTTAATATAAGCCGCGAAACCCTGAGTTCCGTCGTTTCCGTACTGACGGGACACTGTCTGATCGGCAGACACTTGAGTGTCCCTTTCAATGATTTCTGGCGAAGTTGCAGATCGGAGGAAGATGAAGAAACTATAAAACACTGTCCGGCGCTGTCCAGAAAGCACATGCAAACCTTAGGCACGCCCTTCCTGGACAATCTCACGGAAGTAGCTGATTTGGACATTGGCTGCATAGCCGGCTTTATTCGAGAATCTGGATGGTTCTCGTCATCCCGCAGGTTCTAGTGCCGCTCTTATCTTCTGTGGTATCACAATGGGTCTATCGTGGCCTAAGTGAGCCACCTTTGGATAAAAAGGGGATGCCACTACAACCAACCAACCAACATGTGCTACCCTGGAATGTAATAGCTATGAACGCTCAAAATTGACTTTTTGCCTTGACTGGGCTAAGATCGTGAGCAAAGATCGACCTTGGACGAGGGGTCGTTAGGAAATTTAGCTAAGGTGTCGAACGATTGTGCTTAAACGATGTTTTGATGAGAGACCGCTTCTAAATTTCATAGAAAAGTTTAATTTCGGATAAACTTTCCAGACACGTGGTAAAGTTTTTAATTAAAGGCTTTTTAAAATTAACTTATTGTGTTCGCTAAAAAATACCGTTGACCGAATCAAAACACGAAACCATGTGATGCAACTTGCGAAAAAATGACTCGCAAATTACATCATATTTCAACAAAAGCGTCACACACACTTCACAAAAAGCCAGCTGTCCACTCGCATCACGCGATTTTTATCACCAACTATGACAACACTAAGCTCTATCGTCTGCTCGAGTAATTATTTGTGTAGTAAAAGCCGCATATGATTCCTGTCTTTATGTCGAAACCACCGAATGATAATCTATCTTTTCTTACGAGGCGCTTGAAATTCCAAATCACGATTAACGAAAGTAATTGATTTTGTGAGAACAGATTTTGAAACAAAATTGGTTAATTTCTAAAGCGGGAAAAATTCTTGCTCACGAGCTACGCAAACATAAATCACTGGCGGCATGCCTACCACGTTACGTTCCCAGACGTCTGAATCGTGCCGCTTTCTTCCATGGAATCCCCACGAATGTGTTGTAGGAGACTCCACGTCCGATTCGTTCAGACTATCGGATCCTCGATCCTATTAAAAGTAATGATTGCCGCTGCTTGGAGTTGTGGTCAGCTCTGTGGGCAGCTGATGTGCACGTCGATGGGCGGCGTTTTATTGTAAAGTCTCACAAAACAGACAATTTACAATCACATATCAAACGAAATTTCTTACTCTGCGTGCGTTTGCGTAAAATAGCTGGATCCATCACTTCCGTTGGTCACCCTACGTTTGACCGCTCAACAGTGACTAAACTTCCTAGATTATGAAACGTTAGATGACGGTCTCAATTTGCAACCAACCCGTAGGTATTCGGAAAGCCTACGCCGTTCTTTTTTTCATTCAAGCCTGCTCGCCTTTTTTCTCCATATCCGGTTCAGCTCCGCTCGCAGCTCGCAAACTACCTTTAACTTTAATACGTTCAATGTTGAACGGCGGCAGTGTAGTGTAGTAATCTATCTATGATTAAATTGAGATATTTGGAAGATTCTTTTCACCCACACTTCAAGATATTGCAAGATTATTTAAATATTTTTTTCAAATATGTCTATGAGCAAACACACATGTGAATATCGTGCAAAAGTACGTATGTCAAAAGCTATATTTTTTTAGTTGATGGCCTTGATTAGTGTTCCATTCATAATATAATGCTGATCTTAGAATAAAATAGTCAGCATTTAATTATAGAATCAAATCATAAGGAATGTATTAGTGTTTTTGCTTTTCAAAAAAATGTACATTTTAGACATATGACTTTTGCGCATTAAGTGACGATATGTCCTCTGCAACTTATCATATAGCAAAATCGTAGAATAATATGGATTTCATTACCAGAAATGATTCGAATACACAATACACTCAATTAATAATTAAACCGATGCAAATAGAATTTTTTGTCTCCGTTGTATCGGTTCCGGTGAACGGTATCGGCGCCTCGGTACCGATATGCCGACATGATATCGGTTAACTCATTCCATACGGCACCCGTACTACTCCCATTGTTTCTGACGAAAGGGATGCTAACTTAGTCTTCTTAATGTTTTTAATTTTTGAAATTCTTCCCAATTTGACTGTCCATCATTAGGTCAAAGAACACAGTTGGAAGTTCAATATGATTTTCAATCAAAAATTGTAAGCATTGTGCATGAGTCAACGTTTAGGCTCACAAAATAATTGTTCTTTTTCATTCATTCATTCATTCATTCATTCATTCATTCATTCATTCATTCATTCATTCATTCATTCATTTATTCATTCATTCATTCATAATTTGGCATTATAGGTTCGCGAAAGAATGAAAAAGAACAATTATTTTGTGAGCCTAAACGTTGACTCATGCACAATGCTTACAATTTTTGATTGAAAATCATATTTAACTTCCAACTGTGTTTTTTGACCTAATGATGGACAGTCAAATTGGTTTTTATAGAATAACATAATATATAACGTTTCACATAATTTAAGATATAACACATTGTAATATCGTAGTGTTCCAATACTCTTGAGCACCCTCAGAGGCGGCAACCCCGCACCTCAAGCAACTTGAACACCAGCTACCCGACCGGTTCCCTGGAAAGAACCGTTGCCGGCTCCGGGTCTCGAGAGTTGAATCGCTGAGCGGAGGAAGGTTGCGGGTCTGGGTCGGATTGGAGCTGTGAGTCGGATTGGACGGAAAAAAAGAGTGTTGAGTTCGTGTTGGAAACAAGAAACACAAATATAGTGATCAAACGAGAATTTTTAAGGAAGAAAATTTTTCCTGCTACACGATTCTTGCTTGAACTAAATCGGAGAGTGTGAGCGAAAGTGAACTGGGACAACGGTAGCACCCCTTAGCAACGTGGTCGAGAGCTGATAGACGAAATGTGTTTAAACAAATACAGTGAAAAAAAGTTCAAATTATAAGGAGCAAGAAAAACCAAAAATCATAACACTCGAATAAAAGGCATCAAAGCCTCGTCGTATGTGATAGGTGCTGAATTTTGTGAGAACCTAAGTGCGAATAACGGTTCTTGGTGCGGCCAACGAAGAAGCGGTAAACTAGGAAACTCATCGATGCATCCGATTCGGTTGGCTCAGCCTAAACGCCACGACTTGCTACGAAGGACATAGGATTAGGGTAATATAAAGCAGGTGCACTCGCCACGAGAGTCTATTTGAAGGTTACAAACATGTCATGCATGCTGTCGATCGAGCGCATTGCACCGTCCTTAGATCCGACTATTTATATTATAAACAAATATCCATAATCATGGAAAAGATTGACGATTATTGTCGGTTGAGGAACAGTAAATAATTAATTAGTATAAATATTGATGCATGAAAAAAAAAGAATTTGAATTAAAGCTGATGGCATCAGCCAGTCCTGAGGTTAGGTAATAATAATTTGGCACGTTTCTTCTTTGTAAGCGCAATTTGAGTATGTTTGAGTAGGGTACGATACGACAGTTTCATATATTTTGTGGAGCTAAAATTAACTAAGGGCAGAGACGATACTAATGATCATGATTATATGTCGAGACAAGAGATAAAAAAAATGCATTTTTTTTCTTAATCTGAAGCCAACCCTCTATTTGTATCTGCAAATGTAGTATCAAGTCAAACATGACTAGTAAATAAAAAAATTGATAAGAGAATTATGAAGAGCAAAATTTTGAGTAAAACTAGTATATGAAATTGAAATCGAAAAATGGTTTGATATCAGGAGAACCAAGTCTTTATTTAATATGAAAGTAATTTAGTTTGAAAATTCAATAATTTAAGGAATGTTTTTTTTTGTTGCAAGCTAAAACAAAAGATAATTATAGCTCTAATTACTAACAAGGACTGATATATGCAAGATTATGTAAAAAGAACACGAAAAGGTAGATTGAATATTGAAACTGTATAAGAGGAAAATGTACTACACCGAAACTAAATGTGCTATTTTGTTCCATTAGAAAAAAATAATAATAAACATGAATTAATAAACATAAGCAGAGAGTTTCCCTGAGGTTCCTCCCTCCTTTCCGTTTCAGGGAACCGGGTCCACACAGGCAGAGGTAAGTAACAAAAGGGGCTTAGCGCGCAACACATGCCTACTTGGCAAGCGCTAAGCTAAGGCAGGGAGGGCCCGGACAGTAACACCGATGTCCGGCGCGCCTCCGGTGAGGTCTCCTTCCCTCGAGTAGTGACTCAGCCGCCCGAGAGTTAGTTTGCTCGCGCGGTTTCTCTTTCGCTCGCTTTCTGTTGATTTTCTTCGGGTCCGTCGCTGTTAACGTAGATTGTAATTTATCTCTCGGGTTGGCGTTGTATCCGCGATTTTTTTTTCGATGCGCGCGCGAGAATAATCTTAAAGTAAAGTAGGAGGTGGAGCCTCAGAAAGTTTGGTGTTTTGCTTGAAGTCTATTTTTTTGTCGAATTTGTAAATCGGGCAATTTAGATGGCTGAATCTCTCAAAAATGAGATTCGGGACTTGGTATAGGCAAACGTACCCACGACATCACGCGCCGAACAGAGCTGGCCTGCCAGCAGCCATCGCCGTCTAACCAAGTAGAGGCCGAACCCAATTAGTCTACACGACCAACGGGTTCGTTGCCTCGTCCCAGGACTTAACGTCCAATAAGGCCAACGGGACGAGAGTCTCGTTGCCTTGCAATTTCGTCGCGATCTCGTTCGCACTATTTTCTCATTACAACATAGTTTAACACATAGCAGCCCGACTTACTATCTTCAACGAATGAAAATTTCTAATAAATTTACCCCATGCTTTTCTTTTGTTCTGACCCAAATTGGTGACTCATATTTATTTTTGAGCTTTTGCATTAAAGATTGAACAATAAAATCGTTCAACTTGGAAAACTTTTTACTTATTTTATTTTAAACTTTTTAGAGTAATTTATTTGCTTGCTGTTACATGTGCTCAGCCTCCAGGAGATACATTCATTTTCTCGCAAACACAATATTCGGTTGATTTTGTAAAAAGCTAATCTCTTTTTTTGGACCTTTTCAGTGTTCGAGAAAATATATTGTGTTTTTATCAAGGCCAGATTTGAATTTATACATTGAATACGTAAATGTTAACGGACAGTTTTTTGGCCTATAAGAAATTGTGTTAATATTTTATGAGAAAATATTATTTAAGCATATTTTTATTTTACTCCTTTTGAAAGTAAAGTTTCATATATTTTTTTTATAATAGGAATTTCGGGTTGGTAAATCAACTAGTCGGACATCGAGGCAAAATGATGCAACCAATTCTCCTGTTTTTAGTAAAGATAACTCAGAAAGTGCTCAATGGTTTATGAAATCGAAAATATTTAATACAAGTCATCGAGACAGTTTACTGGATCCGCTGTTCATGCAATTTAACATTATTCTTCAAGTAATATTTTTTTCAATATAAAGCACTGTTTTCTATTTCTTGAATTGTAGAGCCTATCTGTAAGCGCAGCACTATTGCCTTCGCTAAAAGCTCAGTATAAAATGATTAAGGTTAGCTCTTCGGGAGTTACCGGCTGTAGAGCTAAGTTCAATATTGTGCTTCTGTCCCATACATTAAGCTTTAAGACCAAGATACAAGTTTGTGTTACTTTTTGAAATGAATATACTTCACTTAAAATTTCGTTTATAGAATCCTGAAGTAAACTTGCCTCCAGAAGCATCTCTTGCGTTGCCTGAAATTCATGTAAGGGCTGAATATGTTCCGGAAAATGACTGCAATGTAAGTTGAACTAAGTTCTAATTTTCAGCTAATTTTTAAAAGATAATAATGTAATTGTTCTTATTTCTAGGACACAGACATTGAAGGAATTGTTCTTAAGCGTGGAGGATATGTTTCAGCGTCAACAGAAATTGGCACTTTTGAAAGATTTTTAACCACAGATTTGTTGAATCATTTGGTTTTTGTGCAAAAAGTGTTTATGAAGGAAGTTAACGAGGTTGTGCAAAAAATTTATGGGAGCGAAAAACCAATTCATTTGTGGATGGAGTCTGCAGAAAACTCATCAGCGTTTATATCTCTTCTTTTTTCTTTTGATATCAACGTCAAACGCATACAACTCACTGCTACGACACCTTGTTCTTCAGCTGTTAGATTTGAAACTGGCACATTAGACTTTTATTTGTCCAATCGTGTAAAAAATATAGGGAAAAGCGTTGATAGAAAGTGGTTTGGTAAAGCTCACGTAGATTTTAATTTATCATTAGGACAAATAATAAAAAATGTCATTTTTGATGAGGCTGAACCAGAATTTCTGCAGTATGCTTTTTTTAACACTACGGTTCAATTGAGAAATGCATTACAAGATGAAGTTTTAAATGATAATAAGGAATTAATCATTCTCATGCTGAAAAGGCCCTTGATTTTTATACAACCGATTGCAGTGGACAAAGCAATTTTGGTCTGGCTTAATTATAAAAATGCCTATGAATACTGGACGGAAAAACGAGCACATTTAAACAATGACTTCGTATGTATCAAATAAATTATAACTGCAAAGTAACTAATTTCACGTAATTTTATTGAATTGATTACAGATTTTCGATAACATTCCTTTCGGTCAACTAGGACACATTGCTTCAACAAATTTATCGGCTTTGTTTTTACAGCTTACTGTAGAAGACATGGGAATATGTCTACCTCTCAAACAGTTAACATGGGCGCATAAATCATATCAAGAATTCGAGCCTAAAGGCGCTGTGGTTATAACTTTGGAAAATACTGTTATTTCAGGTATTTAAAAAAAATCAGTACTAAATTACACTTCAATTGATAATGTCATTTGTTTCGTTGGATAAACGAATGCAATAATTGGCTGCTTTTATCTTGCTATTGAGAAGGCACTCGAAAATAACAATGTGGATGATAACCTGATTAGGTTTATCGTACAACTGCTAAGCAGCAGGAGCATTAATTCCACACTAGGAGACAGCATCCTAGAAAGGCGGACGTGCACAGGCACCCCGCAAGGTGGGGTGCTATCACCACTTCTATGGAACTTAGTGGTGGACAAACTCCTGTCAACAATAGAAACGACTGGCTGCAAAGTCGTAGCCTACACAGACGATGTTTCAATAGCAATGTCGGGCAAATTCGTCAACACCCTATTTGAAAGACTAAACTTTGCCCTAGCTATTCTTACCAAATGGAGCAAAGAGTGCGGTCTAAAGATAAATCCGCAGAAAACGGAACTTGTGCTCTTCAAGAAAAGAGACAAAATTCCACGATTTGTCCCATCTAAACTTGATGAGACAAGTCTCAATCCATCTCATCAGGTCAAATATTTAGGTCTGATTCTTGACTCCAAACTCGCGTGAAAAGCGAACATAGAAGAGCGCGCAAAGCGGCATGCGCAATCTACTGCTGCAAAAGAGCTATTGGGAAAAAGTGGGGATTGAAACCAAAAATCGTATCATGGCTCTATACGACGATAGTGGAACCAATCCTTCTGTACGGCGCAGTTGTTTGGTGGCCAGCTATTGCAAAAACATCCAATGCAAACCTGCTAAACAGGGTCAGAAGTATTGCAGCTATTGCAATCACCGGGGCCTTACGCACTACCCCAACAAAGGCACTGTTTATGCTATTGAATTGGCTCCCGACGGAGCTCCTTACGAGACAGCAGGCCAAGTGCTCTGTTATTCGACTGAAAGCTCTAAATCTCTGGCATGATAGGAATATCGGCCACTCCACCATATTACGGAGGGATGGACCAACGCCAGAGAAAGTAGACCTCACTCATACGATTTCCTGCTTCCACCACTGTTTTAAGTCCGTCATCCCTAGCAGAGATGACTGGATCATGTAAGGAAATAGGATACAGGAAACGATCGACATCTACACTGATGGATCAAAAATGGATGGAAAAGTTGGCTGTGGCGTTTTCTCCGAACAGCTAGGCCTGAGACTATCCTTCCGGCTATCAGATCACTGCAGTGTTTTTTAGGCAGAGGTCATCGCAATACATAAGGCAGTGGACTGGTTGAGAAATCACAAAATTTCCATAAGAAATCTCAACATTTTCTCTGACAGTCAAGCTGCTGTCCAATCATTATCCAACGTGTATACCTCATCCAAAATTGTAATGGAATGTCGCACACTACTGAACGCGATGTCGCTTCACTGTGAAGTGATTCTTTGCTGGGTGTCGGGTCACAGTGATATATTTGGAAACTGCGAAGCTGATGCCCTAGCTAGAGCTGGCACTATGCTCCAGGAGTATACACTCAAACCCCAAGCTGGTCAACCTCTAGCTTCTATATATCTAGGATTTAAGCAGCATTACATCAAGGCTGCAAGTAGAGCCTGGTTGTTGGAGGAAAGCTGCAGGACAACCAGGCAAACTTGGCGTGCACTGAGTTCCAGACGCACCAAGCAGCTCATGAACACGAGTCGTGAAACCTTGAGTTCTATCGTGTCCATACTGACGGGGCACTGTCTAATTGGCAGACACGCAGAAAAGTTGGGCGTTCCATTCAACGTTTTCTACCGAAGTTGCAGATCGGATGACGAGGAAGAGACAGTCCAACACTTTCTGTGTGAACGCCCGGCACTGTCCAGGAAACGCATGAAAACCTTAGGCTCACCATTGCTGGACAGCCTCACGGAAGTAGCTGATTTAAATATCAGCTGCATAGCCGGCTTCATACGAGAATCGAAATGGTTCTCGTCATCTCACAGGTTCTAGTGCCGCCCACGTCTTTTTGTGGTATCACAATGGGCCTATCTTGGCCTAAGTGAGCCATCTTTTTGACAAAGAGGTCTGCCACTACAACCAAACAACCGACCAATGTCGTATAGGGTTTAATATAATTTTGATTTTACACACACGCACAACTAGATAGTGGCGTTAGTTAAAACTGCGCCAGTTATGCGACGTCCACCATTGGCGACGGGCAAAGACCCGGGACACACCAACGTCCGACCGACACTAGGTCTGACTACAATTGACGTCCGAGCCCGCAAGTAGAGCTCGTCAAATTGACTTTCGGTAGGCTAAGTAGCTGTCAAAATTTGATCAAACATAAGTTCAACTATAATAACGCATAAAGTGTCTTTGATATAACTAGTGTCTTGGATATGAAGTGAGTTGTCATCGGTGACAGCTGCCGTTGCAATTCAAAAAAAATTAATTCGAAAAGCTGATTGTCCCGCATTTGTAGAAACCTAGCTTGATAATATTTCGATCGTGAAAGATTGATCGGACACTGGACGATTTTTGTCTTCGATTGACTTCACTCACTTCATTCATTAATCCATTGAATTTATAAAATTTCCTTAGTCACAGTTCACAGTTCTCCATATTTTAAAATCATTTTCTTCCTCACTTCGAGTGAATACTAACCTCACTTTCAGCACGTCAGCTAAAGGTCCTCGGGTCCGGACCCAAGAAACTCAAGCTTAACGAAGATATCAACTTCGACGTAAGCTCTAACGAAACATTTCACACTTTGACGAAACGTATGTCGAATTGAGCATAGCTGTAAGTGAGAAGATGCGTACCATCCCAGGCCGACTTGCGGGCTCGGACGTCAATTGTATTCAGAACTACTGCGATTCAATTCCAATTCCCCAATCGTGAACGAACCCGCCTCCCATCCCATCTCGCACAATATTGAAACATCGTATTTCATCACAGAGGGCCGTCTCATATTTTCAAATGGAACGCAGCATGCCCTGTATGAGTTGAAAAAAGGTCGCTATATGTTATCGCCTAGGAAAGCAAAATCGATATCAACAATTATACTATTGCGCATAGTAATGGCGCGAAAATCAATAATTTTGAAAAGTTCGGATGAACATGTATCGTTACAATGGTGCAAAAATTAAACAATATATAACTATATACATATAATGAGAAAGGGGAGATAAAAAATGAGAGCTAGGGCAACGAAACATGTTGCCCAATTCATACTGTGCAGGGTTAGCTAAAATCAGCAAAAAGCGTTAATGCAGACCTACCACAGGATCAAACGATAAGGAGACATCTCACTACTCTAACAGCCAGCAAGAAAATGACAATTGGAAGTACGCAAGCCCTAAAACTCGTAATAATAGTGCTAGATATGTATTTCTTACAAGCAAACAGCAATTTAGAGAAACACTAAGTTCGATCGAAAGCTTGAAAATGTTTATATTCAAGTGTACGAGTCCTAAATATTAAAACAAATTGAACTTATTGAATGAATGAATAAGATGAAGTGGTAAGATCGACCAGTGGATAAAAATCAAATCCATATTGTTTAACTGGCTACGAATACTGGATAAAGAAAAATTTTCATAATACTTACTTATTCTATACAAAATATCTAGTGATGAAACCCCATTGAGAATATTCTTTACTGGTGGACCGAGTGTAGGAAAAACATATCAATTGAACTTACTACGAAATCAAATCAACAGATGCTATACTAAGGACGCAGTAAAAGTATGCGCATTAACGGGACTAACAATGAATGCAGACAGAGTTTTTATTATGCACTACATTTTTATGATGTCCCATCATATGCTATGTTTAATTGACTCCGGACTTAGACAAATAAAAAAATGGTGATGAGTAATTTGAGGGAGTTAACGTCTTATTATACGATAATCTCCTACAACTGCCTACATTTAACTCACGGGAACACCAGTGGTAAAGTAGACCGAATAGCTTCAGCCAGCTACACTTCTTCGGCGTCAGTTGGTGAGTTCGCCATTCACCATAAATTGTAAGAGTTTATCCAACCAAATAACAGGATAACAACTATAATACTGCGGCGCTAAGTTTGATACGAAACCAAGGTGCTGCCATATATATAAAATTAAAGCTCAGGACTAACTGGTGGCCAATTTGGCCAATTTTATAACAGATATCAACGAAATCGGCAGCTTATATAAAGAAATTGAAATATTTATTGGATCTAAAGTTATTTTACGGTCCTAGATTGCTAAACTTTTCGCAAGAGTTCCTAACTCGCAGATAATCAGCCTAATAATTCATCAATTTGAACGCCCTTGGACCGAAAATCCACGAGATAATGCATTCCGCAATGAATGGCACAACGTCGACTGCATAGTGACGATTCCGATTAACATTTCTACGAACCTAACTAGCTCACCGAATCCTAGGTGGGAAGACAAAAGGAAATTAAATTAATTCCGAGAAGTGTTACCGCTGCTCACAAACGGCAAATATGAAAGTGTAAATTTAAATGCACATATCATTTCACATTTCATTATAATAGTTGAATTTGAGTAAAAGTGAATAAGAACATTGTTTTTCACAAGGACAAATTCTTTCGCTTAAATAAATGTAATGTTTGCATTAAACGTTTCGCACTGAGCCACATTATATATGTATACAATAAACAGCTTTGAATTGAATTGAATGAAATTTATCATCGGTGCAATTATCTTCTCGATCCGGAGTTTAATTTCAATCCTTTCAGACTGGTTTTGGCAAATCGATGAATATGTCATGCGATGATGTTTGCACAGTCGACAAAATTATGCGAGATTTATTGACTCTAAATAACTCGTGTTTTTTTTAATTCTCGAACATCAGACGAATAAAATATTTTTCATTTTATGAAATTTCACAAAACTTTCCTGTTCAAAATCAATTCTATTTTTTCCATTTATTAATCGAAAAACTTTGTTATTTAAAGGCGAACGACAAGAAATACCAGCCGTTCTTAAAGACAATTCGTTCTCCAATTCCATTGATTCGTGATGCGTTGGAATCTCATTCCATCAAATTTCTCATCAAATTTCCAGTTACTCGAAACACACTTGTGTAATCACGCCGAAAATTCCTACGTTCCCAATGAGTGGGAGAGAGTTGAATATGTAGGGATTGATTTATAAAAATCATCTTCTTAATTAACAAAATGGACTGAAGGTCCGAAATTTCTACGAGCCGATTATGACTAAATGCCGAATATCACACGAGAGATGAATTAAAACAAACTGTCGAATATGGCAAGTTGAATTTCGATACACGTCTAATTGTATTTCTTAACCTATCGTTCCTTAGTTACGTAACTATTAGAGTTCACATGTAACGACTCAAATATACTACTTTCGTTTTTGGTTTTGAAGATCATCCGATCGCAGGGAAGGATTCATCTCGACATATTTACGAAGCCCACTCACACACAGAGAACGATTCCCTCTAATCCGAACCATTTTTACGCTCAAAAAATGACCCCCTTTTCATTTCATGATCCATAACCTATATACGATGCCCCTCAGCCCTGAACAGTTTAAAAGAGAGAAAGATTACATACTCAACACATACGTCAAAAACGGTTACGACCCGTCTATGATTTTCAACCTCATCAGGAAAAAGCCAAACGTATGGACGAAAGCGAACTAAGCAGTCTCCAAAGAGGAGATGATGACCCCAAAAAAGAAAGGAGTAACACACTCGGCGATCTCAGAGAAGATAAGGAAGATGATGAAGAATCTGCATATAGATATGGTTTCATCGAGCAGAACTCATCATCTTAAGAATATCCTAGGATCTGCTAAAGACAAAAAACTGAGACACGAACTAAGTGGAATTTATGTGGTTTCATGCCCTGACTATGAAAAAACCTACGTAGAGCAAACGAAGCGACTGGTGTCTGTACGATGGGATGAGCATGCAAGAGGCGGAACTTGCGAGGAAGAACGGAAGGAACCCTGCGTCGCTGAAGTCAATGGTAGGCACATCGTTGAGGATGGACACAACATCGGCTGGGACAATGTAGAGGTGATTCAAGAGGGAACAGATAGCAGGAAATTAGATGCACAAGAAAGTCTTGCAATTCTCAAGGAACCGGTAGATCGAAGATTGAACCGTGATGTGGGAAATGTGCAATTGAAGTTACTGAGGTCGATAGCAAAGGAAGGAGAAAATCAACCTGGGAAAAATTGCTGAGCGATCTCCAAATAGATAATATCGCCGGCGATTAATTATCTACCTACCAGGATAGGATAATCATAAAATTAAATAATTGATCTAGGTTTCGCGTTCCAAAAAATATTGGAGTTAAGGATTGTAATGTTCATACCCTTTCCCTTTGCTGAGGTCATGTTATATATATAGACCCACCTATGGTTGCATTAAATAAGTTGCCAAATGTATTGAAGAAGAAATACGTATTTACAAATATAAAATAATAAATCCCGTCTCAGGAAGTACAACAGTTTTGTGGTTTTTTATCTATTTGATAGGCGTGGAAAACATCGACGACTAAAATAAGTTACGAGTATTTACGACGAATTTCTTATCTATAATATAATTGTTTTAAAAGTCTGAAATGCAAATTCTTATATACTCCTAATACAAATTCTAAAATTCAAAATGCTTATCGTTAATACAAATGTCTTGAAAGTCTGGAATGCAAATCCTTATCTATCTCTAATACAAGTTCTAAAATCCAAAATGGTTATCTCTAATACAAATTCTAAACAGTTTTTCAGACTTTCGAAACACTTGTACTAGAGATAAGAAGTTAATCATAAATACTCTGTTGAAAACAGCGGTGAAGTCAGTGGATTTCCTTGGATTTAAATATTAAGATTTTTTTTATTTTTTCTTTCCGAAGAAAACAACGCCGACGCAAAAGGATTGTTTCCCAAACTGTTACGGCCTGCAACGAACACGTAACACCTTTTACACAAAATTTCTATTTACAAATGCTCCTTAGTACATAAATTAAAGAAAAAAGAAGGGGAATATTTCCTTTTTGTAGAAATATGCATATGTGTACTCTTAAAAAATCAGGCATCGCGGGTGAACTAACAAATTTTTAAATAGTCTAACTTATGGTGACTCAATTTATGGTATCATATATATCTCCATGTAAATCCCTTCTATTCTCTCAGAAATACGAAGCGCTATAATTTTTCTAGAGCATTTATTTGAAGCGCCTTGCTTCGTTAAATTGCACCATACATCAAATGTGCAGACCTAATCTAGTTTTTTATCATTTTTATCAATAAATCGGAGTATATACTTTGTCATTGTTGGCTGGTGTATGAAGTACATGTTGTGAACAACGATCAAAATATATTGTGGCACGCAAAACCTTGATGTTATCTTTCGGTTATATCATAGCTACAACAAAAGAAAATTTTCTATTAAATGCGCCAAATCGTTTTATTTCAGTCTGATCAAAGCCCTTAATCGGTGATTCATATTTACTTTCTAATTTTAAGGATACCATCGATTACAGAATGAAACCGCTTAATTTAAAACGTTTCATGTAAAAAGTTATATCATAATCAATATATCCAAAACTTCGAACCACAAAAAAAGATGGTTGGTTGGTTGTAGTGGCAGCCCCCTTTGTCAAAAGGCGGCTCACTTAGGCCAAGATAGGCCCATTGTGATACCGCATTTAGTTAGGGGTGCGACACTAAAACCTGTTGGGTGACGAGAACCATTTAGATTCCCGTATGAAACCGGCTACGCAGCTAATATTTAAACTGGCTACTTCCGTGAGACTGTCCAGAAAAGGTGAGTCCAAAGTCCGCATGCGTTTCCTGGATAGTGCTGGCCATTCACACAGAAAGTGTTGGACTGTCTCTTCCTCGTCATCCGACTCGCAACTTCGGTAGAAATCGTTGAATGGAACGCCCAACTTTTCTGCGTGTCTGCCGATTAGACAGTGCCCCGTCAGTATGGACACAATAGAACTCAAGGTTTCACGACTCGTGTTCATGAGCTGCTTGGTGCGTCTGGAACTCAGTGCACGCCAAGTTTGCCTGGTTGTCCTGCAGCTTTCCTCCAACAACCAGGCTCTACTTGCAGCCTTGATGTAATGCTGCTTAAATCCTAGATATATAGAAGCTAGAGGTTGACCAGCTTGGGGTTTGAGTGTATACTCCTGGAGCATAGTGCCAGCTCTAGCTAGGGCATCAGCTTCGCAGTTTCCAAATATATCACTGTGACCCGACACCCAGCAAAGAATCACTTCACAGTGAAGCGACATCGCGTTCAGTAGTGTGCGACATTCCATTACAATTTTGGATGAGGTATACACGTTGGATAATGATTGGACAGCAGCTTGACTGTCAGAGAAAATGTTGAGATTTCTTATGGAAATTTTGTGATTTCTCAACCAGTCCACTGCCTTATGTATTGCGATGACCTCTGCCTAAAAAACACTGCAGTGATCTGATAGCCGGAAGGATAGTCTCAGGCCTAGCTGTTCGGAGAAAACGCCACAGCCAACTTTTCCATCCATTTTTGATCCATCAGTGTAGATGTCGATCGTTTCCTGTATCCTATTTCCTTACATGATCCAGTCATCTCTGCTAGGGATGACGGACTTAAAACAGTGGTGGAAGCAGGAAATCGTATGAGTGAGGTCTACTTTCTCTGGCGTTGGTCCATCCCTCCGTAATATGGTGGAGTGGCCGATATTCCTATCATGCCAGAGATTTAGAGCTTTCAGTCGAATAACAGAGCACTTGGCCTGCTGTCTCGTAAGGAGCTCCGTCGGGAGCCAATTCAATAGCATAAACAGTGCCTTTGTTGGGGTAGTGCGTAAGGCCCCGGTGATTGCAATAGCTGCAATACTTCTGACCCTGTTTAGCAGGTTTGCATTGGATGTTTTTGCAATAGCTGGCCACCAAACAACTGCGCCGTACAGAAGGATTGGTTCCACTATCGTCGTATAGAGCCATGATACGATTTTTGGTTTCAATCCCCACTTTTTCCCAATAGCTCTTTTGCAGCAGTAGATTGCGCATGCCGCTTTGCGCGCTCTTCTATGTTCGCTTTTCACGCGAGCTTGGAGTCCAGAATTAGACCCAAATACTTAACTTGATGAGACGGTATGAGGCTTATCTCATCGAGTTTGGGTGGGAAAAATCGTGGAATTTTGTACAGCACAAATTCCGTTTTCTGCGGATTAATCTTCAGACCGCACTCTTTGCCCCACTTGGTAAGAATACTCAGGGCAAAGTTAAGTCTTTCAGATAGGGTGTTTACGAATTTGCCCTATATTGCTATTGCAATATCGTCTGCATAGGCTACGACTTTGCAGCCAGTCGCTTCTATTGTTGACAGGAGTTTGTCCGCCACTAAGTTCCATAGAAGTGGTGATAGCACCCCACCTTGCGGGGTGCCTCTGCACGTCTTCCTTCTTAGGATGCTGTCTCCTAGTGTGGAGTTAATGCTCCTGCTGCTTAGCAGTTGTACGATAAACCTAATCAGGTTATCATCCACATTGTTATTTTCGAGTGCCTTCTCAATAGCCTTGTGGCTGATATTGTTGAAAGCCCCTTCGATGTCTATAAAACCGCCTGCGTGTATTCTTTGACGCTTAGCGACTTTTCAATGTAGCTGGTGAGCGAGTGAAGAGCTGTTTCAACCGATCTCCCTTTTGTATATGCGTGCTGCGCATTAGAGAATGGTTTCAGAGTAGCTCTCAAATGAATCTCTATCAGCCTTTCCAGAGTTTTCAGCAGAAACGAGGTGAGGCTGATAGGTCTACGGCGTCCGATATTTAGTGTTTTGTTAACGGCACTCTAAAATTGTAGTTACTAAGTGTTGTATATACAGTGCCTACTTGGTTGATCATGGTTGCTACATGAAATGTAGCAAATGTCATAAAAATAATAAATAGAGATTTTCAGTTGACTTATAATTACGGAGCTGCGAACATTGTAATACAATTTACTATTAAATAAATTCAATCTGTTAATTTACTTTTAACTAAAATTCAATATCTTAATTTGGGCTGTAAACATTTACTATCCCCATAATTGGTGAACAATGGTCATTACCCGCGACGAGGCAAGGCGTGCTACCGCGCATCAGCTCGAAGAATTACAACCATTTAACCATCCAGAGCCAGGCGAAATCAACGGAATTTATACAGCTTCAAGATGCCGTGCGAGATTTACTAACCATAACTCAGCAACAGCAATCAGCCATTAACATTCTACAGGATAAACACAATCAGCAGCAACGACCTAATCAAGTCACAATCAAACTGCCCCCATTTTCGAAAAGCAGTCCAAAACTTTGGTTCTCTCAAGTTGAGGCCCAATTTCGGCTCTATAATATTACTGACGAAGAATCCAGGTATTCGCACGTCGTCGGACAACTCGATGCACACGGAGCTAGGGAGATTGAAGACATCATTCGAGCGCCGCCAACTAATACACCGTACACAACCCTTAAAGAAGAGCTTATCAGACGAGTCGCCGTGTCTGAGCAACAAAACATTCGACAGCTCCTAACCGGGGAAGAACTAGGGGACCGCACACCATCGCAGTTCCTCCGACATCTCCGCTCCTTATCCAGTGCTGTGCCAGACCAACTTCTATGTACACTTTGGACGCAGCGTCTACCGTCCCATGTCCAGGCGATCATTCAATCACATGCAATCGACCCAGCCGTAACTGTAGACCGGCTTGCCTCCATCGCTGACAACATTATGGAAGTGTCATCCACCACCTCCACGTAAAAGTTCGTCCACCGACTCTACGAGATCTAATAATTCCGGTGAGTGCTGGTACCACCGCAAATTCGGTCAGAAGGCCAGGAGATGTTCGGTTCCCTGTAGTTTTCCGTTAAACTTCAACGGCAACCGGCGCAAACTACTCCCAGGACGTCACCTAGACGCTCATTACGATCTGCTAGCAGCCAACCACTCCCATATCAAGACTTATGGCACCGTGCGTTTCATTATAGACCTTGGTCTTGGACGGAAACACGCGTGGACTTTCACAATTGCCGACGTGTCTGTCCCAATCATAGGATCCGACTTCCTTGCATACTACAAGCTGCTAGTGGACTGCACCAATAAGCGATTAGTAGACTCCACGACCGGGCTTTCAACACGCTGCACATACTGCATATCCAAACAGCCCAGCGTGAAACTCGCCCAACCAACCGTGTCCGTCGCTTTCGCAAACATCCTAGCCGAGTTTCCTAACCTCACTCGCCCCAGAGAATTTCGGCATCAAGTGAAGCATAATACACTTCACTACATCAAGACTACCCCAGGACCACCAGTTAACAGTCGCCCTCGTCGCCTAGCTCCAGATCGCTTACGGATCGCCACAGAAGAGTTCGAAAACATGATAAAAGAAGGCACAGTGCGCCGCTCTGACGGACCCTGGTCTTTCCCTCTACAAATGGCCGCCAAGAAACCCAACAGCTGGCGCCCTTGTGGTGACTATCGTGCGCTTAATGCGAAGACTATCGCCGACAGGTACCCAGTACGCCACATCCACGATTTCGGCCATCGTCTTCGTGGTTCAAAGATCTTCTCCACCATTGATCTCGTAAAGGCGTACACCCAGATTCCAGTCAACCCGGCAGACATCGAGAAGACAGCCATAACAACGCCGTTCGGCCTCTTCGAATTCCCTTTTATGTCCTTCGGACTTCGAAATGCCGTTCAAGCATTCCAAAGATTTATAGACCAAACGTTAACCGGCCTTAATTTCTGTTTTGCGTACATCGACGACATCTTAGTATTCTCGACATCGCACGAAGAACATTACCAACACCTCCGCATCCTGCTCAAACGGCTGGACGAGAACGGACTTCTAGTCAACGCACACAAGAGTACCTTCGGAGCCGATAAAGTTTCCTTCCTGGGCTACGAAGTCTCCACGCAGGGTACACGGCCTCTTCAAGATCGCATCGCTGACCTTCGCGCGTATGTCAGGCCATCGACAGTAAAAGGCGTTTCCCGCTTCCTCAGTATGATTAACTTCTACCGTCGCTTTGTACCCCATGCAGTGGAATACCAGGCAGCCCTCAATACGGCACGATCCGGTCTGCGAGGAAATCAACCCTTACCCTGGACACCCAAATTGGAGCTCGCATTCAAGACCTGCAAAGACAACCTCGCCGATGCAATCATGCTAGTGCTCATTCAGTAGGTGCGTGTCTACAACAGTTCGTCGACAACGCTTGACAGCCCCTAGCTCTGTTCTCAAGAAAGCTCACACCTCGTGAAATACGTTGGCCAGCCTACTACAGAGAACTACACGCCGTTTATCTCAGCGTCCAACATTTCCGGCATATACTCGAAGCACAGCACTGCACTATTTACACCGACCACAAGCCCCTAACATTTGCATTCCAGCAAACTCGTGAGAAGCTACCCCCAGTACAGTTGAATCAGCTGTCTTTCATCGCCCAATTCACCAAGGATATTCGTCACATCAGTGGTTCTAACAACATCGTCGCCGACGCAATGAGCCGCGTCGACTCTGTGACTGCAGCCAACACCGTCAACTATTCTATCAACTTCATCGACCTCGCGAACTCCCAGAAAAATGATGCCGAACTCCGCGAACTGCTCGACCGTGGCTCAGCTCTACACCTGGCGTCCATCCGTGTCCCCGGCTCCGAAGTATTAATATATTGTGACACTAGCACTACCCGGCCACGATCCTGCGTACCTGTCACTATGCGATACAAAGTGTTCAAATCTTTACACAATCTCAGCCACCCCGGTACACGCACTACCGCCAAGCTAGTGTCACAACGCTATGTCTGGCCTTGAGTACAACAAGACTGCCGTGCCTGGACGCGAGCCTGTCTGGACTGCCAGCAGAACAATGTCTCCCGTCACGTCCACGCCCCAACCGGCACCTTTGTCACACCTTCTTCACGTTTCCAACATATCCACATCGACCTAATCGGCCCACTTAGCCATGCAAATGGTTACCAATATTGCCTCACTACAGTTGACAGGTTCACCAGATGGCCTTAGGTTTGGCCATTACTTACTAAGAACGCCGAGGAAGTTGCCGACGCCCTAGTTCGCTGCTGGATCTCTCGCTTCGGGGCTCGCGTCTGCATCACAACCGACCAAGACAAACAATTCGAGTCGCAACTCTTCCGATCCCTAGGCAGCGTTTTCGGCACCACCAGATGTTGCACCTGTGGCTACCATCCATGCTCCAACGGGATGGTCGAGAATTTTCACCGCCAGCTGGAGAACACTCTACGTTGCCACCCCCTTATGACGTGGTTGGACGCCTTACCAATCGTCTTACTCGGTTTACGCAGCGCAGTAAAGGAAGACCTACAAGCCTCTCTGGCCAAACTCGTTTATGGAGAGCCCTTACGCCTGCCGTAGCAATTCATCGCCCCGACTTCGGAGCCAAGAAACCACGACGACGCCAGTAACTTCGTCGTACGACTTCGTCAACAGATGACGCAACTTCGTCCCGTCCCAGCAACACGTCACAATACTGAGGCTCCATTCGTGTTCCAAGAGCTATCATCGTGCAGTCATGTATTTCTTCGTGAGGACAAAATAAGACGTTCCCTGCAATCGCCATACACCGGTCCACATCCCGTCATCAACCGTGACACGAAGACCATCACCATCTTGATCAACGGGACAGAACGACGCGTCAGTCTCGATCGCGTGAAGCCTGCCTACATTGCCACGCTCCAGCCTTCTTCCAATTGCGTCATCAAAAAAGGCCGTACTGGTTCCTCGCGTTCTGTTCGCCACGTGCGTTTCTACCTGGCGGACCTCCGGTCTCCGCGGGGGGCTGATACGGCGTCCGAAAATCTTCTCTAAAATTGTAGTTACTAAGTGTTGTATATACAGTGCCTACTTGGTTGATCATGGTTGCTACATGAAATGTAGCAAATGTCATAAAAATAATATAATAGAGATTTTCAGTTGACTTATAATTACGGAGCTGCGAACATTGTAATACAATTTACTATTAAATAAATTCAATCTGTTAATTTACTTTTAACAAAAATTCAATATCTTAATTTGGGCTGTAAACATTTACTATCCCCATAGGTCTATAGTCCTTAGGTGAGGAGTGGGATGTCTTGCCCGCTTTGGGTATGAAGACTATTTTAGCTTCTTTCCACCGCTGTGGAATGTAAGCCATCTGTAGACATGCTTTAAAGATGGCTCTTAGCCATGGAAGCGCTATATTGATTCCCTGCTGGATTTCAACGGGTGATATGTTGTCCATTCCAGGGGATTTAAAAGGTTGAAATGAGCTGATTGCCCAGCGTAGGAGCCTGTCATCTACAGGCACAGCGGCTGACAGGCAGTTCGGGGCCGTATGTGAATCAGCTTCATCAGCCACATCCTCACTGCCCGGGAAGTGTGTATCCACGAGAACAGACAGAGTCTCGGAGCTGGATTTCGTCCAGACTCCATTTGCGTCCTTAACGGACCCTAGAAATGAGGGGGAGCTCGTCATGACTTTTCGCAGGCGACTGACATCCTTGGAGTGTTCTATTTCTGCACAGAAACTTCTCCACCAGGAGCGTTTAGCTTTTCTGATGGAGCATTTGAACTCCTTCAGTTCCAGTTTATAGGAAGACCAGTCATTGGATTCTTTAGCCCGATTGAAGGACTTCCTACATTCCTTCCGCAGCTCCGCGATGTCACTATTCCACCATGGGGGCTTATATTTCCCTCTAGGCTTCGTTGGACTACATGCAGATCTTGCTGCTTCATTGAAGGCAAATGTAAGGGTCCCAACGGCTTTCTCCAGACTACCTATGTCTTCAATCTTTGGAGGTCCACCTTCTAGTGTAGACTCGAATACCGATTGGTATTTGACCCAATCCATCCTCCTTTTGTTGATGAAGGTTGGATTTTTCTTCCATCATCGGAGAGAAGATCTGACTCAGAGAGGTCCACGGTCGTGTCTACTGATGCTTCCACAGTTCCCTCGCTTCCACTCTCCTTGCTCGGTTCCCGTACTGCCTTCCCAGTACGGTCCTTGCGATATACTCGCAGGGTGATAGCCGAGAAACCGTAGCTGATCACCCCGCTCTTCGACTCCAATGGAGCTAGCGACTCCTCGTTCAGGATTATTAGGGCCTCCCGCTGTCCATTGCTGGGCTCGCTAACCTTAGCTACCTTCCAATTTTCCACCGGGAGGTCAGCATTACTGAGCTTGATTAGCTCAACAATTTCCTCCGGAGTGGATGGCTCCGCTGGTATCCACGCCCTGGACCGAGGCCTATTCGGGATATCTTCCCTGGAGACAGCGTCCAGCTTTGCTCCAGGCCAGACTTCTCCCAATCTGCCTATAGCCTGCTTGTAAAGATCCGCTGAACATTGATCTGTACAGGCTATCAATTTAACGTGACCCTGGTACCAGCCAGCATCACGACAACTTGGTGGAGGGCCAGGATTTGCCTCGAGTATGGGCTTGTACACCCGAAGAAGCGCGATTTCTACCATCTTCCAATTTGACGGTGAGATGGTGCCATCGCTACTGCTTCTGTCGATAACAGCCCATACCAGGCTGTCCTTGGCAGCTTCACTGAAACTCCTGCCCTTAACAGGATTGGGTGTGACCAGTTTTGGTCTTTTACTAACCGGCAGTTGGACGCTCGGTTGAATTGGGGCAGACTCATTAGATCTACATCTTTTGTGAGTTGCCTCTTTCTTTGCAATAGAGGCTTTGTAAGCCTCTACTGTGGTGGTTGCCCATTTCAGGGAGATTTTATCCTTCTGGGAAAGACCATCCGGAGGTAAATCTTTCAGCCTTTTCAGGACTTTGAAGGCAGACCTTCTGTCTCTGTAAGCCGTAACTGAGGGGTTTTGCTGCTTCTTAACACCTGAAGTGGAAGCGGTGTTGGAGGGCACTCCGGAAACAGTGCGGACCGGCTTGTTCGCCGTTACCTTGGTGTTACCGCTAGCGCCAATAGGCTTGACTGAGGGTGTACTTACCCCTGGCATAGCTGCCTTGGAGCATGCATCTCTCGAAGAAGTAGGGGGTTGGCTGAGTATCGTGGTCTTCTTCCCACTAGAAGGACGCTTCACCTTCGTCCACTTCCCTTCCGGGCCGAGTGGATCTTCCTTTTTAAATTTTTCGGGATTCATTGCGATTTGGGTCCCCCCTCACAGCCGCTATCTCCACTCGTTGTGCAGTTCCCCTGAGACCCCATGGTTATCTATGCCGAAGCAGGGAGGCCATGCGAGGGTTGGCACATTCCCTTATGAGGATATGTGCTCAGAGCCGGGCCAGTAACTAATCAGGAGTCTGAACTCAACTGAACCTACACGGCCAGACTAGTGGCGACGAGTTTCGAACGTACCGCGAGGCCTGCCAGGGTTTTACCGGGACGGAGGCAGCAGTGGCATTAGACTGAAAGCTATTTCCGCTAGATGTCACTCTTGCGTACTCAGGTGACAGAATACCATAGTTACCAGCCCAAAGCATCAAAAGTAGTCGTTAAGACGAGAGAGTTGTCCAGAAAACATTCTAAGTCGTGCCGTGGTAGATCATTTAGCGTTATCCAGGATGCACCGCGAGGAGGCGATCTACCCTACATCCCTCTATACGATATTACAAAACGCTCATTTTACTTGGTAATAAATGTAGTCTGGAGGACAAACGTGAATTAAAGTTATCCGAAGCGAGCCTATGCGTGAATTTATTCCTGAAATTTTATTCGTCATGAAAATTTCAGCTAGAATAAATACAAATGTAACACAAATGTGTACGAGTTGATATGATTCGATAATAGCGATAATAGCAACAAAAACTTCACTATGAGATAATGGAAAACTAGTAAAACGTGTAGCTATTGCCAGGCAAATTTCCTTAAGGGGGTAGTCTAGTGTTGAGCCCGAAAAAATGGATCCTATTTTAAATTGTTGTAATATTTGAAATTCGCGCCTTTTGCTCAACTGACTTGCGCTGTCTTGTGTGTCAAGTTTATTTTCTTTCACTCCATCTTGTCTCTCTACTCCGTGAACATTACTAGCTGGTATATTGTATAGTGAACTAAATAAAGTTTTTGCTATTTTCTTTATCTAAAACTACTTGTTTTCATTAAATTTCAACATAAATTGATGTACAAAAAAACGACAAAAGTTATTGACTTGAAACTTTGTGTATTTGTTTATTAACATTTAAAGGAAAAATAATCATATTTATTGAAGAGAGAAAAAAACGGCGGCCGCCGCAATGAAGTACCCCATCAGCATAAAAAAAATTCAATTGCGCCTCGTAAAATTGTGGCCAAAAAATATTGTGCTGAAAGCAAATATTTTCTTGTTATTTAGATCATAAACGACGAAGCGGGCCTAAATTTAGAGCAAAAATTTTTTTAGACGGTTTGGCACGCACTTGATGATGGTTGAATTTTGCATGTTTTTTTTTGAAAAAAGTGCTATTCAAAGGACAAAAAAAATTGTTCACGAGGTGTTTTTGAGGTGATGGACTCTGCGACGGAGCTAGGATTTCGACTTTGTTGCCTTTCTCGACTGCAGCAAATGGCCCCAAACATTTTACAGAGCCACTTGTGTACTTTCAGGATTAATTAGTTTCGCTAGTTGAAATAGCAAGGCAGTTCATAGAAATGGAATGCTTGTGCCATGTAGATGCTTTAATTGGTTGTATTGGACTTATTTAATTGCAAATAAACTCCCTTGAATTGACTTTCGCTATGTCACAAAGTAAAGATCTCAAAGTCTTACATATTAGACCTCAACCTGAGAAAAGGGAAAGCAAGTTTTGGGAGTTTCAGGAGGGGCTAGTATATAAAAAGTATAAAGACAATTGATTATTCAAAGTTCCAAACCAATTATTCAACAATGTTATGCGGACTTGCTTTGATTGCTTTACTCACGTGAGAATCGATAACTTTTGACTAATCCAGTAAACATTGGCTTCCAAAAAGAAGAAAAACTTTAAACACAAATTGATAATTGTTTCAAACGCATTATTAACTCACCTAATGATGGTCATGGAAGAACGATACTGCACAGCATCTCTAAGAGTAAAAAGTCTGTCGATGCTACACACATATGTCGACCATCTTGGTACTCTGCAACTTATAAAGAGGAAACATTTTGTTGTATAAGATGCGTTCACAAATCATATAAAACTAGAATAAATAATGAGACTAAATTCAATCGTACGTTATTGAAACAGCAAGCACAACATTTGAGAATTTTTTCCTAGGCAATTTATTTTATTTATAGACTGTTATAAAACATGTTAAGTGTACACTTGATGAATTGTGGTCTTCGATTTTTCGCAGTGTGTAGCAAACTTTATGAATTACGTTTTAGCAGGCCAATTTATCAACTACCTTCAACTTTCGTGTGATTCTTCTAATCAATTGTTGCTTGTTTTGAGCCTGCTAGTCACTTTCGACCATATGCTTGAGAGAAGCCCAGAACTTTTAGATTTGTCGTGCGTGTGATACGGTTGGAAGGTTGTCCTTATTTTGGTACAAACACTATTTATTGCTCCAATGGCTTTTGCATATTGACTGCTTCAAGATTCGGCCACACAAACATTGTTTCATTGCTCGCATGATGTTTTTCAATAAATTCATTTTTAGCAAACATTGACTGATCTAAATGGCAGAATCCCTTTGAATTTGTTGGATCGAATAACTGGTTCCGAAACACCCTTCGATGAAATGGCCAACCACACCAACACCTTTGGCTCAAACTTTACTTTGCCGGCATATTTAACATTGTTGGTGTTGTTTTAATGTTATCAGTATAATAGATGGCATTTTTGCACCACCCGATTCGTGGTGTGAAAATGTGAAGTACAATTCATTACCGTGGAATGGGGTTACTTTGATCAATTAGAAATTCAAACTATTATATCTTTTGTAATAGTGGCTTAAATTTAAAAACACAAAACTGAAGCATTAACTTTTGTCTATCTTTCCATCTTGAAAATTACCACTAAAAATTTTTGAAAGCAAACGAGAAAAAAATAAAAGAGTTGTGATCAAAGTTAAACGGAAAGTGGGGTTACTTTGATACCGATTGTTCTTAGTAAATTTTTATAGGCTTGGGTTATTTTTGTCGAACAAAAACAACATGTTTATTCAAAAATAAGTTGTACTAGCTAATAATTTTAGCATGTTAAACATAATTATTCTTAAAAAATCTAAATCATGTAAAACTACAATTCTGCAACATTTAAATTAAAAATTTTGCCAACACAAATCGTCCGATAGTGCATGCTAATTCCTGGTCTTCACACTCTACATCTGTGCTGGCTTCATTGTTTTCTTTTCTCTCTTTTCCACTTCTCGTGCCTAATACTTCCGACATTCTAGTTGGAATCATTGTCTGTTAACTTGTCGTAGGTCTTGGTAAAAACCATCACAAGCAGCGCAAGGGTGCGTCTAAAACTGAGGGAATATAATTTTCTTCCCGATTGTCATTTTGTTGATCTGCACGTGTAGCAATGCTCTTTCCAGCTGCTACATCTAGCCGTTCCTTATTTCTAGCAGGTACATTGGATGTATTTTCATATCTAGATTCTTTCAAAAATAACGCTTTCCAACCATGAAAACTAGAACTTGCCGCTGCGTTCAGAAACTTTGTACTTTCAATTTAAAAACAAAACGAACTTTTTATCAAAGTAACCCCATGATTTTGAAATTTTTTGGAGTTGTTGTGTGTATTTTTTATCAAAATCTTGTGGACTCCTGACTTTTAAAAGCCGAATTTCCGTGCATGTTTGTGGATTGATTGACCAATTTTATTTTTGGCACTTGAAAGCAAACTTTGGTTGTTCTGATACTTAGTTTTGGTGGTCGACCGGACCTTTTTTTATTGTTTTTGGGATCTTTACTTTTACGGCAACGAAAAATAGTTGCAAGTAATTAGTTTGCTATCAGGTTGTATGATATTTCTAATAATATTTTCGGCGTAATGTGAGTTTGACAATTCACTGGCAATACAGTAAAATGTATCATGTGCGCATGTCAGGATTTGTGTGTTTGTCTATGCAGTTGAATATACGCTTCAATGTAGTCTAGTCAGTGGGCACACATTACTCAGAAAGTTATTCAGACTTATGTTACCGAAACTCACAGTATATCTGCCGTGCAATGGCCAAACCGTCTAAATGACATTTTTCAAGATTTTGAGATATGTGCGTTTAGGGACATTATACCTTCCCTTCTTTCATATGAGCTTAAGATTTTGTTTCATTTCCCTCCCCTTCAAGAATTATGACCCTGGCCATTCCATCTATAATACATCTTGCTGCCAATTTCACATAAAAAACAAGTGGCAAACCATCTAAAGTCCTTTAGACGGTTTGTCCATTGTACAGCTATACAAATCAGAAGGAAAATAAACGTCTATAAGAATTTAGTTCGATTTTCCGTTGTCCAGTTAATTGGGAGTTTGACCGTGCATTTTCAAAAGGCAGAAATTTTTTTATTGCAATGCGTGGGGAATGGTATAATTAGCTTAAGTTCAATTTCCTGGGATCCCCTATGATGGCGTTTGGGCTCCATCTTGACAATAAAAGAAAGTGGGACACCCCCATATCTCCCAAACCGTGGCTTCCACAAGAAAGTTGTGTATGGCAAACTTGCGTAGAATATAATTTTTAGCAAGTCGATCATACATAACTTTTGCGTGGTGTCAATAATAAAAAAGATACAAACCAAAAACCGTACCCAAAAAGGGGGGAATAACTTTCGGGCGCCACAACTTTTTTAATTTCACGTTTAACGCGAAACATGTTGGGATACTTTTCTAAGATAATTTTGACGCATATCGTTTGCGGTATTGATTGTTCCAATGCAATCAAAATATAAAGAATTTTTGTCCGTTTTTTGTTTTTAAGTTACACTTTAACATGTTGCCAAAAGCTCTGCAATAAAAAGAGTACACCAGTATTCACTGTTCTTAAAAAAAAACAAAAAAAAATACACCAACAAAAAGGCTGTGCAAAATCCTAGCAACTTTTATTAATATTTCGTGTAATAGCCGTTATTTTTTATAACAGCGGCACATCTGCGAGGCATTGATTCAACTAAATTATTTAAAATTGATATGTCAATTTTTTTCCATTTGGTTTTTAGGTTTGTAAACAATTGGTGCTTGTTTGCAAACTGTACTGTTCCCATACGCCGTTTCAATATACCGAACAAGTTTTCTATAGGATTCAAGTCCGGCGATTGTGCCGGCCAATCAAAAACTTGAATACTTTTAGAGCTAAGCCATTCTTTAACCAACTTCGATGTGTTTTTCGGGTCATTATCATGTTGAAACACCCATCGAAGTGGCATATTACACTCTGCATAAGGTAACATTCTAGATTCTAAGATGTCCTTATTCATGAATCCGTCCATAATTTCTGTTATTCTATGAAAGGGACCAAGACCTAATGCTGAGAAACATGTTCAGACCATGACGCTTCCTCCCCCATGTTTCACCGTTTTCCTACAGAAGCGTGGATTCAGTTGTTGCCCCTTCTCATGCCTCAAAGGGGATAAGCCATCAGAATTGAAGAGGTTGAACTTGGATTCGTCGCTAAATAAAACGCTCTTCCATTTAGCAACTGACCAGTCAAGATGGTTTTTAGCAAATTCAAGCCTAAATGTTATATAAAACGATATAAATAGGAAAATAATAATGTTTAAAAGTGTTGTTCGAGCAGTTTAGCTTTTCCTTGCATGTCTTTTTGTGAGCAATGGTTTTTTTAAAGCTGTATAGCTTTTTAGATCCAATTCAATTGGCCGTCTGCGAACATTGCTTGAGTTGACATTTAAGACTAGCTCTTTCACAACTTCTTTTGACGAGATAAACGGTTTTTTTATCAATTTTTTAATTTGCAAGTCATTTCTAATGGTAGTTTACGCGGTCTTCCACCAAAATTTACACTTTCCACACTACCCATGTTTTTATATTTCGTAATCCATTTTGAAATTAAAGATTTGTTTATATTTAACGATTTGGCAATCTCTATTTGCGTTTTTCCGGAATAATATAGCGAAATTACGTTAGATTTAAATCTATTATCTTATTGATTACGCTGCATTTTAAATTTTATTTTTTTAGACACAACTAAACCCAAAGGCAAGACGATCTTTACTGATCTAATTGACACGAGCATCAGAAAAAACAAAAACATCGGGAAATCTCCGTTATCTTTTGTTCTGACTGAGAATCGTAGCTGCGTTTTGAAAGTTGCTTAGATTTTGCGCAGCCTTTTTGTTGGTGTATTTTGTTTTGGTTTTTTTAAAGAACAGTTAAAATATTGATGTACTTTTTTCATTGCAGAGCCTTTGGCAACATGCTAGCGTGTAAATTAAAAATAAAAAAGGAAAAAAAAATTTTATATTTTGATTGCAATTTTCCCTTTCATTCCATCATGTAGTGAGTTGCTTAAGTTTTGCACAGCACTATATATAATATTTCGGTGAAAGATGTATAATGGGTTATTCCAAACGAAGGTCGTAAACGTAGTATGACATTTTGCCCAGTTTGAATTTCAGCAACACTTTGCGGCAAACAAGATTTGATTTTCCCGCTGGGTGGAGTGACACGTATTGAAAGGAATAGATAGATGATGTGCATATGTTGCATGAGAGTGTGTAAAAATAGATTGTTAAATTATATTGATGGTGGAGGCGGAGGAAAAATATAAAGAAACAACTGTAATGATTTTGAAGAACAACGTGTAATTGGCAGCTTAGGTAGCAAGTCTTTGAACCTCTCGTTTACGTGACTTTACAGTGTCAAGCAACGATTGGTTAAGTACCATTTGAATATTCTCTAGAGAATATTTGTTTATTCCCTAAACTTTTATATTGATTACAGTGCCCATTCGTTTTTGTTGCCTGACAATTTTTTAAACTTTAATATGTGACATTTTCCAAACCAAACCAAAAATCGACAAAATTGCCTTAGCACGGAAAGCTACCGAAAGTCAATTTGACGAGCTCGACTTACGGGTTCGTACGTCAATTGTAGTCAGACCTAATGTATTCACAACAGATCTTCGTACGTGGCATGAGAGTTTAGACATGTAAATGAGCAGAGAGTGTATGAAATGGCGAAGAAACGGTTAGTTCGTGGAATAAAAGAAACCAATACAAGCAATTTCTTTTGTGAAACCTGTCAGCTAGGGAAAGCTCATCTTTTGCCTTTTGATCAACAAAGTAAACGAATACCTCACAAGGCCAGTTAACATTGTTATGTAAAAGTAAAGTCTCTCTTGATACAATCGACTGCAGGTAGGATGAAGCTAGATCTTCTTGTTGTTTTGGTAATGAGTCAGAAAGATTTCCTTATGTATTCGCGCACAAGCAATGTCAGGCATATATCACGCCTGAGTGTGTGTGTGTGTGCACAAGTGACGGTCTTGACGCGTGAATACTACAGGGTAGAGATCGCTGCTATCATTGCATCGGGCGAAGTAACAAGTTGGCGCAAGGGTGGAGACGTTAGTTATTTTTCATAAGAATATATTTACTCTGACGTTTGCAGCCCAATGTCAACACCATCGTTAGCAGACGTGCGATTTTTCCTTGCGTTTAAAGATAATTTTACTGGGCTTCGTTACTTATATTTTCTGAAGCGCAAATCTGATGTCTTCGAAAAATTCAAGGAATACAATAACATGTTGATTAATCAATTCGAAAGGTCACTGATGGTGTGATAACGGCAGAGAATATCGCAATGAAGAAATGAAAGGATACATGAAGGCCAATGGAATCAAAATGGAAAACACGGCGCCTAATACTCCACAAAAAAATGGAAAAGTCGAGCGAGACAACAGAACACTAGTCGAGAGTGCTCGTGCAATGATTCACGCTAAAAATATGTCAAATATTTTTTGGGCAGAGGCACGGCTGTTTATGTTCTCAACAGGACAACTTCTTCAGTACATACCGATATTACACAATTTGAAACTTGGACGAGAATAGAGATAGAAGTATTACATTGAAGGATATTAGGTTCTGAAGCATACATGCATATACCAAAGCAGTTCCAACGAAAGTTTGATCTGAAAGCGAAGAAAATGATTTTTGTTGACTACGAAGTGGAAACCTCGAACTATAGAGTGTATGATCCAAGCACCAGCCGTTTATCAGTAACAAGAGACTTAGTTTTCCACGGGGATGTGTCTAGTGAGTCATTGATACTGAGTGCCTACAATTTATCAGGGTTATACAGAAACCAGCAAGTAGAAAGAAGCGATTCAAGATGAATTAGCAGCTCATAAGAAATATCAAACTTGGGTATTGCTATCTACAACTGAGGAACAGAAGCCCATAGATTCAAAATGGGTCTTCAAATTCATACGTGATACAGCTAGTTACATTCATCGATACAAAGCACGGTTGTGTGCGAGAGGATCTCTTCAAGAAAAAGGTCTCGATTATACGGAGACATTTGCTAGGATTCAAGTCCGGCGATTGTGCCGGCCAATCAAAAACTTGAATACTTTTAGAGCTAAGCCATTCTTTAACCAACTTCGATGTGTTTTTCGGGTCATTATCATGTTGAAACACCCATCGAAGTGGCATATTACACTCTGCATAAGGTAACATTCTAGATTCTAAGATGTCCTTATTCATGAATCCGTCCATAATTTCTGTTATTCTATGAAAGGGACCAAGACCTAATGCTGAGAAACATGTTCAGACCATGACGCTTCCTCCCCCATGTTTCACCGTTTTCCTACAGAAGCGTGGATTCAGTTGTTGCCCCTTCTCACGCCTCAAAGGGGATAAGCCATCAGAATTGAAGAGGTTGAACTTGGATTCGTCGCTAAATAAAACGCTCTTCCATTTAGCAACTGACCAGTCAAGATGGTTTTTAGCAAATTCAAGCCTAAATGTTATATAAAACGATATAAATAGGAAAATAATAATGTTTAAAAGTGTTGTTCGAGCAGTTTAGCTTTTCCTTGCATGTCTTTTTGTGAGCAATGGTTTTTTTAAAGCTGTATAGCTTTTTAGATCCAATTCAATTGGCCGTCTGCGAACATTGCTTGAGTTGACATTTAAGACTAGCTCTTTCACAACTTCTTTTGACGAGATAAACGGTTTTTTTATCAATTTTTTAATTTGCAAGTCATTTCTAATGGTAGTTTACGCGGTCTTCCACCAAAATTTACACTTTCCACACTACCCATGTTTTTATATTTCGTAATCCATTTTGAAATTAAAGATTTGTTTATATTTAACGATTTGGCAATCTCTATTTGCGTTTTTCCGGAATAATATAGCGAAATTACGTTAGATTTAAATCTATTATCTTATTGATTACGCTGCATTTTAAATTTTATTTTTTTAGACACAACTAAACCCAAAGGCAAGACGATCTTTACTGATCTAATTGACACGAGCATCAGAAAAAACAAAAACATCGGGAAATCTCCGTTATCTTTTGTTCTGACTGAGAATCGTAGCTGCGTTTTGAAAGTTGCTTAGATTTTGCGCAGCCTTTTTGTTGGTGTATTTTGTTTTGGTTTTTTTAAAGAACAGTTAAAATATTGATGTACTTTTTTCATTGCAGAGCCTTTGGCAACATGCTAGCGTGTAAATTAAAAATAAAAAAGGAAAAAAAAATTTTATATTTTGATTGCAATTTTCCCTTTCATTCCATCATGTAGTGAGTTGCTTAAGTTTTGCACAGCACTATATATAATATTTCGGTGAAAGATGTATAATGGGTTATTCCAAACGAAGGTCGTAAACGTAGTATGACATTTTGCCCAGTTTGAATTTCAGCAACACTTTGCGGCAAACAAGATTTGATTTTCCCGCTGGGTGGAGTGACACGTATTGAAAGGAATAGATAGATGATGTGCATATGTTGCATGAGAGTGTGTAAAAATAGATTGTTAAATTATATTGATTTTGGAGGCGGAGGAAAAATATAAAGAAACAACTGTAATGATTTTGAAGAACAACGTGTAATTTGCAGCTTAGGTAGCAAGTCTTTGAACCTCTCGTTTACGTGACTTTACAGTGTCAAGCAACGATTGGTTAAGTACCATTTGAATATTCTCTAGAGAATATTTGTTTATTCCCTAAACTTTTATATTGATTACAGTGCCCATTCGTTTTTGTTGCCTGACAATTTTTTAAACTTTAATATGTGACATTTTCCAAACCAAACCAAAAATCGACAAAATTGCCTTAGCACGGAAAGCTACCGAAAGTCAATTTGACGAGCTCGACTTACGGGTTCGTACGTCAATTGTAGTCAGACCTAATGTATTCACAACAGATCTTCGTACGTGGCATGAGAGTTTAGACATGTAAATGAGCAGAGAGTGTATGAAATGGCGAAGAAACGGTTAGTTCGTGGAATAAAAGAAACCAATACAAGCAATTTCTTTTGTGAAACCTGTCAGCTAGGGAAAGCTCATCTTTTGCCTTTTGATCAACAAAGTAAACGAATACCTCACAAGGCCAGTTAACATTGTTATGTAAAAGTAAAGTCTCTCTTGATACAATCGACTGCAGGTAGGATGAAGCTAGATCTTCTTGTTGTTTTGGTAATGAGTCAGAAAGATTTCCTTATGTATTCGCGCACAAGCAATGTCAGGCATATATCACGCCTGAGTGTGTGTGTGTGTGCACAAGTGACGGTCTTGACGCGTGAATACTACAGGGTAGAGATCGCTGCTATCATTGCATCGGGCGAAGTAACAAGTTGGCGCAAGGGTGGAGACGTTAGTTATTTTTCATAAGAATATATTTACTCTGACGTTTGCAGCCCAATGTCAACACCATCGTTAGCAGACGTGCGATTTTTCCTTGCGTTTAAAGATAATTTTACTGGGCTTCGTTACTTATATTTTCTGAAGCGCAAATCTGATGTCTTCGAAAAATTCAAGGAATACAATAACATGTTGATTAATCAATTCGAAAGGTCACTGATGGTGTGATAACGGCAGAGAATATCGCAATGAAGAAATGAAAGGATACATGAAGGCCAATGGAATCAAAATGGAAAACACGGCGCCTAATACTCCACAAAAAAATGGAAAAGTCGAGCGAGACAACAGAACACTAGTCGAGAGTGCTCGTGCAATGATTCACGCTAAAAATATGTCAAATATTTTTTGGGCAGAGGCACGGCTGTTTATGTTCTCAACAGGACAACTTCTTCAGTACATACCGATATTACACAATTTGAAACTTGGACGAGAATAGAGATAGAAGTATTACATTGAAGGATATTAGGTTCTGAAGCATACATGCATATACCAAAGCAGTTCCAACGAAAGTTTGATCTGAAAGCGAAGAAAATGATTTTTGTTGACTACGAAGTGGAAACCTCGAACTATAGAGTGTATGATCCAAGCACCAGCCGTTTATCAGTAACAAGAGACTTAGTTTTCCACGGGGATGTGTCTAGTGAGTCATTGATACTGAGTGCCTACAATTTATCAGGGTTATACAGAAACCAGCAAGTAGAAAGAAGCGATTCAAGATGAATTAGAAGCTCATAAGAAATATCAAACTTGGGTATTGCTATCTACAACTGAGGAACAGAAGCCCATAGATTCAAAATGGGTCTTCAAATTCATACGTGATACAGCTAGTTACATTCATCGATACAAAGCACGGTTGTGTGCGAGAGGATCTCTTCAAGAAAAAGGTCTCGATTATACGGAGACATTTGCTCCAGTTATACGGTATGACTCATTACGAATTTTACTAGCTCCAGTAGCAACCTATGACTTAGAGTTGCTTCAGTTTGATGTCAAGACGGCGTTTCTCTACGGCTAGTTGAAAGAAGGAGTTTTAATGAAAGTTCCAGAAGGCTCAGCAGTTCCTGGTGATAGTGATGTATTGTGTAAATTACAGAAGTCGTTATACAGGCTGAGGCAAGCTCCGTGAATTAGGAACGAAACATTTTGTAAATTCCTGAAACAGTTCACATTCGAATCTAGTGAAGCTGACAATTGTATTTTTTGGGATGTTGTCAGCAATAGTAATGTGTGGTTAGCACTATTTGTAAATGATGGTTTGATATCGTCTAAAAATGAGTCAGCTCTAAACATTGTGATCGATTCGCCGCGACGCAACGGTCTTTTGAAATCACGTTAGGTGGCAGCGAAATCGATAAGCACGTAGTATATTTATTCATCAGAATACCTATGTGAAGAGAATTATAGAAAAGTTTGGTATGAGATGCTAAACGTGCGAATGTGCCGGCAGATCCCAATGTAATTTTGATACCAGTTAATGCCGATGAACATGTGCATAATTATGTACCATATCGTGAAGCGATTGGTTCTTTGATAATCTTGGTGACTGTGTCACGCCCGGACATAGCGTATTCGGTAAATGCAGTTAGCAGATTTCCCAAAAATCATAATAATAGTCATTGGCAAGCTGTAAAAATAATCTATAGATATTTGATAAGCACGAGCGATTTGGGGATAAAGTACAGTGCCGGAAAAGGTGATACACAGTAAGAAAGGTTCACTAATGCGGATTACACTGTTAGTGTAAAGATTCGAAGGTCAACTACAGGTTATATTTTTGTGTTAACAAATGGTGCAGTAACTTGGTATTCACAAAGACAAAAACACGTGTCACTAAGTACTACTAAAGCAGGCTACGTTGCAACAGCAGCAGGTGCCAAGGAAATTACTCGTAGATCTTGAATGTTGGTGTGAAACAGCAACGAACTTATTTGTGGACAATCAGAGCACTATAAAATTAGTGAAAATCCCTGTGTATCACATGCGTACAAAGCAGACGTAAAATATCATCATATTAGAGAAAAGATTGAGAGTAATGAACATAATATAATATGTAACTATGAAATTACAGTGTTCAGATATCCTGACAAAATCGTTATCTCGAGATCAATTTGAATGTAAATTATTTATAGAGCACTCAAACGGCGGAAGTGTTGATATGTGAGTAATCCAAGGTAACATGGAATGTGATAACAGTTAAATAATCACTACGACTATGCGTTTTATGAAGTGTATACTATTTGTTTCACAGTTTTGGAATCATACCCAGGGATCGAGTCTGTGAGTCGCGAAATTTAACAAGATTTGCCTACGGTCGGAAGTAATGCCAAAAAATAGCTTTTGATGCATATTAAATTTGGAAATATAGTCCCGAATCGACCATGTTTACCCTCGACCGCATTACTGAGCTCGAGTTTGGTTCGGAATTGAGTTGTTCATTTTACCGATTCCCAGCCTCAAGACTTTCAGCAACCGACTTAATGTTGCGATTCCAAGTGATTCCCTTATCTTACGTATCTATGCAGTATTATTGTTGTGTTCCCGAAACAACTTTTCCTGAGCCCGAAACCCCCAAAGAAAGAAAGAAAGTCGAAAAATAATGCCTCAGATTAATGGGCAGTCACAATAAGCGGCATAAGCACGCAACTGCAAAAAGTCAACACATACATCTCGGACGCACACATTTAAATCCAAAGGAAAAGCGAAGCCCACGTGTGTGCATGACCAACTCCTTGACATACAGTTGAGCTCAGCTAAGTTTAAATGATATTTGTTTGCAAAGCTCGCGGCTATCGGTCACTAGACGAATGTTGTGGGATTGGCTTGAAGTGCAGGATCTTCCAACCTGTTTAGCAGTGATTGGCGTTTCACCTATCGAGGCTTAGATAAAGTCAATTTAAATGATGCGAATAGTCACTCGTACACAAAACGATTTTTTTTTCATTTTTGTTAAGGTTTATTTTTCGCAGCAGTTTAGATAGTTCATTCCGAAGCTTATCTGTGTGTGATTTATACTTCATAGGAAAAAACATTCCACCATGCAAACATCAAAATAAAGCTCTAGAGTTCTTAAAACTTAAAGGAAACATAAAACTTTCTTGTCTCAACTTGCTTCCTTAACGTACATTGCGATTCACAATCCTGCGTATGTTATCGAAGGATTGCTCTTTAATTTCAAATATTTAGTCTTAATTTTTTTTCCTGATAAAGATTGTGTTCAAATATTTTCTTTAATCAGAAGAAAGCACCCCAATGAAAATGTCGTTGATTTTCGATTTTAGTTATCTACATAAAACAAACAAAAATATCATTATCGGGTACGTTAAATTCTTTTTGTATTTTTATTTAGATTTTAAATACTATTTGATTATTTTCAATGTAGTATGGTGTTCCGCTTGTCATAGTGTCCGTAATCGTTTTAATGTATTGTGTATTTATTCGCGACGACGAATGATCAATACCAACATCTTCATTACTTCAGTCCCACGTTTGGTGCCATTTGCAACTCTCCTTCTTTGTAACAAAATATTTTCGTCCCTGCTTGGATAGTAATTTGCTATAAAACGCATTCACATTCTCTTTATCTTCCACCTGTTGCAATGATACAGCTCCAATACCGATGTTGCTGGCATCTGTATCCACTACAAATATATTGCCAGGATGTTTCGTACGGCTTGGTCCACTGAATAAGTTGGTTCTTTCCTGTTAACTTTTGTAAGAATTTCGCAATTTAAGCAAAGTTCGAGCTTCGTAGCTCGTGTCGATCTTTCGAAATAAATTTCCACCGCGTCTATTTCTTGCGGATCCGTTTTAACGTCTACAGATGGAACTGCAAGTTCCAGATACTTGACTTCCTTGCAAAATAAGTCCCATTTCTCGGACTGAGTTTCAGATTTGCCGCTGCGAGTCTAGCGAACAACTCCAGTAGGTTCGGTACTTTCTAGGAGTAGCCTCGGCTGTGTCATACAGACATACAAGAAATGTATTCCAGCGGCGACTCCGTAATACAAATTTAATTTTTTGCTCAAATGTGGCACGGGCAAAATGGCATCAAAGAATTGCCACAATTCGGTTTCCACTGTATACGCTGTTTTCTCCCGATCATTTTGGGCGATCTCCACTTGCCAATAGCCGCTATTTATAGGGTTATATACAGTTGTGATGGATGAAAAAAGATTTTTTTTATTGCATATTCTTTAATTATATACTTTCGAGAATACTCTCACCAAATTTCATAACGATTGGAGCATTAGAACCGAAGTTATAGCTATTTTTAGCGCACTACCTATACAGCGGACGTTGAGCCGTGCAGATGCCGGCTCGAGAGAAGCGGTTCGTCGACTTTCGCCGCTCTATTGTATTGTTGAAAATGTTTGGCCTTGAAATTTTGGAACAGTTGTGTGTAGACTTTCGAACGGTCAACATCATATATACTTCCAGCAGTTGTGAATATACGTTCGAACGTGTAATATCAAAATAATTTCTCAAATTCGCTCGTAGAAAAATCAACCTTTGTACATTATAAATATGCCCGATTCACGTGACAAAACAACGCGCGAAAAAAGACAATCTTCAGGATATCGCAGACAGACCGAAACGAAGAAAACAATCGTTCAACCCAAAAAAACGTGGAGATTGACGAGAGTAGTTTCCGTGCGTCTCGAAAAAAAATAAGAGTTGACCAAGTCACCTAATTAGCTAATTTCCCGTTTGATTGATTGATAGTATAAAGATACTATCAATCCTGACTTCTTGCTTTGGCAAGTAGTACACATCTAGGAGCCTGTCTAGTAGATCTCGACTTTTGCGTGTCAATTCGATAAGCGACAATGCGGATTTGGTCCATTCGGTAAATATTTTATTCCAGACACTAAAATCGGACGTTTTCATGTTAAACTTTTTGTAATCAACTTAACACACAAATAAACGAAATGATGCTATTAAAAAATGTCATGTGATGAAGGTAGGACACTCACTCATTTTAAACTGTAACGATTTGTATAGCAGTTAATACAAAAGATTTTCCCCTGAAAAACTCTTAAAAATCGTTGAAAATCGTATTATATATTTATTTTGCGAACATTTTTCGAACTTACACCTTTTTCAATTTCCATACCGATATTTATAGTGAATATTGCTTTTTATTCCAGCTTGCAATTCTGGTTCGTTAGTATCGAAAGGAAAATTTCAAGAACTTTGCTTGAGATTCGATGACGACTTTGAAACAACATTAGATGATTGGAAACCTTATGTGGAAGATTCAAGTGTTATGAATTTCTGTTTGGTTTCTGAAGGAACGTATGAAGTATGTTCACATACGATAGCTGCTAAAGGAAACGGTATTGTGCATTATACAACTTTTTTGATTCTGCCTTACTGTCATTTGTTTCAGATAATGCTAAGTGGTTTCTAAATGTGCAATGGCAGATGGAGGGTGTTGACATTCATTTAGATGTAAATATTGGAAAACAATTATCATCGTTAGGACATACCTTGACGATGCTAACAGGTACAAGATATTAAAAAATGTTGTCTATTGATATATTGTCAAAAAATGTTTTCAGGTTTTGAGGAAGATGAACAAAATACTGCTGAAAGCCCAAATAGTGAAGATGGTGACCCAATATACCAAGATCCGGTAAACAAACTCTTCGAAATTTTGACGTATAATATTAAGACTTTTAATATTTCAGATGAAAAAGCAAAGTAAAGAATATTGGCCATCTTTTCTCCTTGATCCGAACGTGAATTCAGAATCTCGTGCAATTCTCATGGAAAAAGAGATAGCTGAACAATTAAAGGTTATAAATGATTTACGAACATTAGGAGCATCACAAAATACAATTGTTCACGAAGAACGACGTTTGCAGGAACTGCAAGCTCTGTGTTATAAGTATTTTCGAAAGGATATGACACAGGTAAACAAGTACCTAATTGAAATAAAGAGTATAAAAGTGGAAAATAGTATAATTTCTATTATTTCATAGAAACGGAAAAGGTCTTCACTTGGTCGAAGTATGTTAGAAGCAAAAAACAGGTCTCAATCGTTTGTTGTACCACCTTTCTCTTATAATGCGCCCAATTCGGATTTTGTTAGTGAAGATCGCTGCGATACCTATTCAGGTCAACATCGAACTGCTTCTTTGAGAGTCAGCATTCCTCCGTCCCAAATGACCAATTTACCCGAAGCAAATAGGTTAGCAAAAAGAAAATCTTTTCAAAAGAATTTATGATGACTCTCCATATAGTTGTAGGCAAATATCTCTTCCAATCAAAATCGAGAGCATGGATTTGAAGGAAAATAAATTTGTATGGCTGTCAACTAAAGAACAAGAGTTTCCAGAATATATTCAAGATAAGCATTATTATGAAGCGAGAAGAAATAACATTACTAACGCCCAAAAACAGCCAGTAAGATACCTTTTTTGTTTCATTGCAATTCAAACTTGAAGGGGCGTCTCTTATTTCATATAACTGAATTCCAAACATATTTAATTGAATACAAATATTATGTTAAATTTCAATTCATGCTAATAGATGAAAGTCATGTCATATTTCTATTGAAAAATGCATGTGCAATATTTGCTATGTGCACCATTATTCAAAAATATATATACTTGAATATGATCGAAGAACTGTTGAAATTAATTAAGCTTTGATAAATTTTAATGAATAACAGTTAGGTAAAAAGACAAAGGGAGCTGGGCAAAGATGAATATTTGTCCAGTAGTTGTCAGTGCTGTTTAGTTGTATTTAATTTTATTTCGATAACAAAAGCTAACAAACTAAAATAAAAATCTACTTGAAAAACCATATTTTTTGTACATATACAAAAAAAAACAAAAATTTGTTTCAAACAATATACTAGCAAATAACAAATGCCACAGCCATAACTTACTTTGTGTGTGTCCCAATAATAATTAGAACTAAACACAAATTAAATCCTCTTTATTGTGTTTCTTTCATTTTATTTAAATGGCAGATAAAGTTCAAACTACATAATTGTGTAAATGATACAACATCTGAATGTTGTGTAAATTAAAAGTTATTTTAATTTATTTTTGAAATATATCGGCTTTTTATGTTAAAAAAAGAGACGATTAGCCTCATATTCTGACAAAAATTTCTTAACATTTCACAACCTGGGCAAGATTGAAAACTTTAAGATTCGGAAAGTAATCGATCCTTTGATACCTAACTCAACACTAAACTATATTCGTGAAAGTTTTTTTTGCATAAAGTTTATGAAATAAGGGTGCGTTTTGATAATTTCGAAGCTTGAATAGCAGATACCTTATTATTTGCAATTATAATAATTAATATAAAAAAACAATTTCTTAATAGGATCCAAACATTGATTTTGAATTGAATATAAAAGCGATCATAAATTCTGGAAAGTGTGTTTTGCACACAAAAGAGATGCACGATGAAAAACCTCCAGCTGGTTCTACAAATAAGCATCACAGAAGAGAACGAAGTCTTGGAAATGATTGGGGAAGCCCAATTCCAACTAAGAAAAATTCCGACAAAAGTAAAACCCGTTACAACACGCATCAAACTAATTTGATATGCTTAACAATATTTCACATACCCGGTTTGGATGTGAAATTACATTATGAATCGACAACATCAATGGAAAGATACTCTCAAGTGTCGTCTACATATTCACTGAATAAACATCTTTTAGATGTTTCTCAATCTACAAACAAAAAAAGCTTATGTAAAAGAGGTTCCTTGTTCGCATGGATAATATTGCAAAGTATTCCAGAAGAAACTAATGTATCCCCGCACATATTAGAGTTTCTTGAACAAACTCTGGAACCTATACCTAAAAAAAATGAGATTGATCTTTCGCCACAATCTTCAGTTAATATTGATTTGCTCTCCAACAATTATTCATCCTATTCGTCATTTCCAGTTGATGCTATAGTTTATTTTCGTATGCAATCATCAACGTTTCGATTTTCTTGTTTACCAGTTTCAAGAGTAGAGTGTATGTTGCAACTGCCAAGCTTAGATATTGTCTTCAGTTCTAAAAGACCAAAATTTACAGAAGACGATAATGAAAAACAAAAAAATAGAGATATTGGCGGATTAAGGTAAGAAAACATTCACAATTTTGATCCTTTTACTGCATTTCATATTTTATTTAGTGTAACAGGCTGTCTATCTGATTTTAATCTTTTCGTATTTCACCCATATGGCGGAAAAAAATGTGCAGTAACAGAGCTACAGTTTTCACCGCTCGCGGATAGTGAAAGGAAGGATTCATTAAGTGTAAACGTCGAATTTGTTAAATTCAATCTAACTCGATTCCGAAAGTCACACATCAAAAATAAAATTGGAATAGAAAATCATTCAAAAGCAGTAATTCGATTTTCAATTATTATTGACATTGGGAGCGCTTCTTTTAAATACGATATGCGCCGTTTAACAGAAATACTAGCTTTTCCAAAAGCATGGTATCGAAAAAAGATTGTCCGGAGGTTATTTTTAGGAGATTTTGGTGATAATTTTTCTAAACATGTCGAACTCACACGTAAGACTTCATTAGAGAATGTTGAAGGGTTTGATTTTTACTTTAATGTTGAAGAATCAAAAAAAAAATTGCATAACCGGACAATTTCACAATGCATCATATTTGGGGATACTTTAAAAAATAGAAATGCTTCTGTTAATGATCTTAATCAGACCTGGGAAACTTTAGTGTTGTTTGTCATTAATTTCACAAAGTTAAATGTGCATATGAATATGGGGAACGTCATGGGTAACGTGGTAAAATTCCATTTTATAGATATGCTGAAAATTGATGATAAAAGTAATAAAATTGTAGGTGTGGCTAACAAAAGATTTTCAATGCAATGGAAAGGTTAACTTTGGAAGTACAGATTTAAAAAACTTGCATATTACTTTTCGACTGGAAGGTTCATCGTTAGATGCCAAAGGTGGCATTGTAGGTGGAATTTTTGTCTTGGACAATATTGAAACTGAGTTCCATATAAAAGAAAAATTGGGAATAGAGCCTCACCATAACATCCAATTCAAATTAAAAGCAATGGAGACACGTTTAGATTATATGGGTGCAAGTATTTTGATGACTCGAATCAGTTCTTTTTCTGTGGCATTACGTGATGAATGGCAAACCCCAACTGAAAAGTCAATCGAAGATGTAAGAAAACATGCAATAATTTTTCTTCATGCGTGCTTGATATGGGATCAGGTAATGAAACTGAAATTAGACGTTCAAAAGTTTTTAAAAGAAAGTTTTTGTTCTAGTTCCAAATCATGATATCTAAATCGACAACAGCTGATATATTAAAAATATTTTATAAGCTAGAGGAATTTTTCTCCCAACAATTTAAATCTTCGAAAAGAATTTTCTCTGGGATAGATTTCGGAGCACAGCAGCGAACATATCAAAGTGTTAAAAGGAAACAGGTGAGCATGATCCACATGATTCGAATGATATTTTAAATTAAATTTGAACTTCTGGGCATATTGGTGCACTGCAGAGGATCGCAATACACAATAATGGAAAAGTGTTTTCATTTTTTTTCTTTTAAAGATGCAGTTTCTTACAGAATGATGTAACTGTAAAACTGTTTATACTATATATTTTTTATTTTGCTGACTTTACTTACCAACAGTTAAAGTTATCAAATGTTCATGGCTTATTCTGAAATGATGCAAATATTTCACTAACAAATGTTTTCTATCAGATTAACATACTAAAGGAATTTATAATCTTATTCTAATTATGTGCTCAGTATTTAATGTAATTATGTATAATTTTGATTTTTCTCTGTTTTTTATATTTCTAACGTAATGTCCAACGTAATATTTTCATTTAAACTCAATATAATTAGAGCGCTGTTTTTTTAGTTGCCCAATACTTTGAAACATTTGATATAATTGTTTTCTTTATTACGATGTTACCTCTAATGGTGGTATAATGCACTAGATGCAATTATCACTTTTGGGGTAATTTGGTCTTTGGGAACTAAATTATTGCTACAAACCAAAATCTAGTTAGGCATAAAGTCATTTCAAGGAAAAATATAACAATGGTATATTTTTCAATGCAATTTTGGATCGTCCACCGTGTTACGTTCGCCACGCAGCGTGACCGATCAAAAAAAGATGCCCTGAACAATCCACGCTAGAAGCGAGTATTATTCAAGGCAAAACTCAGGGTTGTCTGCCCTTGAAAACCCTCAACCACTGTCAGTGCACCGTGTAGATAAACGATGGTGATTGAAAATTGAATACGCGTACCGCATTTCACACAAGTCAGTAAGTCTTTGATTATATTCAATTTAGGTTAAGGCTATTGGATTATAAAAATATGGAGAATATTTATTTAGGTGAAGGATATGGACTTAATAAATATATGTCGGATTTATTTTGGTTAAGCATATTGACTTATATAAGTATGGATTGGATTTTTGTAGGTTAGGGGTATAGGATAAGATAAATAAGTAGGAAGTAATGTTTTGCACCTTGCTGTCGTATTTAATTACGACTCTTTTGAAATTTCTTTTAAATGATAGATTTAAATAATGGGTGTTTAGTATCTCAGCTGAATATAAATTCTGTGGCGGTGATTTATCTTCAAATCGTCACTCCATTGCCAGTGACATAATAGGCCCGCCCAAAAGTCTGTCCCACGCAACAGCCGCAGTATTTGCCGTGGAACAACGATTTTAGCTAATCAGAAAGATCGACTGCAAAGCATAAAAATTCGCCAGCTGACGAGCGTCGGTAATAGTCATAAAATTGCTGGGTCGATATAAAGGGGAACAAGTATGGTGAACATAACATAAACATAAGGGCGTTGACCGGTCATAGCAGCGAATGGGAACGGACAATTATATAATTGGGAGTGGAGCCGCCGGAAAGTTCTACTTTGGTTGAGCCGAGTGTGTTGATCTGGCCGTTTTTAACCTTAGCCGAGTGTGCCAAGTTCGCCATTTTTGTTTGTAATCTGAGACATTGTGGGCAGGAAGAAGTGTGTTAGCTGTTCAAGAGCTGGGAGTGGCCATCACAGGAGATTTCGATGGCGTGTTGAAGGCAGGTGCAGTGGAATAAAGAAAACAGCAACGTAACCTGAATCTTAAGACCAAGTTGTAAGTAAGGCTAGCGTAGAGTTAATGAGTTAAGGCATTAAAACTTTGAATTTATAATGTTGAACTTATAATTTGGCTGTGTGGAGTGTTTGCCAAAATTAGCTTCGGTCGTCAGCGGAACGTAATGTTGCGGCTACCTTGTTTCGACAGGAGGCACCCTTTTTTAGTATTTTATTCTCACGCTCTTCTTTGCGCGTGAAACCCAGGTGAGATTCACCGAACCGTGGCCAAAATCGGCTTCGGTCAAAAGTGTACTTAAAAACAAATATAAAAAGTATGAGGAAAATTTTTGATAACTTTCTTGCATATCTAGCGTATTTGATGCATTTGCCAAACGTCATTATCGTCTCAGAAACTAGGATTTATAGCAATGAATTGAACAACTTTGGTGGGTTGGTTGGTTGGTCTTTATCAAAAGATGGCTCACTTAGGGCACAATATGCCCATTGTGATACCACAGAAGATTAAGACGGCACTAGAACCTAGCTGCTTGGTGACGAGAACCATTTCGATTCACGTATGAATCTGGCTATGCAGCTCATATTTAAATCAGCTTCCTCCGTGAGGCTGTCCAGGAAAGATGAGCCTAAGGTTGGCATGCGTTTCCTGGATAGTGCTGGATATTCACACAGAAAGTGTTGGACTGTCTCTTCCTCGTCATCCGATCTGCAACTTCGGTAGAAATCGTTGAAGGGAACGACCAACCTTTCTGCGTGTCTGCCAATTAGACAGTGCCCCGTCAGTATGGACACGAAAGAACTCAAGGTTTCACGACTCGTGTTCAGGAGCTGCTTGGTGCGTCTGGAACTCAGTGCACGCCAAGTTTGCCTGGTTGTCCTGCAGCTTTCCTCCAACAACTAGGCTCTATTTGCAACCTTGATGTAATGCTGCTTAAATCCTAGCTATATAGAAGCTAGAGGTTGACCAACTTGGGGTGTGAGAGTATACTCCTGGAGCACAGTGCCAGCTCTCGCTAAGGCATTCGCTTCGCGATTTCCCGGTATATAACTATGTCCCGGTTCTCAGTGTAGAGTCACTTCACAGTGAAGTGACATCACGTTCAGCTGTGTACGGCATTCCATTACCATCATGGATGGGGTGTACACGTTGGATAGTGCTTGGATAGCAGCTTGACTGTCAGAGAAAATATTCAGGTTTCTTATGGAAATTTTCTGATTTCTCAGCCAGTCTACTGCCTTGTATATTGCAATGACCTCTGCCTGAAAAACACTGCAGTGGTCTGGAAGCCGGAAGGATAGTTTCAGGCCTAGCTGTTCTGAAAAAAACACCACAGCCAACTTTTCCGTCCATTTTGCAGCCATCAGTGTAGATGTCGACCGATTCCTGCATCCCACCTCTTTCTATTGCCCAGTCATCCCTGCTTAGGATGACTGACCTGAAACTATGATGAAAGCAGGGAATCGGGGGCGCAAGGTCTACTTCCCCTGGCGTTGGTCCATCCCTCCGAAGTATGGTGGAGTGGCCAACATTTCCCTCTTGCCAGAGATGTAGTGCTTTTAATCGAATCGCAGAGCACTTGGCCTGCTGTCTCGTAAGGAGCTCCGTCGGGAGCCAATTCAATAGCATAAACAGTGCCTTTGTCGGGGTAGTGCGCAAGGCCGCGGTGATTGCAATAGCTGCAATCCTTCTGACCCTGTTTAGCAGGTTTGCATTGGATGTTTTTGCAATAGCTGGCCACCAAACAACTGCGCCGTACAGAAGGATTGGTTCCACTATCGTCGTATAGCGCCATGATACGATTTTTGGTTTCAATCCCCACTTTTTCCCAATAGCTCTTTTGCAGTAGTAGATTGCGCATGCCGCTTTGCGCGCTCTTCTATGTTCGCTTTCCACGCGAGCTTGGAGTCCAGAATTAGACCCAAATACTTAACTTGATGAGACGGTATGAGGCTTATCTCATCTAGTTTGTGTGGGAGAAATGGTGGAATTTTGTACCTTCTTGTGAAGAGCACAAATTCCGTTTTCTGCGGATTTATCTTTAGACCGCACTTTTTGCTCCACTTGGTAAGAATACCTAGGGCAAAATTCAGTCTTTCAGATAGATTGAACAACTTTAGTAAACTGTGTTTTACTGTGTCGGCAAATTGTAGCGTACATACTGTTCTAACGGGTTGACAGTTTTCTGTAGAAATACTGTAATATGTGATTCGGTTGTTATTAATTACCAAAGTGCAGATATTATTCGCATTAATTGTAACATATTGGACAATATACTTTGTATTATTTGGATCTCTATGTTTCAAGACTTCTCACTAGCGTATGCAAATTTTAGTTCATTTATAGTTCATGTCATCTAAAAACTGTATTTCTGTATTATGGGTTTTTCGGCCATGCCACTCCCCAAAGAAAAACAAGTTTCAGTGGAGCTCGTCAGGCACGTGTCGCTGCTTGGGTCCGCCCTACCATGGCTTAGCGCTTCCGTATTCGCATGTTTTTATGCGTGCTAGGCCCGTCAATACTTACCGCAATCGAGGTTGCTCTTTTCCGACTGGAGCTAAATGAAAGGAAAAAGAACCCTCATGGAAACTCGCAAGGCTCCAAGCAAAGAAAATTAATAAAACGTAAATAATAATAATATAGAAACCTTACTACATACTACCATAAAATATTACTTTTTCTTTGTTTAAAGATTTTTTTTCAGTATTCCAATAAAAACTAACAATGATAATTCGTAACAACAGAACCTAAATTTTTTTATTACAATAAGAAGCACTCTCAATCGACACAAGCATATTCGTAAAAAAAATCATATACGGGGTGATTTAAATTTAGTAACTAATTCATCAAGAGGAGTGTTTTACCTCCAAATACTAATATTGAGTCGGTTACTTTTGTTGAAGTTCCGAATATTTCATGCTCTATCGTTTTGGTCCAAGAAGCTAATGGCCGACGACGAAAATATAGCCACTTTAATATCAGCTCAACAGTCACTGAACTAAAATACAATATACGTCGTTTTTTTTGCAATGAAAACAATTGTCGACAAATTAATCACTTACATCCAAAATAGCAAACGACAGCTAAACATAAGAAAATTTGAGGGGTTATTGAATGCAGTTTTTATTTCTACGCCAATTGAATTAGATTTCGACGCATATTTGTACTATTTCGCCATTATTTTAGACTAGACTACAATAATTTCTTATTTTACAGTTGATCTTACAACAACATCTAATGTGCAGTAAAAATTCGATGTCTGATTATATGCAAAAAATATATAAAATCTTGCGTTGTATAGGGGCAAAAAGGAACTGACATAATAAGAATCCTTGACATGAATGAACTCAAAAATTTCACAAATGAACTTTACATAATTAATGGACGCTCCCTTATTCATTATAAATATTCATTGTTTATTGTTTTTATATAAATATTTTTTGGAAGTTTTAAAAAAACTATGTTTTTTATTTAGTGGCAACTCTTTTAAGTGTCTGATTTTGTAAAGCATTGATTTCTAGATGTGCAAATTACATAGAATTGTTTAAAAAAAAGATAATTTAGATTTTTTTACTTTATTAAAAAACATGTGCAGTGAATGTATTGAAAATTGTACTAAATCGTAATAATCATAAAACGCATCGTTTGACATCACAACAATGTCGCCAGAGAAAGCGAAATTAGGGAACATGATTCGTATCAACCGAAGGGTTTGATTATAAATATTGATTGTTTATTTTTAAAAATTAATATGTCCGGCAATCACGAAAAAATACAGAAAGTTTTTGTTTATTTAGTAGTTTGTAAAAAATTTGATCTTTGAGAGCGCTGATTGTTACAATTCTATTTGGAAAAATAAATTTGTAGGTGTTTTTATTAAATAAAAAACAACTGAACTAAAATTATTGAAAATCTGCTTACATCATACAAATGCTAATACGCTTTGATTGACAACATACCAACGCCGTTGTAATGAATGAAATTAGGTAATATTATTCGAATCGACCGTTATAAACTGTGACTATTAATATTACTTTTGTAGGTTTTTTATTAGTTTTTTTTTTGTAACCAGTGTTTGAACTTATGCACAGGGGACTAACGATAAACACGTCCGATCTGTTTAAAGGTTTATTCGAGAGTAAAAGTCAAGAGTACTATATACATATAATACGAATGTGTGTGTTGATGAATCATACGAAATATTAGTGTTGCCAAGACTTCAATAATACTCAACACTCCTTCTCAATACCAATATTTCGTTTACAAAATCATACATAATTTATGTTATGCTTCAATATAAGCCCATCAACTTACAGAACTTATGATGCTTTACTTTTGGTAAATTTTTAGTCAACATATCTGCTACCATTTCATTGGTGCTCACATACTTCATTTCAATTTCTTTGTTTTTGACTACTTCACGAATGTGATGGTACTTTATATGAATGTGCTTACTACGGGCATAGTATATCGGATTTTTAGCAAGATGCTCAGCACTTATATTGTCTCCATTTACGACGATTGGTGCATCTGCTTGTAAGAAACTGATTTCTTCCAGAAATCTTTTGAGGTATATCGCTTCCTTTGCTGCTGTTGACAAAGCTACATATTCTGCCTCAGTGCTGCTCAATGATATTCTGCTTCTTTGACTCCCACGAGAATATACCATCACTCATGAAGAATGCATAGCCGGTATACGATTTTCGATCTTCTGCATCTGTGCCCCAATCTGCATCAACGAAGCCAATTGTAATGAAAAATGAGTAAAAGAAAACTGGTTGGCGAACGGTATCGCTTCGAAATTTCAAGGAAAACAAGTTTGTACCTGTTGACCTGACGGACGTGAAGTCCCCGGGACGAAGCAACGAACTCTTTGGACGAATTCGGGTCCGGTCTCTACCTGGCTAGAGGTTCGATGGCTGCTGGCAGGCCAGCTCAGTTCGGCGCGTAACGTCGTGGGTACGTTTCTCTAGCAGGTCCCGAATCTCATTTACAAAGATTCAGCCATCTGCAAAAAAAAACAATAAAAAAAATAACAGAAAAAATATCAAGTTAATAATACAATGTATATGAACCATCTAAATAGAGCGAAATGAGGTTGAGATAAAATTGTTATAAATCCATATTTTAGCATTTACAAAAAAAATATTATTATCAATCAAATTTTTTTTTTTTATATAGTTTAGTTGTGTGTATGTGTTACATAATAGTCAAAAAGGTAACATTTATTTTTGTTTGGTCAGTTGTTACCACCCTCCTGTGGTTCGTCGCCATCCCCTTGTTTGCGATAATGAATGAAAATGAAGCAACGATGGCTACGATCGGCAGTTGCATGAGTATCAATTAAATTGCATCCCCTTTTCTGGATCCTGGTGTGCCCCTTCACCAAGAGTTATTTGTATTGATAAACGAATTTATTCCGCGCGTGTGGTTAGGATTCAAATTAATTTTGACCACTTCACAGCAATCTCATATCACTCGTATTGTTGAATACAACACCGTTCAGAGATCAAAACTAGACTTTTCTGTTCAGCTGCGACCGCGAACGAAAACATATGGCAGAAAACTTGAAAGTTTCCAAATGTTGCGATTACAAAAGTAGAACACACGTGTCTTAAAGTGCCTCGAAAAATAATGATTCGAATGAAATTGCTATTTCTTATGTTTGTCCTCTCGAAGGACGACTGTATTTTGTTGACCGACAAATGTCGCACCGAGTTCACCTTGAGAGATACTTTCTTCTGGTCGAAAGGAGCAGAGCACATGTGCGGCTTGGAATGAACAACACTTCCACTGAATGAATGCGTTTCCTTCGATCCTTCACTGCCGTCTTAGCTACATCTGGCTTTAAAGGGTTAAATGTGTTAAAAATTGGGGTTCGCGCTTAACATCAATCCCCGGTTACCGCAATGATTGGCACTGAGTTTTCGCAGCTTCGCGTGCAAGATTGCCACCTTCTTCAACAACCGTTACTCTCGAAAAGGGTCTACTTGTGAAGAATATCACGCTTCCACTCCCATTTTTTTCCACATGGTCCTAGCCATTCATACTACGGATTATTCGTACAAATTTCGGCACATAACACATTCGACGAGGCTTTGATGCCTAAGTTACTAAAGTGACAAATTGGAATGGATTAGAAGACGAACTCAACACGTGTTCACATTTCAATCTCTTTGAACTTCCATTGAAAATTAATTGATTTGACGCTAAGCACGCGACGTTTTCTCAGGAACTCCCACGAAAGTTTTCAATAAACCTTTTCGGAGATTTCTTTGTTCCGTATTCACCCACGTATATCAAACGTTCGCTTTTTTTCTTTCTGCTCGAAAAATGGATCACTTCCACAGGCCATGCGACCCGATCAACCGCTCTAAATCAACTCCCTGGTCCAATCTCGTCGCTAGCAGGATCCCTGTTTTTTCGGGGCCTGCCACGACTGAACAACCGTTATCACTTGTTGCCCATGAGGCGGCATGAGGCAGTGGTGGCCAACCCAGCGGCTGTGCAACATTGCACAATAACAGATTTTCCATTCGACTGATAATGAAGCAATCCAGTGTTTTCGATAGGTATCGCAAAACATGCTTTGCGCCAGCTTCATGCTCACTATGTGGATTATCATTTCGTTGAGCCCTTTGAGATACCGAATGTAAAATATCAGGTCGAGTCGTAATTGCCAAATACATCAATGACCCAATTAATGATTTATACGTTGATGGATCAGCCTTTTTACAGGATTCATTTTCGCACTTTGTTTGGTATCCTGTAACTAGAGGGGTCGCAACAGGTCGACAATTCTGCATGCCATGCTTTTTCAAAAGGTCAATTATATATTGCTTCTGACAAATAGTAATCGCACCTGTTTCACCTTTGCGTTCGACTTCAATACCAAGGAAATAATGCAATGGCCCCTTGTCCTCCAGGCTGAATTCATTCGTGATTCTAGTCTTAATTTTTACTAAGCTTTCCTTACTTGAACTTGCTACAATTAAATCATCCACGTATACTGCGATGAAGTTAATATCATCTCCATTTTTCATTTTGTATAAACAGGGTTCGCTTTCACAAGGTTGAAACCCAATACACTTGAGCACAGAATCCAATTTAGAATTTCATTCTCGTCCAACTGTTTCAAGCCATATATTGGCTTTCTAAGGCGTAGGACACGGTCAGGAAACCGTTTGTCCTCGAAATACTCAAGTTGCTTCATATATACTTCATCGTTTAGTTCGCTGTTCAAGTATGCGGTCGAGATATCCATCTGGTGCAAATACAACTTGTGCTCGGCTGCCAATGACATCAACATCCATATAGTTGCATAACGAATAACTGGGGAAAATATTTCAGAATAATCTATTCCAAAATGTTGACTGCAACCCTTTGCCACAAGTCTGGACTGGAATCGCTCAATGCTACCATCATTATTGCGTTTCACATTAAAAACCCATTTGCATCCTATTGCCTTCTGCCCTTGAGGTAGATCTACTAATGACCACGTGTTGTTTGAAATAAGTGCGTCATACTCCTTCTGCATAGAGTCTTTCCATTCATCTCCATACTCGCTATTCAAAGCTTCATGGACTGTTTGTGAGATCTCAAAATCCATGCCGTTGATGAAACTCAAAATATTATATTGTTTTCGAGGTCTTCCCGGAGCTCCCGTGCGAACAATCTTAGGTCTACCAGGGTCTATTTTGCCTGTGTTACTGCCGCTGCTTTCTATTACATCTTCTTCAGTTGCAGATACATCAGGTTGACAAGATTCAATCGTTTGTTCTCCTGGAGCGACGCAATGGTTATTGTTGCTCAAAAACTTACTAGTATGATGGACTCTTTGCAAATGTCATTATTCAGTTTCGGGAAAACGTCTTCGACAAAGAGTACATCCCTTCTCTCAATGACTTTTCGTGAATGAGTATCAAAAAGACGATAAGACTTTGAAGTTGAAGAGTATCCCACCATAATATACTCCTTCCCCTTCGGACGAAATTTGTGTCGATGCTGCTTATCCAGGGCGATGGCCAATGAACCGAACATCTTTAAAAGACGTACATTCGGTGTTCTACCTGTCCACATTTCGGTCGGAGTTATATCACCTAGCAGTTTTGTTGGCGATCTGTTCCGCAAGTATGCCGCTGCTGCTATCGCTTCAGCCCATAATGAATCACCAAGCCCTGCATGAGATAACATGCTTCGCGCCATCTCAACAAGCGTACGATTGGCACGTTCTGCTACTCCATTCTGTTGAGGTGTGTGAACTACTGTGAGCTGACGTTTGATGCCTTGTTCTTCCAAGTATTTGTTGAATTTCATATTAACAAATTCACTTCCATTATCACTTCTGACACATTTAATTTTTCTGCTGGTTTCCCGTTCTACCATAGATTTGTTTAGAAGAAATTTATCGAAAACTTCGTCCTTCGAATTCATAAAATAAGCATGGACGATCCGAGATTTATCGTCAATAAACGTGATGAAATAACGCGACCCACCAACTGATGACTGATTGATAGGGCAACATACATCCGTATGTATTAATTCTATCAAGTCGTTTGACCGAGTTTCGGATAAATTGGGAAAAGGTTTCACCACAATTTTGCACTTCATACACGTTTCACACTTTATGCCAGCCGGAATGTTTTTCAAATGTATTCCCTGAACTAGTCCATTATTTAATTTCTTTAAGCTCAAAAAATTTAAATGACCGTATCTATTATGCCATTTCACTGCACTTTCAACAGCGGTAAACAAGCATGTGGAATTTCTGTCCCGGAAAATAAATAAGTTTTCCTGCCTATTCCCGTTCACTACAATGTGTTTATTTATATCCTTCACGACAGCGCGATTTCTTTCAAACACGACACTTAAACCACCGGTAACTGCTTTAGATACCGATATAAAGTTTCCTTGTATGCCTGGAACGTACAACACATCTTTCAGTATCACTGTGTTTGTTTGAAATCGAATTTCAACATCTACTATTCCCCTGGCTTTTCTATGCAGTTATTGCCAACCAACCTTATGTTTTCGTTGTATGCGTTGAACGACCATCTCGCTGACATCTTCTTTCACGCTCTTCTATTAATTTTGCTTTTAGTATTGGTAGCGTGGGTAATGAGTCTCGAGTTTCCATTGCCACTACAAAATTATCAAATTGTTCTGGTAAACTTGAAAGTAAAATAATCACTAGAAGCTCTTCAATTATTACGACATTGATTTCACTTAATTTTTCCACGATATTCGCGAAATAACTTATATGGTGAATTATGTTTTCACTTTCACTCATTTTTAGGTTCAACAGTTGCTTAAAAAGTGTCACTTTTCTAGCTGATTCACTTGGCTGATGAACCTCTCGAAGCTTCGACCATGCTTCCGACGCAAGTTTGCAATGTTTGATATTATTAATTTGCGATAGTTTTACACTCAACAAGATAGACGCTAAGGCCTTTTCATTTTACGTTTCCCACTTTAGAGCGTCATCAGAACTCATTGCCTCCGTTCTTGCACTGCTACCTTTAACTAGTACCCATTGTTCCGAAGGATACTTCGCATTTGAATGATACTTCGCATTTCGACACACCAGGAATCGTAATTCGAATCATCGAGTTTTTCTATTTGGAACAGAGAAGAACTTATTTTCTCGAATTGAAATCACAAACTACGAAAAATGCGAAACATTTACTGATACCCTGGGCCCATAACCTGTTTGAACTTATGCACAGGGGACTAACGATAAACACGTCCGATCTGTTTAAAGGTTTATTCAAGAGTAAAAGTCAAGAGTACTATATACATATAATACGAATGTGTGTGCTGATGAATCATACGAAATATTAGTGTTGCCAAGACTTCAATAATACTCAACAACCAGGTAGCTAATTTTAAATATTTATTTGATAGGGCCGCTTTTAAGCACTTGACATTTATAAGCATTGATTGCTAAAAGTACAAAACAAATGGAAAAATATTGCATGACAAACCGTAATTTTTTACACTTTTTTATCATTTTATAAAACGGTTAATTTAAAAGAATCATAGAAAATCTATTACGCTATTGACACATCAAGCCGAAAAAAATGCCCACGAACGTACGTGAGTATACACACATACACACACAATTCTATCCAAAACCACTTTCAATATACTCTAAAGACCTTAAAACGTAAAGATATGTTGCAAATTTAAATTTTCGAATCGATTACAGGACCAAAACTCCTCATTCAAACATAGTTTTCTTTTTTTATGAAAAAGTTAAATACTAAAACGCGTTTTGCTATGTACCACATTTGTGAATTTTAACGTTCGCTATCTTATACGTCCTCAGTGCATATGATGGTGGCAAATTTAACGCAAATGTTTAGTTCAATCGAAAAAATGTTGTAAATTTAGGAAGACATAGATTCTAACCAAGTGCGCGTTTTCACCACAAAAAATTACCAATGGTTCAGAACAGATGAATAAATTCTGTGCGGCAGGAAAAATTCATGGTATCGTCAGTGGAGTTTGCTTGATGTTATGAAGCCTTCTACGTTGAAGTAACTGTGACTCATTTAAATGATGTAGTGTAATGTGATCTGCAGTAATAAATATAAATAATAATAAAATATGCATATTTTCCTTTTATACTCGTGTTTCAGTTAGCTCTCGGTCCAAATTGAAAAACTTATGTATGGGTTTGTATGGAATGTTCTACCACAAATTATGCGAATTTAACTTACGCGGATTGATGCCGGTTCCATCTTCCGCGTAACTTCGAGGTATCACTGTAAATGTATGTGTATGGAGCAAACAACAACAAAATTTGAAAAAATCATTTGAGGAAGGTAATAGGATGATGTTATATTACAACTCCAAGGTGCGGTTTGGAAGAACATACTCGCACAGCATGCACGCAAAGAATAAAATGCGTTGCACGATTCTTTTAACTTCATATCGCTTCATATTGAAGAGTAGCCAAGTTGATAAATTGTTAAAGCAATTAGCTATTCGCGGCTTATTGAGCATCGAAAAGTATAGCTGATTTGATAACGTAACTTTGACATGAATGTAAACATCTAGTCAACGTACTCACACGGCAGATGCGTAAAGAGAAAAATTTACTCAGAATTGATTGCTTTGGCACTGCTGAATAAATGAATGAGGGTTCCTTTCGCAATAAACTTACAACATTTTCTTTATTGTACATGATCATAATTTCTTTTGTTCATATACAACTTAACCGTTTCCTTTTGGACAAAGTTATTATCCGGCATGTACGAGCAGAGAAAATTTCACTGGTTATGATAATTTAATCTCTCTTCGTGTTTAAGACTGGTGGCACGTAAAATTTTACAGATAGTTGAAGCAGCACTAGCAATTAGCCATTCCTGGCTGAACGAGCGTTAAAATTATATCTGTCACTAGAAACCACCTTTGACACTACGAAAGAACAATTGCAGAACTTATCTACTCATCGATTAACATTGCACCCTATTTATATCGAGTGTAAAAGAGACGAACAAAAATACGATACATGTAGTCACGAATCCAATTCTTCGAAACATTAAACCGTTAGCGTCATTTAAACATTTCACTATGTCTTGTCCTGGAAATAGATCTGGTTAACGTGTCAAACTAACATTTCTCATTGGATGATTTTCGGTTTGCCTTGAAAAGAGTGAAAACGCCAGCCATTTTTTAGCCTGCCGCTACAGCGGTCAAAGCTTTTATGCTTTCAAGTGGTGGTTGTGTCGAGCGTGGCGTGTGGCGCGACCTGTTCTTCGGTTTTTGGTTGTGCTGTATGGATTGATATTGATTGGTTGAAGAAACCAACGGTTACGGAAATTTTCAAAGGCTGATCGCCAGCCATCGAAGAAGGCCAAACAAACCAGGAAATAATTAATGATATTATCAACAAAAGAATCGATTTAATGTTTTATTTTATGTGCATTCCGCGATGAATTTGAATTCGACAGTAAATTGGCAGTTCAATCATCTTTATTTTAACTCACATTTATTTAAAGTCAGAGCAAAATCAAACGTTTAACCAAGAACGTGTCTGTGTCTATTTTAAAAGTTCGAAATCAATGCAACCGAAATTATATAAAAATTATGAAAATCGTATTTGAATCTATTCTGAAAAGGCTAGGCCACATGTTGTCCAAAAAATATTGTGTAAACCTGTTCAATTTTAATTAAAAATTCTCATGATTGACGATAGTAAATAACAAGTGAGAAAATAAAAATCGGATTAAGTTTATATTAAATACAATAATCTATTAAGCTTCGGTATAACCAAGCTGCATAAAATCACTTTAGATTACAATCAGAACGAAAAACCAATTGAAATTTTTTGGCCTCGAGCCGAATATGTAGGGAAAAAATTTTGTCTATCAAAGACTGGTTTTTTGGGACATCAAAGTCCTTTATGAAGTAAAAGTTGCTCGATCGATATTTGTCCAAAGATAATTGATTTTTGTGTTTTATTTTTCCTATTAAAAATTTGCATTTGCATTTATATTATTTTAAGTTGTTATATAGTTGAATTTTTATTTGCTAATTATATACTTTGATTGAAAAACATAAATAATTGTGTGAATATTTCTCCCAATTAATAACTTTAAACGAAGAGTATCTTTGAGGACCCTCCCTTCTTTGGGAGTCGTCCGTTTAAAGTAGTATGATTTTTGGCACTCTTGGGTAGGTTTTGATCGCCATATAGTGCGCGAGATAAAATTGTAGAGTAACGTAGAAGGTGTAGTCCTTAATGGTGAGTTTGTTTTGTTTGGTGCGATGATGACCTAATTTGAGGGAATGAAATTTAAGTGAGTCCAAAAGTAGAGTAACTATCCACAACATAACCCGTAGAACTGAACTGGCCTACCAAGAGAGAGAACCTAAATATTGTCTGCTCGTTGCTCCATCCGATATTGATTTACGCCCTCTTAGTTATTCACATCGTTCAAAGGATAGTTGGTCTGATATTCACGTTTTGAATTTTGGCGGATTAGAGATGTTGTCTTTGGAGATAGCCGCAAGCTTTGCTGGAGGCCAGATTTCTCCCAATTTATCAACAGTCAGTTTATACAGACCCACTGGGCGTTGATATGTACAGGACATTAACTTGACGTGGCACTAAGATTAGCCATCTGCCAATGCATCGATTCTATTAGCTGGTGCTTTGAACAAATGTTACAAAATGCATAGTAATCAAAAACATGTCTTCAGATTTACGAAATATTTAAACACGTTAATGAACGAAAAAATGGAATAAGATATCAGATTTAATTTAGCTTCGTTGTGAAGAAGATATCAGATTTAATTTAGTCTCATTGTGAAGAAGACTGTACGTAGCACTGCGTAATATTAACTTCATCAGTTGATATTTGGAATCGGATCAAATGTATCAAAAAATTCTAAAAATAAAGTGATAGCTCAAGACAGTAAAGGATATAAATACAAATCATTAGGGAAACCTAAAATATAATGCGATCAAAAATGGTCGTAATAAGAAAATTGAATAGAAAAAGCTACAATAAGAAGGCAAGTGGGAAAAAATATCAACAGCCAATAATGATAACTAGTTTTGGAAAAATCAGATATAGTAGAACTAAGTTCAAAACTTTCAATAAGAAACACATTGAAAACAAAAAAAATCCTCATCAAAATATTTGCACCTTTAATTATGTATTATAGTGTTGTACGTAAACTTAAAAAAAATTGAACTTATTAATTTAAATATCTAAGTGACATTTTACCTATTACACGACGAGAACAATAATGCATAAGTACAAATAAGTAAAGTAAAAAATGTCAAGTTGAAATGTTTCATTACACAATCGATGGTGTAGTTAAAGCTATAAATGTGCACCTCAGAGCCAGTATTTATATGGTACGGTTATTTTCAGAATTCATACTGCTAAGCAATCCCAATAATCGAATAATTTCAAAATTTTCAACCATGCTTGTATGTTGCATACTTTTAGACCATATAACAAATTTTAAAATAAAACATTGGAATATCCAATATCAAAACATTTAAACTTAGAATATAGTTATCTTTATTTTAATTTTAGTGATTAAATTATCATCATAATGTTGTATTCTCATCGAAACAGAGTACGTGAGCAAAGTTTCATAAAAACCGGTTAAGTAGAAGTAATGTAAAAACCAATCCCAAAACTTAAAGTAAACTTTCGAAGTGAAATTTAATGAAACCTTTTAAATTACCCTTGTTTTTCTTATAATTATGCAACTATCATCCTACAGAAGAACACTTAAAACATTTATTTTGAAAGTTGGGCGAGTACAATTTTTGTATTATTTATTCGTATGAGATTGACATCCGAACTATAAATAGCGAAGATTAGGAGTTTGGTCGATTTTTTGGCGAAACAATCTGATGCATATGGTACTAAGATCGACTAACTAATTGGTGAAATTAGATCAATTAACCCTTAAGGGGTTTCCCTACTTTACCACCTCAAAAAAGGTCATTTTTACGATTTTTTGAAAGAAAGTCTACAATAGATAACTTAATTTAGTTTACAATGATATTTTTTTATAATAATGGTTTAAACAAAGTCGATAAAAAAATACACATGCTGCTGCCTTGTGAAAATTTCGAGTTCGGATTATTTTAAACAGAAAATTCGAAAAAGTTCATGTTTAGTAAGATTTTGGCTATAGACCGAACTGGAATTGTTAATTATGTGATTAAAATAACAAAACGGCGGATGTTCAACAATGGAAGTCTGAAAAATGACTTTTTCCATACGTATCGTTGGATCGTTGCATAAAAATGATAGAATGGAATATTTTAACCTGAACTGGTTGGGGAGAAATTTACAACACAGCGTGCAAAAACGTCATTGCGAGAAATTCGAGTTTTAACCTTTTTTCAATTAAAAAAACCATTTGTAATTTTAATTTACGCTTATATTATAAGCCTTATTGTCCGTTGAACATTTCATAGTCAGCCATTTCAATTCAGCCGCTCAGTTCTGGTCTCTTGATGAGTCAAGGCTTCGACGTTCACATACGCGAATGCGTTTGTCATCGCGGGTATTATGGCGTTAGAGCCGATTTTCATCCCCATCACCTTCATAATTGTTGGAATTAATGATCAAATATTCAATACTAGCGTATTAAAAAGAACTTTTATTTGATATATAAATTACAACAGAAAAACTTGCGTGAATAAAAGTGTAGAATATAAATAAGTGACTATTGATATGTAACATACGATGGCTCGATATAAACTGTAAACTCTACGACCGGAAAACACTGCTTTTAAAACTGTTCTATTAATAGAAGAGAAAGTCCATCACTGTCCTTCACAACACGTGTGTACCATATTTGCTCATAGGCATCGTTACAAAAAGGTCCTTGAATAGAAACACGAATATGTAGAAAAACTCCAACACCCTTTCTCGATGACGATGAGCACTTCATTAAATTGGCAAGCCGCATTTTGCTACAAATTTCTACAAATTCACTTTGCCCAAAGGTTTTGTGAGCATATCTGCAAGCATTTCATCCGTCGGACAGTATTCAAAATTAAAATGACTCTTATCTTTTAAATCTCAAATCAAATGAAATCTGGTCGCTTTATGCTTCTAAATTTTCTTGATCCCTCTTATTTTTGAAGAAGCCTGGATCTAACGGCACGTAAGAAATCTTGACATCTGTTAGGTTGAATCGGTCCAATGATGATTTAATATATTGCGCTTGTTTTTTTCAACGTTGGGAGGTGGAAATCTTCAAAAGATACCGATCAGCTCCTGTCTCTCGGCATGCCGGATTTCTAACGACTAAAACCACCTCCGCTTCCTTCAATCACTCTTTCCATCAAAAATTTATTAATTCTCCGTATTTAAAATTTTAGGACATAGTACTTCCCAGACGATTTGAATCGGTATAAGGGATAGTACCAAATCTGTAAATTTTAGTGTCCTTTTATTTAGATTAATAGTACAGACTATATGTTTATGAATTATTTCCTGTTGATTACATTTTTGGTTTTGAGTTTAGTGGAGCTGATTGTACTTGTAACTTACTGCGAAAGTTGGTCCTGAAGGAGATATTTTTTGAGTGTCGTTTTAAAGAAAGTTGGGTTCGCTATGTTTTTTATTTTGTTCGGTAGTGTATTGTAAAACTTAGCTGCTTTGTTGAAGGGGTCTTCTTTTAGCCGATCAGTTCTGGCAAATGCTATAGCTATATTAAAATCCATCATTGTTCCGATGCACTTCTATACCGAGATATCTCTATCTCTTATTTGATATATATCTCTATCTCTTATTCGATATATATCTCTATCTCTTATTCGATATATATCTCTATCTCTTATTTGATATATCCTTCTTGCGTTTGCACCTCATACCCTTCCGGTTGAGTCATGTATATCGGTTCACTCAGTTCACCGTTTAGGAACTCTGTTTTTGCATCATAGTGCTTTACCACTAAATTGTCTTTACCCGCAATGGCGAAGAGAATGCGAAATATTGTTTGTCGCACGACAGGAGCAAAGACCTCATCGTAATCTTGACCGCACTTTTGAGAAAAACCTCTTGCTACGAGTCTTGCTTTGTACCTGTCCACGTAACCTCGCTCATTTAACTTGGTCTTGAACACCACATTGTATTGTAACGATATTGCGCCCCTGCGTCGCGGCCACGAGATCCCACGTGATATTGAGTGATAAAGATCTTATCTCTTCATCCATTGCTCGCACGCAATTTTCCTTTTTGGGACTCAAAAGAGCTTCTTCTAGTGTACGTGGATCTGCGAGTTGTTGCACAATCAACCGAGCACTTGCACCGTAAAAGTCTGGAGGTATGCCTATGTTTTCTCGAATTGATCGCCTTTGCTCTTGCACAGGTGCTACGCATGGAGGCTTCGGTTCTGTAATAACTAAGTCACACTCGTCATTAGATATAATACTCGTCAAATTATCTTGTTTATTAATATCGGACACGATAATATCTGTATTGCATATAGTTCGATGACGTCTGAAGATCTTACTGTTTTTTCAAGAAAAATCACATCACGACTAATCTTGATGCGGCCTATTTGTTGTTCAATTAAGCGATAAGCTTTTGACTCACTAGAACAGCCCACAAAGGTATATTTTTCTGCTTTTCCGTCGAGCTTCCGCCACTGTTGATCTGGCACTTTAACATATGCGTCACTACCGAAGATATGAAAATCTTCAACATTGGGCTTTTCATTATGCCTTAGTACATACGGTGTACCTTTTACAGATGGTAATTGATTTTGGAAAAGGTTTGCCGCATTTACTGCTTCTGCCCAATAGTCTTTCGAAAGATTTGCATCCGCAATCAAACATCTCGCCATTTCTAGCAGTGTTAGATTCTTCATTTCTGCAACTCCATTTTGCTGCGGTGTATATGCAGCTGTATATTGAAATAATATACTATTACTTTGCAGAAATTTGCAGAGTTCGTTGTTTACATACATCCTTCCTCGATCTCACCTTATGCTTTTTGGCGTTTTTTGAAATTGCGTCTCAACGAACTGCTTGATGAAACCAGTTGCTTCACACCTTTGTTCCAAAAATTGAACGTGTTTGAAGCGAGAGTAGTCACCGATAATCGTAATAATGTAACGCTTAGTACTTAAACTTTTGTCTGCATTGGCCGCAGACATCTGTATGTAGTAAATTTAGCGCTGCTTGAGCTCTGTGCTCTGCTTCCTCCGAAAAAGGAAACCTTGTCATTTTTCCTTTAATGCAGCTTTCACACGTTTCATTTATGCCGCAATCTCTAATCTTTATACCGGTTGCTAGGTCATTGTCCACTAATTGAGCGATTGCACGTTCGTCACGATGCCCGAAACATATGTGCCACACGTGTTGACAGTTCTCATTATGTTCTTTGAAACTCGTTACAGTACACACTATAACCCAATAGTCTTCGGGTGTTCTTTGCAATATACCCAACGGCCACTATCTCTATGTGTTTAAAGATTTTACAGCTATGTTTTTCAAACAAAAGAGAGAAGTTATCTTTCGTGAGTTTCTTAACCGAGAGCAGATTAAAATCGAGAGTAAGCACGGACAACACATTTTCCACTTTAAGGCTCATTTCCTTTTCGTCGACAACACACTTTATTTGAACCGTCCCTATACCATGCACTTCACTGCTTTTACCGATCTCTGCAAGCTGCACGTGTAACTTTACATTACAGTTTAATTCAGTGAATAACTGTAACTTATTGCACATATGACTTGTAGCTCCTGAGTCAATAAGCCACACATCGATATGTTGCCTTTTAATATCGACACTTAAATATGAGCTTTCTTTAACCATAAAAAGTCAAATCTTAATTGGGACACTCTGAAACTAGATTTGCCTTTTCCGAACTTTTATTTCCCTTTTTTGTAGCCATCTTTTGAACTTTTCACATTCCCGTTTAAAATGACCAACTGATTTGCAAAAATAACATGATTTTTGCCATTTTCCTTTAATTATACCTTTATACATTGTGTGTAACGCAGATTCGTCACTAGGCGCAGAAGCTCCCTTGTTCTCTTGCCGTCTCCAATATTCCTGCAATAATCTATCCTTTACGAATTGCATCGTCAAGTCGCTTTCGCTTCTGCATTCTTGACTATTTATTAACGGACTGTATGTGTCGGGCACACTACTCAAATGTAAATCTATCTGCAACTTATCCTATAGGGTCTCGTCGAATTTCGCGAGTTCATCGATAAGCGTCAGCAAACCTGTGATGTGAGTTTCCATATCACCATTTTCGGCCATACTCAACTTAAAGATTCGCTTGTATAAGTGAATCACGCCTGATAGAGTAGTCTTTTTGTAGTGATCCTTGAGCCTTTTCTAAACATCCTTAGCTGACATAGCGCCTTTTACGTACAAAAGTTGATTATCCTCGATAAAAAGAATGATCGTTGAACGAGCTTTATCATCATGCTTTTTCCAATCATTTTCAGTTTTAGGATCATTACTAATAACATCCCACAAATTTTCGCGAATTAAGAGTCTTTCCATTTTTGGCTCCAAGTAGAATAATTTTTACCATTCAGCCTTTGCACAGCAGCCTTAAAGAAATCTGCCATTTCTAAGAATGTATGCGATGCCAAAAAGTCAATATTTAACTTAACTTTACTAGACTGTCTTTAGATTGACTTTATTTCTACTTTTAACACTGGTCCCATAACCAGTTTGAATTAATGATCAAATATTCAATACTCGCGTATTAAAAAGAACTTTTATTTGATATAAAAATTACAGCAGAAAAACTTGCGCGAATAAAAGTGTAGAATATAAATAAGTAACTATTGATATGAAACATACGATGGCTCGATATAAACTTAAAACTCTACGACCGGAAAAACACTGCTTTTGAAACTGTTCTATTAATAGAAGAGAAAGTCCATCACTGTCCTTCACAACATGTGTGTACCATATTTGCTCACAGTCATTGTTACAAAAAGGTTCTTGAGTAGAAACACGAATACGTAGAAAAACTCGAACAATAATATTTTTAAAATAGGTCTCATTTCTTCGTTGAAGACACAAGTTGAAATTTTGGTTGCGATTTCAACAATATTTTGACCGTTATACAAATGCTTTGGTGCTATACTCCAAACACAATGGTTGAAAGTTTCGTTATTGTTTTGCGTATTGCCACCGAGACAACTTTTCAATAAATATTGTCGTGTTAAATCGTCATATATTGGTTTGAAAATGTATTGAATATCTTCAAAAAAAGCAGGAGGGTGCTTATAATTTATTTAACTCTTCTGATACTTGCACCATGAATCGGGACCTTGAAGGTAGTATGCATGTGACGGTTTCTAGTCAGTTGAGTTTTTGTGGTAATGCTGCTAATATTTTCTTACGCATACCTTTTACAGAGTTCAGATTGCTAATCCGTAATATCAAGGTTAAAATTTCGGTTCATTTTTTTTGGAGTGGCAGTTTCCTTTTTTTATCAGTTCCCGTGATCGCATGAACATTTTTACAATATCGTCTACCTCCATATTACCGGAGCTACCTTCATGATTGGCAGTACAGATATGACCATCATACCACGACGAAAATACGGTATCAGTTATAGAAAGTTGCGTGTTCTCTTGATGAGCCATAATAGAATGAAATCTTTATAAAATGAAAGACTTGGTTTTTTTGACTCACAAATTTTATTATTAGCACGACGCGTTTTGATCCTTAGATCATCTTCAGGTTACATACAATGTATAATATTTCTTGGTTTTGTTCTATAGTAATTAATGGTTGAAGGAGTGGTGATTGGAAGGGAAGGGTAATATCAATTAGCAGGTTTTCCTTTCTCTTTGTTGCCCGCCTAATCTCAAGGCATTCCAGGTAGTCTAGCTTTTTCCCTTTGTTTATTTTATGTAGGATGCTAATATTGTTAATGCTAAAATCATGACCTGTATCTAAAATATGTTGGTCTATCCCAGAATTTGGATTAACCTCTCTAGTTGCTTTGATATGCTCATTGTATCTAATTTTAAAGCTCCTACCTGTTTGTCCTATATAAGCTGCATCGCAATTATTACAGGATGCACGATACACTCCTGAATGAGAAAGGGGATCATTTTTGCTTTTGTTGTTAAATAGTTTTTTTTTAAATTTAATTCTAGTCGAATGAATAAAGGATAATTCAGTGTTGTATTTTAAATATTTGGACAATTTACTATTGATGGGGCCTACGTAATCTAACTTCGGTACGGTAGTTTCTTTTTTGTTCTTCCATTTTTCGCATTTTTTACATTAACTGGAGCGTATATTGGCATCTAATGAGTTCCGGTAAGTTTTCAGATCAATTTTATAACACTAATTAGCGAAGAAAACCATTTTTTTCTCAAGGGTGATCTCCAGAAACAAAAAGAATATCTTACGGTTCTCCTGCCGCGGAATTTGCATCCTTTTGTTCCTTCACAGCATTGCGCGTAACAAAATCATAAATGCTCGAGACGGCAGTATCTATGTTTTGGACGGCTTTTTAATAAGTTTGGCTATATATTTTATCCAACTCAAGGAAAGAACAAATTACTCCTACACCAGCTTGGCCAATACCGATTTAACGCATCACGAAAATATGACGACGGTTTATTTCATAACCGGTTTCAACAATGTTACATGAGTTAAATTTTAAAACCGAGACCACGCTATCCATATTTAGAAAATTTAATGTCTCCGTCACAAACTTTACATTTAATTTATGTCTCTGAAGTTGAAAATACAAGGAAAAACTGTCAAGCTCGTCATTGTTGTCTAGTGTCTGTCGATTTTTGGAGTTTTGCAGCAGAAGCACTCGTATAATCTATTTTTACCTCATCAGAATATCTATTTCCTTAGAATTTTCTATTTGCTTCATTTGTTGGCCGTTTATATGTTATTTTATCATGTTGCTTCCTATCCATAATTTAAAATTTAAAAAAAATACAAAAACAAACACGCAGATCTATATATTCCATTACTTTAACGTTCAAAACAAGACTAACTATACAAATATTCCATTCTAAAGGAACCCAAACGATTGACATATATTATAATACATTCATATAATGAGGGGGAAATATAATAAGAATGACAAAGTGTCTCACACCCACGCTATAGCTACTTTTCGCGCTCAAGCGATGTTCAACGAAAAACGTATGTATCGACTGAATGAAAGCTACAATCTTTACGAGATTTTTACACAATACTTCTGAAATCAAGTACTTCGAGAAATGGCAAGGCAAAGGTAAGTTAAAGTTAAATTTTAAAGTTATAAAGTAGGGGGACTCCTTAAAAACGAAAATTTACAACTAAAAGAACTTGTTACCAATGAAACTTCCGAAAACAAATCGCAGCACAGAAACCAATTAGATAATGGTATCAAGTTGAATGACATCAATAAAAACTCGTTCAAAGGACGTGATAGAAATTTTCAAATCTGTAGAAAAATACATTGACGTGGATTCAACCACTACAACTAGATCTTGTGAAAATGGCAATAAAAAATTCTGGAAGAAAATCAAAGAAATCATAGGGAATAGAAACTATTCTATACAAATCCTAGCTATTAAAGACAAAAATAGTTGCATAATTTCAGATGCGTTGGAAATTTTACAGCAGTTTAATTCACGCTTCGTTTCAATAGTAGCAGAGACCTAATTCATGGACAAAATCGTCTATAGTAAAGAGTCGTTATTAAGAACCTTGGCCCAACAGCCTAGTTTGCCCGATAATTAAAGAAACTACGTTACAAATCTTTATTCCTTTAAGGCGTACAATTTATCATAAATAAATAAATAAAATATTGTTACTTTCTCCGCAATCAGTCACGCGGTGGATAATTAATCGAAAGTCTCATTAATTTGAAAGTTCTTCCACAGGCCATCCACAAGGTAATCTATGCCGCAATGAATGGCACCGCATAGTGGCAGTCCCGATTAAAAATTTTCATGACCCAACACACCGAGTTGTGGGTGAGAAGAAATAACGTATTTGCCTCAAATTCGACAACCATTACCACTGCACATAACGCATTGCTGAGGAAATCAATTACAAAATAGAATGTCCACGTTTAATTCTTTTATCTTTATTTTCGACATATAAACTAATAATTCATATTGTTAAACTTCTCACAGGTATTATATTATGTTTTTTTATATAATTCAATTTTTATTTTATATCGCTTTAAACTATTCAAGAGAGAAAGAAATTAACTAATTTAAATAAATATATTCTCTGTTTTTGTATCGCGCAAAATCGTTAAAACATACATGTTTTTCTTTAAACAGATTGAAATATATACTACCTTAACTCACGCCAATTTTCATGTCCATAAAAAACATCTCGCGCTCAACTATTCTCGCAATTTTCAATAATTCATACAGATCGTTTCCTCACCTTCACAGAAGTTACTTATTGGTTTGAATCAAAGGTTAAAAACGCGGGTGATATCTTATAAAGTGTGAATCCTGGCTGAATTCATGCTATGTGCAATAGCCCTTTTGAACAGTACAAACATCGCACTTAGACATCTAGGCACGTTAAATCATATTTACTCGCGTTGATCGTACCACCCTATCTAATACTCCACTGACTGATTCCTACTTGAACTACAAGCCAGTGCGACACTCGAGTTTTACTCGTATACGGATTTCATTTATCCAACTTAACAGGAACATCCACGGCGTAAGTATATATCCGCCTTACCAGGCACACAAAAAAATCTCATCCATTCGCCGATTAACCTCAAGCGCAGGTCACGATGTGATATTTTCTCTCTACATTTCCCTTCGTTTGGTCGGTTTTTGTCAGACTCTCATTATTGCTCATATCTAATATGTATTAACTCCACACTAGGAGACAGTATCCTAAGAAGGCGGACGTGCAGAGGCACCCCGCAAGGTGGGGTGCTATCACCCCTTCTATGGAACTTAGTGGTGCACAAACTCCTGTCAACAATAGAAGCGACTGGGTGCAAAGTCGTAGCCTATGCAGACGATATTGCAATAGCAATATCGGGTAAATTCGTAAACACCCTATCTGAAAGACTTAACTTTGCCCTGAGTATTCCAAGTGGGGCAAAGAGTGCGGTCTGAAGATTAATCCGCAGAAAACGGAATTTGTGCTGTTCACAAAAAGGTACAAAATTCCACGATTTCTCCCACCCAAACTCGATGAGATAAGCCTCATACCGTCTCATCAAGTTAAGTATTTGGGTCTAATTCTGGACTCCAAGCTCGCGTGGAAAGCGAACATAGAAGAAAGAACGCGAAAAGCGGCATGCGCAATCTACTGCTGCAAAAGAGCCATTGGGAAAAAGTGGGGATTGAAACCAAAAATCGTATCATGGCTCTATACGGCGATAGTGGAACCAATTCTTCTGTATGGCGCAGTTGTTTGGTGGCCAGCTATTGCAAAAACATCCAATGCAAACCTGCTAAACAGGGTCAGAAGGATTGCAGCTATTGCAATCACCGCGGCCTTGCGCACTACCCCGACAAAAGCACTGTTTATGCTATTGAATTGGCTCCCGACGGAGCTCCTTACGAGACAGCAGGCCAAGTGCTCTGCGATTCGACTGAAAGCACTACATCTCTGGCAAGAGGGAAATGTTGGCCACTCCACCATACTTCGGAGGGATGGACCAACGCCAGGGGAAGTAGACCTTGCGCCCCCGATTCCCTGCTTTCATCATAGTTTCAGGTCAGTCATCCTAAGCAGGGATGACTGGGCAATAGAAAGAGGTGGGATGCAGGAATCGGTCGACATCTACACTGATGGCTGCAAAATGGACGGAAAAGTTGGCTGTGGTGTTTTTTTCAGAACAGCTAGGCCTGAAACTATCCTTCCGGCTTCCAGACCACTGCAGTGTTTTTCAGGCAGTAGACTGGCTGAGAAATCAGAAAATTTCCATAAGAAACCTGAATATTTTCTCCGACAGTCAAGCTGCTATCCAAGCACTATCCAACGTGTACACCCCATCCATGATGGTAATGGAATGCCATACACAGCTGAACGTGATGTCACTTCACTGTGAAGTGACTCTACACTGGGAACCGGGACATAGTTATATACCGGGAAATTGCGAAGCGGATGCCTTAGCGAGAGCTGGCACTGTGCTCCAGGAGTATACTCTCACACCCCAAGTTGGTCAACCTCTAGCTTCTATAAAGCTAGGATTTAAGCAGCATTACATCAAGGCTGCAAATAGAGCTTGGTTGTTGGAGGAAACCTGCAGGACAACCAGGCAAACTTGGCGTGCACTGAGTTCCAGACGCACCAAGCAGCTCCTGAACACGAGTCGTGAAACCTTGAGTTCTATCGTGTCCATACTGACGGGGCACTGTCTGATTGGCAGACACGCAGCGTTCCCTTCAACGATTTCTGCCGGAGTTGCAGATCGGAAGAAGAGGAAGAGACAGTCCTACACTTTCTGTGTGAATGCCCGGCACTGTCCAGGAAACGCATGAAAACCTTAGGCTCACTCTTCCTGGACAGCCTCACGGAAGTAGCTGATTTGAATATCGGCTGCATAGCCGGCTTCATGCGAGAATCGAAATGGTTCTCGTCATCTCACAGGTTCTAGTGCCGCCCTCGTCTTTTTGTGGTATCACAATGGGCCTATCTTGGCCTAAGTGAGCCATCTTTTTGACAAAGAGGGCTGCCACTACAAGCAACCAACCAACCAATATGTATATGAATGCGAGAGGGGTGGATGCCAGCTTTAAATACGAGTATAAGATTTTTCAGCAGGGTTGACCGATATGCTTCAAAAACATGGTTTTGAGATAAAAGCTGATGAACAATGATAACTAATGGTGTGTAACCTGCAACAATATATCTAGATAGTTTTAGTGAATCTTTGGCCAGTGTGCGCGGTAGTCGTGGCAAAGAAAAACCATAGCATATAATAATATGATAAGAACTATATTAAAACCAAAGGTAAGAGGATCGCGGCCTCATGCGACGCGCTGAACGGTAACCGAATAAGAAGATTGATTCGTTGGTTGAAACGCCTTTTATTTATTCCTTGAGTGCTGAGTCTGCAGCGTCAGTTCTCGAGAAATTCGCGGTTTGTGCGCGTTCGATTCGGCTGCAACTGAAAAACGTCAGTGGTTGCTTATCTGGCTCCTTCACATGGTGCAATCCTCAATGTATGAAATTGAAGACGAAGTTTTGTGTGCGCATTCCTTGTGGCAGCCGATTAAAAATCACTGCCGCGCACAGTGCCAGGTGGTGGTGATCGAACATCACATTACTCCCTCTGTAGTAGAGAAGCCACGATAAAAAGAAGAAAATAATCGCGTTTGCGTGCGTTGAGGCGCATCGTATTAGGTTACATTGTGTAGTACTACATTAATTCGATGATTATACATTATATAGTAGTTGAACTGCCGTGGAGAGCGTCTTCAATTGCTTTTGAATTGATGCCGTTGATGCCGTCATATGGTGGTGAAAACGGTGGCTTCATCTTGTCGTTGCGCCTAAAGACGTGGGTGCATATTGTGAGATCCTTGCTGACGAAAACATCAGCTGAACCGTGATGCGAAGTGTTACGCGGACGCAATGATTGCATGTGCGACCGTAAGTCACGCAGGAAGTCTGTTTCGTTGACGGAAGGGTGGGAATCGGTGAAAAACTCCCCAGGAAGACGAAGTACTGTACCGTATACCATTTCTGCGGTAGTTGAATGAATGTCTTTCTTTAGGGCCGAACGTAGCCCCAAAAGGACTAAGGGTAAGGTCTTCGTCCAATCGCTATTTTTATGACATCATATTGTAGCTTTAACACTCCGATGCCATCGCTCAATGATCCCGTTTGATGCTGGGTGGTATGGAGTTGGACGAAGATGCGTTGTTCCCAGCATTTTGGTGAGCTCCCTGAATATTTGACTTTCAAACTGTCGTCCTAGATTGGTTCTCACTTTGACCGGGACTCCGAAACGGCTAATCCAGCCAGCGTGTGTAACGATCTATCACTGTCAGACAATACCAATAACCCTCACTTGGTGAAAGGGGCCCGACAAGATCGATATTAAGGTGTGAGAAACGTTCGTCTGGTAACATAAAACGATGAACTGACGATTTGGCGAACTGGCGCCCTTTCTGTTACGTTGGCAGTCCAGGCAGGTTCGGACGAAGGAACTTATGTCGCGATTCATGCCTGGCCAGAAAAATCTGTCGGTGATTAGCTTGTGTGTAGCTCTGGCACCTGGGTGTGAAAGTCGATGCAGGTTGCACATGACTGATAAGCGAAATGATTGCGGGACGGGCGAACTCGAGCTTCTGTAAGAATGCAGTAAAGTGACCAAGAACATTCATCTAAAGTTTGCGTTTTCCACTCCAGAGGCTGCTTGTAGCTAGTGCAGTCGCGAAGCAAGGAGCTTAGTTCGTTGTCGTCTCTTTGTGCTGAGGCCAAAGCGCAGAAATCCGTAGCCTGAATTATGTTGACTCGAGATAGGTAGTCTGCCGTTGCGTTTTCCTCACCAGTGATGTGATGAACGTCGATGCTAAAGTAGGCGATGTATTCAAAATAACGCTGCTGGCGTGGAGAAGTTTCTGTTATTAATCACCATGTTGCTGAGACGTTGGGATGTGTCAGAGAAGAAGCACTCGCAAGTACGCTTTTACATGCATGAAAAGCTGTTATCGCCTCTGGCGTTCACGTCAGCTCTATCTTATCCTTCCGTTTATTTCCGGGAATAAGCGCCTGTAGTAGACTTTGGGTTTGAGCTGCGTGCGGAGGACATCTTCGGTAGAAATTGACCATTCCCAAAAATGACCTTAGCTGGTTTGCGGTTCGTGGCCTGGGCGTTGCTAATATACCTTCCGCTTTCTCAGATAAGGGTTCGAGGCCCTCTGAAGACATTAGATGGCCGAGGAATTTAACTTTGGATTAGCCTAGCTGGCATTTCTCGACGTTAATTGAAAGCCGGTGTTTCCTAAGTCGTTCAAAGACTTCTGAAAGGTGTTATCGATGTGTCTCGTGGTCTGGCGAGTAAATGAGGTTATCGTCGAGATAAACGAAAATCTAAACTAGTCCGCGTAGAATCTCGTGCATAAATCTTTGGAAAGTTTGTCCAGTGTTGCAGAGGCTAAAGTCATAAACGTGAATTCAAAGAGGCCAAACGGCGTGATTACAGCCGTCTTCGGGATGTCGCTTGGCTCTACTGAAATTTGGTGGTATGCTTTCTAGAGATCCACCAGAGAAAAAACTTTCATTTCGTGTAAAACGGCGGTGCAGTCTTGCAGGAATCCAATAGGGTAACGGTCTGAAACTGTTCATGCGTTAAGCGCACGATAGTTCCCGCAGGGGCGCCAATCACCATTTGCCTTGCGCACCAGATGCAGGGGGCTTGACCATGAATTTTTGGAACGACGACATATTCCTTGTTGCATCAGAAACTCGAATTCTTTTTTCGCTGCTGCAAGTTTGTCGAGGGATAGTCGGCGCTCTTTTACGCGTATGGGTGGACCTTTGGTCACGATGTGATGCGTGGTAGCGCATTTTTGGTCGTAATGCGGAGAAAGTGAGGTAATGTAGTGGTATTCCGACAATAGGGAACCGCATTCACCGACTTTACTAACTAGGAGAGGACCAGGTTATGGAATCACAGATTTGGACGAAATTTGGCACATAAGTAGAAGACGTCAAGGATATTCGATCCTTAAAATATTAGAGCGCAACACTCGTCCTTTTTTGAGAAAAACGTCCTTAAAGTTTTTTGCGTTGCTATTGTATTATTAAGTTTTCACAACTGACAGGATGTGAGCAGTCTAGGTAGGAAAGGCACTAGCACGCGATCAAGGGGTCGTGTGTTCGATCCCCGGTCGGGGTATTGATTTTCTTTTTGAATTATTGTCGTCGTCGTCGGCGTCGTCGGCGTCGTGTGTTCGATTACCGGGGTGAGTATTGTTTTTTTGAATAGTTGTGAATGTAAATATTTTATGGTGAATCAGCAATGTTCACTTACAAATACATTTATTTTTACAAACCAGCAAATTATTCGATTATTTAGATATGTAAATTATACTGAAAACTCATTGTTAAACGGATAGAGTCTAAAAAACTGTTGTAATCGAAGCAAAATGATAGCTAATGGTAAGATCATCCTTTGTTCCTCGAATCAATCCTGCTTCCTCTTCGTGCCTCAAAGCCAAGTCGGCAAAAGTCAATAAACCAGGGTGACGCCCAACGTGGCCATGAATGCTATGATGTTGAATAATTGACCACCATAACATTTATGACTCGATACAATGGGCGTCACCGTGGTTTATTGGCTGAACGAACAGTTTGCTGTTTTGGAAAAATAAATGTATTTGTAAGTGAACATTGCTGATTCACCATAAAAAACTTACATTTACAATTATTCAAAAAAACAATACTCACCCCGGTAATCGAACACACGACGCCGACGACGACGACAATAATTCAAAAAGAAAATCAATACCCCGACCGGGGATCGAACACACGACCCCTTGATCGCGTGCTAGTGCCTTTGCTACCTAGACTGCTCACCTCCTATCAGTTGTGAAAACTTAATAATACAATAGCAACGCAAAAAACTTTAAGGACGTTTTTCTCAAAAAAGGACGAGTGTTGCGCTCTAATATTTTAAGGATCGAATATCCTTGACGTCTTCTACTTATGTGCCAAATTTCGTCCAAATCTGTGATTCCATAACCTGGTCCTCTCCTAGTAAGTGAATACGGTTCCCTGGATTTGCGCCACCGAAGTGATCTTGGTTTCGCTATCTATTAGCCGTTGACCACGCATGTCGACACGTAGTCCATATTTTTTTATTAAATCGGCACCCATATTGAGTGAAGTGACATCCGCTATAATGAAAGACCAAGACGGTCTTCGCAGTCTCAAGTTTAGTGTTAGGCGTCGTTCGCCGTACGTGCGTATGAGAGTGCCGTTAGCTGCGAAAAGGTTAGGTTAGTTATAGGTATAGTTCGCGCGCTAGCCGCCTCTTCTAGCGAGTAAGATTTTAGTTTTTTTTAGTTTTTTGAAAAACTACAAGCCGCTCTGCACTTTTCCGCGGCACTTCCGAACTCTTGATGGTATCAGCAGATGCCTTCGGTGGTTTTTTGTCCATAGGATGAAGGCTGAGGACGTGCTTGCCGTATGTCGCGAAGAGGGTGCGAACGAGAGCGGCTTCGTTCCCGCTGCGTAGGGAATTGAGTGTGAAAGTCTAGCACGTTAAATCGTTTAGTTAAACGGGCTATTCGAGCAATTAAGTCTTCGATTCTGGGATCTGTCGGTGTGGACGATGGTCTACTCACCGCGGTCACACAAAAAGGCGTCGTGAATTGAATTTGCTCGTGCACACGATCTACGATAATTGTCAACTCTGACAGCGCGACGTTACTTGCTGAGAGGATAGCATTTTGGCCTGGGGGTAAGACGACTTAGCCATATTTGTCTAAGCATCTCGTCTGGGAGACATCGCCCAGCGAGTGCACGCACCCGGTTGAGAAGCTGCGAGGTTTTTTGGTCTCCCAGTTCTACTTCGGCTAGAAGCTTGTGCATCCGTTGCTGATCCGAATCACCGAGGGTCGCGTTAATTGCCTTCTTGGGGGTGACGTATTTGTGGACCTGTCGTGAATTCACTATATGGTCGCGCACTGGTTGCATCACGCGAGGCTCTAAACCGGTCACCAAGAAAAATTTACTGTGGTTGCTGGTAATTCGACTGTTTGCAAAGGCAGCTTCCACTTGTGAAAACCACAACTCGATATCTTCGCTCCAAAAAGGAGGCATGCGCACTGTTTCCATACCGATTTCACTGGAATCGACCGTGAACGGAAAGGGATCGGTAGGATCTGAGTCTCACTCGCGTGACGGGACCGTCTTGCTTACGTTGGGCGAAGGGTTCGACATGTTGAATTGGATTTTGCGATTTCAGTCGTACGCGGAAGATGCCACTTTGTGGTTGAAAATTCAGGAAAAGGGCACTTGATAGTTTCACTATGAAGGGAGCACCGCAGGCGTGAGTGCACTGTCTAACGAATGGACCTTAGGTCGTGGACGTTGGAGTGTTAAGGGCACGTCGGTTCACTCCTCGAACGTGGTCACGGTGGAGTCTGTACGCGAAAGCGGCGGTGTGGGTTAACAGCACGGCGACTAGAAGGCACTCCAGTTTTTCACTTTGAATCGCTTATGAAGAATGAACGACCATCGTATTGGTCACGTCACCGACAACGCAAAACCGAATATGTCGCACGAAAGAAAACCTGTTAGAATCGCACGATAACCGTCGAAGTACCGCTTAAAAGAATCACTCGGGTCGCGTTTGGCGACTACGCATGCTCCTGGCAGGATCGTCAAGTGTGCGCGGTAGTCGCGGCAAAGAAAAACCGTAGGATATAATAATATGATAACTATATTTAAATCAAAGGTACGAGGATTGCGGGTTCATGCGACGCGCCGAACGGTAACTGAATAAGAAGATTCATTCGTTGGCTGAAACGCCAGTTCGCCTAAGTTCTCGAGAAAATCGTGGTTTGTGCGCGTTCGATGACCACGCATCCGGCCGCAACTGTAAACGGTTGCGGTTGCTTATCTGGCGCCTTCACATGGTTCAATCCTCAATGTCTGAAATTGAAGACGAAGTTTTGTGTGCGCATTCCTTGTTGCAGCCGATTAAAAGTCGCTGCTGCGTACAGCGCCAGGTGGTGGTAATCGAACTCCACAAATCTATAATAGTTCCCAAATACGAGGGAAAAGAAAAAAAGAAAAGATCTAAATAATCGATCCATCATCTCATGTCTGAAACATAATTATCAAAATTCAGAAAAATCACTAATCAAATAATTCATAAAAGGCCAATTTTATTTTTTAATGTTAAATTTACAGTTGCCGCAATAATAAACTGCAAACTTTTGTTCGCTGTATATTTTTTTTTTGGCAAGAACAGCTTGAAAAATATGCTTTTCTGTTGTTCTCGCATATTCTAATTTTAGCAACTAGGCTAAAATGAAAAATGACGACCATTAAAGGCTAAACATTGCTTCTAGACAAACTTAATGTTCCTACTAATCTTGTTATGTCCAGATATTTTTATCAACAACTCTTGAAATATTTAAAAGAAACAAAAATCCATTCAAAATTCCTATTTCGTGAAAAGCACTCACGAAGAGTATTCGGGATCATTATTCAGAGCAAACTCATAATCCCCAAGAAAATCTTTTCGGTTCGCGAACATGTTTGATTTTTTGAAGAAAATTCGAGGAATCCGCAGAATGAAACACATTCAGGATTTGATACAATATTGTGAAAGCTCATGGATAAAATTTCACTCGGGCATATTCCTAGTAATTTATATATTTATCACTTTTATTTCTTCTCCTATTCGAAACTTTTAAAGTATTTTATAATACGGAAACCTAAATACATACATGCAATCTGAATTAGAACCTATATTATTTGCAAAAATTATAACGTATTATTTTTAAAAATGCGTGCTATTTGATCCAAACACCATAAGGGGGTTACGAAAATCACACTTATTTCCAAGAAAGAAAGCAAAAAAATAATAATAAATAAAAATAATTGTACGTCAGTTATATACTTTAATCTTTTAAATCAGTTTGGCGCATTATGTATTCATTTTTGGCCTTGAACCTCTGGGAATAAGATGTCGTTGGTTGTTTCACTAGTTTTGGCCCTGAATTTCATTTTATTACCTGAGATTAGGCGCCCTTCGGCGGCCGCTACTTAACTCAGTCGGCGTTCTGTGTCAGTCTGGAATGAAGAGGACCACGAGGAAACTCCCACACTATGATAAAATAAGACCCTCAATATTCATTTCGTGTTTCACTGTTTGTATAACTAATTAAAATTGAATATTGTTTTTTTCGTTTACTTGATGAAATATTTTTGTACTTTCCATTTATTAGATAGTAATACTAGACATAATCTCACTTTTTCTTTCATCATTATACATAAAATCTAATGATATAATCTTTAGTCACGTCAACTCTTCATAATTCGACTGCAATAGGATGTCCTAGCGATGTAACCTGCTCGATTTGTACATTCGCGTACGTGGGCGGCAAGCCAGCCGTTTATGTCCCCTGCATACATATGTCAATACATTCTGTATGAAACAATGGTTGGGTAAAAATACGAGTTGCTTCTTGTGTCAAAATTTATGTAACCGCAGAGACATGTTGCCTTTCCAGCCGCAGCATGCGAGCTCAACCAGCTCCAATATTTATGGGTCGTGCCTTGACCATTAAACAACGGTAGACTATGAAGCGTCTCGGACTTCGTCCGAACACCAACGCGTAAATCACTCGAACATATCTCTCAGACGATGTTTCCACGATTGACGAAATGACCGTCACACCAACCCCAGTTGTAATGAAATCGAGTTAGCGTGAACGATATCCCGACGAAATTTCAAGTCAACAAGAATTTCGTCTCGTTGGTCTCATGGGCGTTCAGTCTCGGGGACGAGGCAACGGAACCTTTTGTCGTACAGACTAAGTTGGTTTTGACCTCTACCCAGCTAGAAGTGCGATGGCTACTGGCAGGCCAGCTCATCTCGGCGCGTACTGTCGTAGGGTGCGTTCTCTAGCATAATCCCGGATTCCATTTTTTTGCTACTTCCGGAAAGAAAGCAAACTTCAGCAGAGTTTGCCAGACGCAGATGTCACTGCCTGGGCCCGCCGTCTTATCGCCAAGCACTTGCGTGTCCGCATATGTTTTGCGCGCTGGGCCCACCAAAACCTACCTCAGCCGTGGTGAAGCTTACAGCCCGAAAAGCTAGAAAGCTCAAAGATGAGGTATTAATCCATGTTTATTTTTCTATTCATGATGATGCATTCAAATGTATCCTTAATACTCTGATTAACACTACTTAAATTGTAATAATGCAATATTAAGAAGAAACAATACTAATTCATAGAAAAAAAAGAAAAGGAAACATGATAATTGATAAGAACATCTAAAGTTATCGGTACGAATAATAAGAAAAAGAAAGCTTAATTCATACAAAAAAAATTAAACGAGATAATTGATAAGAAAAACTAAAGTGGACGGTACGAGTAATAAGAAAAAGAAAACTTATTTCATAGTAAAAAAATGAAACAAGATAATTGATAAGAAAATTAAAATTAAAAGTACGAAGAAGAAAAAAATCTATACAAAAGAAAAAAATGAAACAAGATAATTGTAAAGAAAATTAACAATGGAAAGAACAAATAAAACCCAAAAAATTCATTTTTAGTTCCGCGGTGACGACGAGCACTCTTCATCGCTGGTGCTACAAAAGTGTTATAAATTTTAAAAAATGCATAATTATTCTGCATCACGCTCATACATATGTGTGTGTGTATAATATAATAAAATTTAAATCTGTATGTACGATACAATAAAATATAAATATGTATGTATGATATAATAAAATATAAATCGGTTTGTATGATGTAAAAAAATATAACTCTGTTTATATAATATAATAAAATATAAATCTGTATGCAATACAGTGCACGAAATTCGTTTAGCCGCATCATATTTGTTTCATTTTGTCAAGCAAGTATCACCAAAAGAAAAATAATGAATATACCAATACTTAGTACACACAACCTTATTTCAAATCAGCTACAATTTATTTATGAAGAAAATAACATGTCAAGATAAAATGGAAGAAAGTGATATTTTACGATGAAATTCGTATAACCGCAAGTAAAAAAAAGCAAAATCATTCAAAATAAAGAGATAATGTAGATATACAAGTTATTTAGTATTTAGTGTAACCACTTTTGTTTGCAATAGTCGCGAAAATTCTGCCCGGCATTGAACTCACTATAGTGTCGATCGTGTCCTTGGTGATGTTGCCCCAGGCAGTATTTGTAGCATCCTTGATGGATTTGGTATCTTCGTATTGCTTGTTATTTTGATAAATCTGCCGTGCCGATATACCCCACAAATTCTCAAATGAGGGCTGCATGCAGGCCACTTGATCAATTTTATGTCATGAGATAAAAACCATTCCCTTGTTTTGTTACTCACATGCACAACTGCATTATCCTCCTGGAAAACGAATTCCTGGTCTTCAACTACATCCTCTACGTATGGTATAAGAGTTCCCTTTGGGAAGTTATTGTAATGGGGTCGATTTTGCGAATCCCAAATTTTGACATATCTCCACGTTTTAAGGTCTCTAGAATCCAAATCCATCGTTTTTAGAGAGATGTCTGTGAGTGTGTATGTAGGTATGTGCGTATGTACGTATGTACGTATGTGCGTTCGGAATAATTTTTCGTCTCGATTATCTCGAGAACCAAAGATCGTATTGACGTGGGACCGGTTTTAAACGACGCGTAATTACGTAACGTAGAACTGAATGACTTTTCAGCAAAATCGGTTAAGCCGTTTTTTATTTAGGATGAAAAAACTGAAAAACGAATAAAAATTGCTTATTTTTAAACTGTTGATACGCACTATTAATTCGTGCAGATACCAAATACCTACATAGTAATGTTGTTATTATTGTGTGTTTTAGCAAAATTCTGATCAAATTTGTAAAAAATATTATTTCAAGAAAAAAATAAAGATTAATTTATGAAATTCCAAACTTATATTATCAGGTTTGGGTGAATGGAAGTAGAGACGCTAATGCAGTTAATAATTGGATATTGTTATAAATAATTTAATATTGTTAATAACAATCAAATAATATTAGTTACAAGTTGATATTGTATATATAAAGTCAATTATATTTATTCAGTAACGATCAAACATTCTTAATAACGAATGATTATTGTAAATAATTAAATACCCTCAATAATAGTTCTGGATTCCGAAGCCGAAATGAAGAACGAGGTTGAGGACGAAGTGGAGGACAAGAAGGATGACGAGGACGAAGAGGACGAGGTTGCCGAGGCTTTGGTAGAGGATGACCAGGTGACGAAGACGTCTACCTCTACCAAAGCTTTTATGGTTAGATAAAAAATTGATGAAAATAATAAAAGTAATAATATTAATTTAGAATAATAATGCTTAACAATAGTAATTATTAATAATAGTAATTAATAATAAAAGCAAATTATAGCATTTTATTCACCCCACTGGGAAGTTAGTCGTGTGAGCCTCAAGGGTCGCACTTAGACCACATTTTATCTGAATTAGTACGGGTGGATATAAAACAAAGTTTTGTCTTTCCGTGTGAAGAAAATTCAGCGCACACCATCAGGGAACCTCCTCCGAAATTTCTGCTCATTTTCGTAGGATGTTCGTGTCGCAGGTCGTGCCAATAGCAGCTCAAGCCATCTGGGCCATCTAAATTAAATTTCTTTTCATCAGAAAATATCAGTTTCCCTTTATTTTGTCAAAATCCATATAAGACCGACAAAACTCTAAGCGAGCTATTTTATGATGATGTCTTAATGCAGGTTTTCTTGCATGTTTTTGGTAAACTATGTTGCAATCACTGGATAAAATTTGACAGACACGTCGTGTGCTCACTGGCAGCTCTAATTTAGCTTTCTTTTGTGACACCGTCAATTTATTTTTTGTAGCCTTCATCCAAATTAGCCTTTTTTGCCTTTCGCTAAGCTTTGTATTACCTTTCGTAGCAGCTTTTTTCCCACAACTGTCACGTTTTTTGATAAAATTCCTGATGATACATTGCAATCCGATTAATCTTCGTTGCTTTCTTTCGATTTGCTTCGCCTCTTCCCTTTAACACACGAATAATATTTTTTTCTTCGTCGCTTAAATACTTTCTCTTGGGCATTTTATACACTTTATCTAAATGAAAAGAAACAGTTCGCCATTTTATACAAAGACAACAAACATACGAATGACCGTTACAAAAATTCCTAATTTCAGTAAATCTTTACTTTGATTTTCAAAACACCAATACGGCTTAACGAATTTCCGAGTAGAAAATTGCACGACACTGGCGCAGTATTTTATTGCCTGAACACCACTTTCAACAAAACAATATGTGCTATAATATGTAATAATGTAATATGTAATATGTGTGCTAAACATTTTAGCACTGGAGTTCCAGCGACTGAGGATTTTTCACCAATATACTTTCTGGGTTACTGTAGACCTTGGTATTCTCAGAACGACAGAGGCAATTTAATACATTGAGCATAACATCACGTGCCTTTTGACCTCCTTTAACTTTTCCACTTACATCCTCATAAGCTTGGAAAAATACTCGAGTCTACGCTTCACAGGACGATTTAACATGCGTGGTGAACTATTTTTACGCTGACGTCTCCTCCGGCTCCCACACACAATCTTAAAAGCACTCCAGAAGTTGAAGGCCAGACGCAAGTTTCTATTTACACGACATTTTTCCACGTGGTCCTGTATATTCACTCTCTGAACTGATCTTTTCGTACAGAATTCCGCAATACCACGATCCTTCATGCTCTAACCACAAAAAAGATCGATCTTGACATCGATCTTCAGGCCAAACAAACACGTCTCCCCATTCACTGATTGGAAGCCAAAAAATTCAAAAATGTTATTTAAACACCCATTCGCCCGTGTGTACGATCTGCCACTCCCCACTGTCTCTTTTTTGTATCCACCAGCTACCCAACTTCACGACCCGATAACCGTCCCCGGTCAAGAAACGGCCATGCAACTGCCGAACCAGATTTCAGGGTTTGAACGGTTCTCGCCTATTTATCCAGTTAACGTGATTAGGTGCGGGGTTGCTTGCTTGCCTCTTCTGAGCGCACAAAAAAACTTTATAAAAAAAAGTATGTATGTACATATATATACAGGCGTACCCCAGTTTACGACGTTTCGATCTAAGTCGTACAATTCTTACCACGTTACTCGATTGACGACAATTTTGCCCCGCATTTACGACACCTTTGGCAAACATGTTATACACAGTGAACTTGCACGATTTTTTATTAATATGAGAATCTGGCCTGTTCACTTAAAAGAGGAAATCCATAAATATTAACTGACAGCATCTGTAGTTGAGCTGAGCTTGGCAAAAACGTGCATCATTTACATGAAGGTATCGAAATAATAAATAAACAACACATGGAAATGAATTTTATTGCATCACATGTGCAGCAGAACAGTATGCATTTATAGGCTCATATTTCGGCCTGTTTATATTAGTAGACAACGCAAATGTGTCAGAACTATTGGAATCGCATGATGCGGAAATATCAGCTGAAGATCTGATTCAACTTTTAGACGGTTCAATAGACGCCGAAGATGATGTTTCTGAGTTTAGGGAAACAATTGAGCAGATTGCTTCCTATTATTGTCCTCTAACATTTAAAAAATTGTTGGAAGGCTTAGAATATTTAGATAAAGTCATAGAGATCATTGAATTGGATTCAAACAAAGACCGAAGCGAAAGATTTATTCAGCTGATAAATGATGCTGCTCTTCCCTACCAGGAATTGTATACAAAAAAGGAATAGTAGGCAACAGTGCATCGATTTCCACTTTATTAAGACAACTTCATATAGAAAAGGTTGCTCCGGCATCATCTAATTTCAGAAAAAATTCTGATGATGATTATAATGATATTATGAGCTGATTTGTGTAGCTGTTAACTGCAATTACAATAAAACTATTGAATCTTCAAAATATATATGTTTACTATCATGTCATTCCTAAATTTGATTTTTGTTTCATATGTACGTAAGCTGTTCTGTTATTAACTTGTGACAAATTACTTTGACTGGTTTAAGTCGTTTCAGACTTCATCCAAATATTTTTGACCCGCCATTCAGATTGTGTTGAAAAATTTCACGTGGGCTTAAAAGCTATCTATTAACCGGCTAAAAGTCAGACCTATTAACCGGAACAACGCTGCCTAACCCATCACCAATATGTTCAACCAATGTGAACAATCCTCACCAGTTCGTTACACTCGACACCGCCACCGACGACTTTCCGTCGTTTTCCCGAAAGGATCTCACGTCATAGACATGGGAAACATTTATTCCATAAAATAGCGGCACTGTATAGTTTCACCTGCTTTGGAGAAACTTATTTTTATGGAAATCAACAGGATGCATGCAATGAGCATGATAAAAGAGACACATGACAGTTGATCATTCCCTCTAACGTTTGTTTGGAAGTCTGGAAAAGTTTGCATGTCCTTGAATGCGCGGAAAGTACATAAGGTTACTTTGAAAGACGCTTATTTTTGCCACTCATCGATGGTATACTAAGTCCGCTTCCAAAAGCACAATTCATGGCGACCCTTGGCTGAAAAGATGCCTATTGGCAAAAACCGCTTGAAGAAAGGAAAAGACCTACTTCGTTGTCCGCTGTACTAGTTCGTGACCATAAGATTTGTCCCGAATTTAACTCTCTGTCCAGCTCTTTCACTTACATGTTACCTAAATGCTGAAAGTAGAGCTGCTTTCAACAAAACCCAAATTTCTTCCCAAAACAATATTACGCAAACTCGTATCATTTAAAACAATAACACACAAAGTTATTCTCTTATTCAAAGCAATAACACCAAAATTATCTTTTGATTCAAAGCAATAAAAAACATTTCAGGCCATACATAATACTATTTTGAAAAAAAATCTTAACTCTTGAACTTTACATAAAAAAAAACATACACGTACGCCCCCATACAAGATGTTGCTTTCTTTTGTGTCATCGAATTTCATGAATATAAATTGACTTTAGCGGCAGGATGGACAAGTGCATTACTTTAGTATTCTTTTTTTACAATGGTGTGTGCGACGATGCATATTTGTGTACCAAATCTCAGTTAAGGAAAAATATGCCTCATAGGTGTATATAGTTTTTTGTGATTAGAATAAGCACGTAGATTTTTTATGCATTGGTTTGTCCTTAGGAAGCTGTTTTAGAGTAAGAATTTTTATAAAAGTAGGATGTAGCGAAGAAATGGACGAATTCGAAATAGAAATCTTGTCGGCTTAAAACGAACTTACTGAAGTTCTATATTTGATGTCCTATATTGGAACATTGTTGCCTATTTAGTTTCCAGAACCCACCACTAAGAAATCAAATGAAATTTCGGAATTCCATAGCCTAACCACTTGTGCAATCAGTCACTCAGTAATCACTGATGAGAATATTTCCTTGTTTAATTTGTTACAAACAAGCCCTAACACATCACCGGGTCCTCAGAAACACACTCTGTTCCACTCTGGTTTTGCAAAGTCTTAATTTAGCACGACCGTTTGCTATTCATTGTGACGCAAGTCAACATGCCAGCGAAGCAATGCTGATGCAGAAGATCGACGAAATAGCCTAGGTCTCGTCTACCCCTCCAAAGCTAAGTCAGGCCCAGTAGAATTACTCAATTTTCGAGCAGGATTGCGGCAGCCTTGCTACCGCCCTACCAAAAGAATTTGAATCCTACATTGAAGGCCAGAAGTTTGAAATGATCATCGATCATGCGTTCTTCCAATGGTTCATGGCGTTACAGGGTCTACGTGGTAGGCTATCAGGGTAAACAATGAAGCTGCAGGGATTCTAGTTGACCATATCCGTCCAGCCATTATTCAACTGATATCGTAAGTTATCCGCCATTAGTTGTGCCGTCTCACCATATTTCGTGATTTTTGGCCGGCAAATGGTTGGTCACGGATTAGTTGTATGGGTTGCTACGAGACATGCGTCTATTACAAAAACTTAGTGCTGATGTGAAACAGCACGAAAAGGTAGAAATTTTATGGTGTCAAATGAAGACCCATATCGTGACAGCTGAGGGCGTACAACTTGAGATACCGCAACTCTTCACAAAGCATTGCGGCCAATTATTAAAACACCAAGCGAAGATCGTAGATCGCGTTGTGATCGCCTATTTCAAGGAATGTAAAATTTAGGGCACCTACCACACCAAGGATAGGCTGCCCTGTAATAATTTGGGATTCCGCCGAAAGCGATGCAAGCAACCTGCCGAAATATGGAGCTGTGAATTTGGCTGAAAACCTTGGACAATGAGAAGGGGCGTGGCTGGGAAAGAATTTTGGATTTGTTTTGCGCGGAGTGGACCAGATTTTCGTTGGACGGCCGTGTAACGAACGATTTGGATGGATATTTGATTCGTTTACCACAATTCACACCACACATTTCAAAACACGCTTCCTCACTTTCTAAACAGAGTTGAAATTTTATGTTAATTAAAAGGCAGTTGGAGTCGGAAACTCTCCGTATGAACGCAAAACATCAACGTAAATATGTAGGTACCTATTATTAGAACATGACAATGTCTCATTACAAATTGGCCAACGCACTTTCACTCTATCCTTCTCCTACCACATATTTTACCCAATATGTTAAGATACATACGCGTAATACTCAGTAGCCATAATATTATGAAATATTCTAGAAAAATGTTCGATGACTACCATAAACTTTTCAGGGAAAAAAGAATAAAAAATGCAATCCTTCGTATCGAGGCTACTCAAAAAAAAAATTAAAAGTTTTCAATCGACCTCTTCGTTGACGTGTTTCTAATTTTGTCGATAATCTTGCAAATTTTTTCCGCCATTATTTCATTTAGACTCAATATTGTTCTATTTGTTGTAATTCGGTGCTGTTGTTCTCATGCTAATGCATTTATCCTTTAACGTAATGACTTTTAGTCAAAATTTTAAATGAGTGCACTAAATCGTCTGAATGTATTTTATTATTTTTGCCGTGGTTTGTTAATTTATTCTTATTAATATTAAGCAAATAATCAAAAAAATTAAAATTGATGTGAAACTTTTTGTTTACACACTTAACGTTTAGATAATCCTTCGCCTAGAATAATAAGACGGCGGTATTAAATATTAATACTTAAATTGTGACAATCAAAATGAAGTTATCTTACATTTGCTCTTAGCGCATCTTTTTATGTCGGTTAGACAATTTGTTGTTAATATTTCTTAAGTATTGGCATCGTTACGGTGGGAATCAGTTTTGTAGCGTATGCAGTGCTCTCGAAATTGGGAATTCGTAGCATTCAACGAAAAATTCAACTATGGCGGATCCAAAAACTTCAGTCGAAATTTCTCTTGCAGATCGCTGACGGTTGGAGGCTTTATTGAATGATGTTTTGATTGATTTTTCTAATTGTTCAACAGCACAACGCAGCAATTTACACATAGCTCCAAGATGACTAAAAATTAGTTTTGTGAACCCAAAGTTCAAGTGGTCAGCTTTAAACTCTATTGTAAACCTAATCATGGTTAGACGAGTTTACGAAAATAGCAGGCAGATCGCTGTTACCGAACCCATCAATTAGGTTTGGCGAAATAAAGTCCTATCTGCATCAAAAATTTAAAAGATACAAATCCAAACATAATTTATAAGGTGGATTCAAATAAAGAAGAATTAAAAAATTAATAATCGTCTAATATTTCACCATTTCATTTTTGGATTATATTTTTTTCCATCCTGAGCGTACAGTTCAGTGACAGTTGTATCGAATGCCCGTTTACTACTTTACGATAACAATGCAATGTAATACAATTGATTGGGGTGTGAGTTATTAACGTAAATTTTGTTTCATGAACTGCATCTCCTAAAAGTATAAGAAATATACAGATATATATATATATATATATATATATATATATATATATATATATATATATAAGTATTATTATATTGTTATTTTCAAGAACCTGAAAAACGACTTTATTGTTATTGAACAAACAATTAAATTCAAAAATCCTATTTGCACATATTTTTGATTTCAAAAGCATTAGAAAGTTATGGAATTCAAAGGAGAATGCATTTTTATGATAATTGCAACTTTAAGTACCGCGTAAATTCGATTGAGTTTCCTTTATTTTTACAAATTATAACATGTATCATCATCATCATGTAGCAAGTGATTTTAAAACATTTATAGAAGAAGAAAATGTAACGTTTAACCAATGACTCATTTCTTTTTTAAAGTTAGAACCAAAAAAGCTGCGATTCGAAGAGGGTTTGGATTCAGAATATGGGAATGGAGAAAGCACGCGTCGTAGGCATTGGCAGAAACCTCTATCACAGGTAAAAGGACTTGTTATTTCTACTTTGGAAATGAAATATCCATGGCGTGATAATATTTTGGGAGGAACAATGGAACTTCGTGGAAGTAATATTTCCTTAGCTTGCTTTCATGGAATTAATTTTAAGGTACAATTGACACGAAAATTCTTTGCAAAAATATTGATAAAGTTTATATTATGTAGGCTAAATCCTGGGCTTTGTTCAGTTTACGGGAACCTGTTATCAATTTTCGAACTGAGGCTCAAGATGTTGGAGGAAATGGCGATGTAAATTTTGAAAACGGGCTGCAGAAATATTTTTATTTTCATTATTTTTCTATAGTGTCATATCTCTGAGACGCTTGCGTTTAGCTTAGGAAAAAATACTCAAATACTGAAAACTCATTCAATGGCAATTGTAAGCAGAGTGACTAGAAATATTGTTTTTCCTCCTCAATATAAAACTTTGACTGAGTGGTTCAACTATGCTTTCGCTAATAGTGAAATAGATGGTAGTATGCTTGTTATTTGTTGTCTTTTAATATAAACAATTTTCCGCAAATAGCTATTGAAAGATTTCCTACTTTGGAAAGGTATAAGGAAGCTTCAACAAGTTCTATGGAACGTAATCGCGGCAATTCCATTGGAAATAAAACCGGCAAATCTTATTGTTTGAACCATAATCGAGACGTCATATTTGCTTTACCAAGTTTGCAGTTTGATTTCAGGACTGAGCAACACCAAAGTGCAAGATGTCCAAGTTTATCAGGTAATAACATTTTGGTCTTAGCAAAATAATATTTTTTTTTATTTTTAGCTGAAAAACCTATAGTCGCCTGCAGTTTTATAACGGAATTTGAAGACCATATTTTCGTAACAGTTGATGCAGATTCATTTTTCTTCTTGCATGATCTTATCACTTCGTACGTGAAGGAGAAGGAAAAAGTGGTATGGGTAAGCAATATTTGAAAAATGGGAAGAATTCCATTGTTTTTAAATTTCAAAAATTGTAGTTTGACATTATCAACGTTGAAATTTTATTTTATGTCAATCAATCGTGAGAACAATTATAACGGCTGGCAAATGCGCAAAGTTTTAATCCATCGATTTAGTGAAAATTTCGTTTTTGTAGTGGTAGTTTACCTTCAGTAGATATGACAGTTTGGCCTGCCAAAACCTATCCTGGTGGGATTTGTATAAGAGGGTGATTGCACCCCCGTAAGACGACACTAAATAACCCATCGATTTAAGGATTACAGTTAGGTTTATCTAATTGGTTTTAAATAGTGCGATGAAATTACACAGCAGTCTGCCAGATTATAACCTGGTGGGGGGAGGGGGTGGTGACAAACCAAAAATTGGTGGTCATATTTTAGGAGTAATTTTAGCCTATCGATTTAACGGATTAAAGTTACTCATTAAGGTCGGCGTCGTGAACCTGTTAACTGAGAAGCATGAAAATTTATCTCCGAAGTGTTGTTGATATTGGAAAATTTAATTTTCATTTGCTTTTCAAGATGGCCGTCAAATGGGAGGGTTCGCGATGCCACAAAATGCAACTTCTTTCTTAATCGAGGAGAAATTTGCCTACGTGACAAAATGCCCGTTGCATTTGCGTATTACTGATTAGTCATCGCGAGCCACTTGTGGAGCTTGCAATATTTTTCGTCATAAAAGGGAAAACAAAGAATAAATGAGGTTCAAAGGATAACACTATGGTTACGTGGGTCTCAGCTCGTTGCATTTTCAATATTGCCACCACATGAAAACATTATATGTAAAAGTTGCTGCAAATTAAATTTTACACATTTTTGTAACACATGACAACTTTTTGCGAGCAACGATTCTCGAGATACAAAGAAATTTTCATTTCTTACTTTCATTTATAAATTTGGTGTGCTCCACGACCTACAAAGTTTTGACCCGGCAGACCAATGAAAATCGGAAATTAAAGGTGCGTAACCTTTATCCTTTAAGGCGATGGGTTAAAATTACCTCTAAAATATGACCATGGTTTCCAACCACCCCCACCAGGTTATGATCTGGCAGACTATTGTTTAATTTCTTTGCACTAATTACGATTATTTATATATATATATATATATATATATATATATATATATATATATATATATATATATATATATATGAGTGTGTGTGTGTGTTCTTTAAATCGATGGGTTATTTAGTGTCGTCTCGTAGGGGGTGCAATATTAGATAAACCCGACCAAGATGGGGTTGGACAGGCCAAACTTTCTCATATCTACTGATAGTAAACTACCGTCACAGAAATGAAATTTTCATTAAATTGATGATCTAAGTAAAATTTACCCTGATTTTGTTTGATTTGGAACATAGTTTAAGAAATATATCTTTATGACTAATTGTGCGAATAAAACTTCTTTGGCTGTTGTCATTTAATTTTAATTTCCGTATGTTATACTACGAAACATAGAATTGCAAATCATTCAGGATGCATTTTAACATATCTTTTTGTTGTTGTTTTAATTCAATTCTGTTTTGGATTTTTAATTTTTGGTGATTATGATAAGTTTACATTGATGTTGCTACCGCGATGACTCTTTGTGGTCAATTATTTTGATGATACGCACTGGTGAAAATTCATTCAAATCGATGAAAATGCCATAAGTGTGGCAATCATAATTGGATGAATTTTAATAACCCTTTATTTTTGAATTAATTAATTAAGCTTCCTATGTTTTCCATTTTCTAAATTTTGAATTTTTTTCCATGTGGAAACTGCATCAAATTGAATGTAAATAATATTTTATCGCTATATTGCAATTCTTTTTCATTTTAAAAAAATTGCAATATGCCTTATTTCAGATCAAAATATTAGATTAATATGAACAATCAATTTTAATGAATGTATACTTAAAAATAACGTATGTTTTTAGTTGGGAATGCAAATCATACGTGGAGCATCACCAGACCCAATGATTCAAGATCACCTTAGTAAAAGTCAATTGAAATCAAGTCGTGTATCAATCAAGAAAAGACCATCCCAATTTAAATCAGAATTTGATTTTGAGAAGCTTATTCGAGATCGGAGACGATTTGAATGTAAAGTATGGCACTTGGAGCCCACGGTTAGACTATTATCATGGGCGGGTAAATCAATAGAACCCTATGGCGTCGACTATATATTAAATAAATTGGGGTTCAGACACGCACGTATTACCATTCCTAAATGGTTACAAAGGGGATTTATGGATCCACTGGATAGCTTACAAGCTTTTATGATGTTATATCTTTTGGATTTGGTCAAAGAAAATAAAAGTGAAGTTTAGAAATAAACATGTTTTTATCAAACTAAAAAATTATGTTTTTTTTTGCGAAATTATTGATAAGATTATGATATCAGAAACGGAACTACATTCAATAAACGTAAAATGCCAATTTTGGCGAAAATCTTTCTTATGCCGTCGATATTATTAATTTCTCAGCTTATAGGCTACAACTTTAAAATTAAAATCAAAACTTATCTCATTTTAGTTTCCAAATTCACTTGAGTATTTTAAAACAACTTTTAAAAAATATTGACATTCATAAAAATCACATCATTTGAATTTCATGTCATAAAATTGAATGAAGACATGCATTTTTTCCTATGTAACGATTACTTGCGAAAATATTCAATAAAAATCCAGTCCTAGTTTGGGAAGAAAAGAAGAAGTTATATTAAAGTGTCGACTTTCACACTATATTGGTAATTACTTACTTATTGAAGATGTCAACTTCTAGCGAAACGTTCCACACTTTGACGGAACGTATGTAAAATTTAGCATAGCTGTTGGTGACATGGTGCGTACCATCCCAGGCCGACTTCCGGGTTCATACGTCAATTGTGGTCAGACCTAATATGATGCAGGTCAACATGGCGTCGGCGCGATTTTAATGCAGAAAACCGAAAATGACCCTGAAGCACTCTTGAGGTGCAGTGGCTCACAGCTTATTTGATACAGTGCTTCTTTGAAAATTTAAGTTGCAATAACTCAGAACGTAATAACAATATTAAAAACAATATGAATGCCATTTTGAAGAACAATGTTTGTTATTTATTATACAAGTTTATTTTTGTTACAAAATTGGTGTTTTACATCTTAAAAATCAAAAAACCAAAAATAATAACAAATTTCATATCACATTCGATACAGTTTGATTAAACATTAAACTTGTTGTGAGTTATAAGGTTTTCGGGTATTTTCAATACTTCGTATGATAGCCCGTAGTCTTAAGCAGAACCTGGAGCCTATTCGCCATTGAGTCAACGAGCTTTTGTGTGATGTCAGGAGTAATTTTTCTGTGCTCTCTTCAGGTCTTGTTTATTAGAAATCTTGTGTTTTCGAGTGTTGTTATCCAACAAAGCCCACAGATTCTCAATTACGTACATATCTGGTGACTTCCGGCGGAGACATCAAATGAGGATAGTTCCAAATTAACCAGGATTGCACAATTCTCGACTTGTGCTTTGGATCGTTGGGGTTGCGAACACCCAGTTTTTCAGCACTTTGCAGGAAGTTTTTTAAAAGTATATTGAGGTACTTTGATTTGCCCATTATTTCCTCAATAAACTCTAAATTTCCGACTCTGGCTGCGGACATGCAGGCCCAAACCATCACATTGCCACCAGCATGCTTCAGAGTAGCTTTAAGGTTCTCCTTGTTTAGCTTAGTGTTTGCCTTGCGTCAGACCTATGACATTCCGTCGGAGCCAAAAATATTAAACTTGGACGCGTCCGCCAAAAAACCCGTATTCCAAAACACGGATGGCTTTCCCATATGCTGTTTAGCAAAGACAAATCGTCTTTTATTTTGGAAATGAATGGCTTCTTACGAGCTACTCGCCCGTTGAAATCATAGTCGCGAGGCACTACTCGGACGGTTTCAGCACTACATGACTTCCTTAATTCACGATGAACCTCAGTAATGAATTTTGGAGCGGAAATCTTCGTGACCGTAATGCCTTTGAGCGAAATTTAGTACGTACGTACATATATGTTGTTGCGGGAGCTCAAGTTGTACATACTCATAGGCGTCTACGATGATTTTATCATATGGGTCTCGACCTGGCGCCCTATGAACTGGCGCGCTTACACCTATTGTTCATGAACCCGTCAATGGCTTTCAGGCCAGGCAGTGAATGTTGCTTCGTCATGATGTTTTGCATTTTTTCGTCAATCCCGAGATGTCACAGAGAGAGGCCAATTGCTAGATGGTCCTCCCCTTCCGGGGTATAGACACAAGATAGCAAATCAGGCAATACATTTTAGCTGACTTTCTTGAGCAAGATTGTGAATTTGAAACCCTGAAGTTTCAATGTCTACCTTAATAGGTGTCCATGCAAGTCAGTCAGCTTCAACAACCATTGCAGGGAGGCATGATCCGTCACGGCTTCAAACTCCTGGCGTTTCATGTAAACACGAACAAATGAATTGAGAACTGCAGTGAGACATTTCTGTTCCGAGACAGTGTACTTTCTTCTTGTAGGACTGAGCTTTTGTGACATTCAGCTCACAGCTCATTTGATACAATGACTATTTATAAATGCAAATCAATGTAATACGGAATTTTGTCCGAAAAATTAAAACGTAGGTGACTAGGTGCGTGTTCAATGAATACAATGCAACCTATTTTTTTCCAGAAATATTCCTCCGCGTCACGCAAAATAGGAATACCCCTGCCGCAGTAAAATCGCAACTCACAGCTATTTGATACAAACACTTAAATGCGAAGAAACTTCTTTTTGTCGCGTCGTTAATCTGTCTATTTTTTTGTTTATTGAATTTTTGATTGTGTTTAGACATTGGTTTAGGTAAGTTTTAGCAAGATCTTGTAAACTGAAGTGTCAAAATTGAATAGTTGTTGTAAAATGGGTCGTCGCACCACAATTAAACAGCACGAATTGGTATTACACCACTTGAAAAAAGGACAAAGTGTTCGGGAAATTGTTGAAAATTGTTACCGTTACCTCCCGGGAAATGGCTAAATCGATCGGTCGAGGCCTTCGGGTGCCGGTCAGCCCGTTGGAGACGGGTCGTGGGTGCCACTCGTCCACCCCAATGGGCCTCTTGAGCCGACAGACGAGAATCCGGCTCACCAATATTCCCGCGAACTTCGTTTCTGACCCACCACAACGCAAAGTGGGAAAAGAAAGCAACGACTTCTGGGCACACTTTTATTGGCGACCGAGAAAATTCGTTCTATATCTGCCACCACTCACCGACTGGTGCAAACTACCGGCTATTGTGTCTAGGCTTAACTTCTGCGGTCTAACCTACTTCTGCTTATGTACTAACGCCTATTCTAACCTGCGCTGCGCCGGGGCCTCCTCAGCGGTGCGACGCTCCTTCGAAAGTCGAGCTGGCGGCGATGACTCGTTTCTTGCACGGGGCGTGCGGCGATGCAATGCGACGCTTCTTCGAAGTTGAGCTGACGGCGATGGCTCGTTGCTTGCACGGGAGCGTGCGGCGATGCGATGCGACGCTTCTTCGAAGTTGAGCTGACGGTGATGGCTCGTTGCTTGCACGGGACGTGCGGCGATCGAATTCCCTTGATGGAGTCGTTGCGTTCGAGTTGGACTGAGGGTATTTCGTCTCCTTCTGCTATTCGCACTGTTGAACAATGTCACCCGGCTCGGAACACTATGAACTCGAATTCGCAACGTCCACTTCGTTCACTTCTTAACTCGTTCACGCAAATTGCATTTTCGCGGGAGCTTGCGGCGATGAGAAAACACTTGACGGGGTTGTTAGGTTTGCGTTGGGATACAGGGCATTTCGTCGCCTTCCGCTATTCGCACTTTTTGCACAAAGTCTCACCGATTCGGATCACTAATAGTTCGAATTCGCAACAATCACTTCTTTCGCTTCTAAACCCGTTCACGCGACTTACATTTTCCTTCCGACTTCTCCGATTTCAAGGCTCTGTTGCACTCACGCTTCGCGAGGGAAATCCTAATCCAAAAAACAGGCCGCTTGCAAGTGCGGTTCACTGTTTATATTCCCGCCCGAGACCGCTCGGCCCATTCCTGCAACCAACAGCGAACCAGGCTCTTTGTTGGCGGTCGTTGGCCTCAGACGAGGGAGTGGGTACACAAACCTGCGTTCTTGGGTCGCCGCCCGCGAGCTTTTCGCCTCGATGGTAGTTTTGTGTGGGTGGTGCGTGGGTTGGAGACGTGTCCCCAGGCGCTGATTTCACTGACTATTCCTATATACGACTCGACGCCGCCGCCAGAGTAAATAACACAAGGCGGTTGCGTCGAGCCCCTTGCCAAATGTTTGGAAATTTCGTTACAATACTAGCTAAACTAGACTAACTAAATCACTAGACTAAACCAAACTAGCTAAATCACTAAACTAAACTCCTAAATCACTAAACTAAACTAAACTCCTAAAGTGAGTGAGTGGTCGTAGTATCGCGAGTCGAGCCGTGACAAAGTGTGAATATGAGTGTCTCTACAGTGCAGCACATAATGGCACACGAAAATCAGGTAGAAAATAAGGGGAGAGATGCACCAAACAAAATTTCCATCCTTTCGGAGGAACAATAGATTGTAAGAAAAGTGAAAGCAAACCCGAAGATTTCCGTTACAAAATTGATTAGTGAGATTCATCGTGAATTAAGGAAGTCATGTAAAGCTGAAACCGTCCGAGTAGTGCCTCGCGACTATTATTTAACGGGCGAGTAGCTCGTAAAGAGCCATTCATTTCCAAAATAAAAGATGGTTTGTCTTTGCTAAAGAGCATGTGGGAAAGCCATCCGCGGACGAGTCCAAGTTTAATATTTTTGGCTCCGACGGAATGTCATAGGTCTGACGCAAGGCAAACACTAGGCTAAACAAGGATATAATTAAGTATAATCAGTATAATTCATAAATAACAAAATATTTCATTAATTGCCTGACTTGGGTTAAGTGGTGAACGTAACATCATCGATTTTCTTTAAGAACGGCGTTTACCCGCACGGTGGTTTGGGATCTTCAAGGACAGGGAAGACCCCCATTTTGCCCTTATGGGTTGCCCCCAGAGATGCTGCAGAAGTCTTCATGCTTGGAAGCATGATTACTTCAAAGCGTATCAAAGTGGGCTCTACCCGCATATGAGTTTTAACCGCAGCCACCACGTTCGCACCCCCTATAGGGTGTTCTCACCGCGACCAGAGAAAGGTATAAACCTCCCTTGGTCCCGGTCCCCGTGGTACCAGATTGACCCCTGGTAAGGCTTCGAGGGCTTGAGTCCCTCTCAAGCCCACTTTGGTTGTGTCCGACTGCAATCACTAGACCGATCACCAACCTGCGGTACGTGGGGCCAGCACTCCCCGAAGGCTGTGCTGGAATCGTCCAAGGATTTTGACCAGCGCTGATGCCCCTGCACCACCCACTTGCGTATATACCCCAGATAGCACTACCATGCGGCGCGCCAGGGCAAATCAATGATGTTAACTATTCCGCAGACTGCAGCAGGTGTCTGCACAATGCAAAAACTTCTTGAGCATATGTATTTAACCCGACCAAACCTTCACCACATAACAGAAAGTCATGCAAATCTTGCACAGCAGGCAGAACAATTCTACCGCGCATGCTGTACACTGTACAGTCAAATATGACATCCTTCCAGTCTTCCTCGGTGGCCTGACATGCAGGACACATAGAACTATCTACCAGATTCCTTCTGTACAAGAATACATTTAGACTGCCATGCTCAGTGAGAAGGTAGCCCAAGCTTAGACTAAAATCCATCTTAAGGCTCTCTCGTGCACTCTGAACATCCGGCAGCCACACAAACGTGACACGGCCATTTACAGAGTTCCTCCACCTATCATTCCACTCGAACATCACTCGATCATCCATCAGCTTGCGCCTCTGTAAACCATTAAGCGATGCAACATTTACACCATTCATCCAACTGCAGTTATCCAATGAGAGACCACGCCGGACTATGAACTCCAGGGCCTTACGGCGGACTTCCAAATCCAGCGGTGTAACACCTATTAGCACCTGCATTGCCTCGGTAGAGACAGTACGACACACAGGCAAGCACGCATAAAGCAGGATACGCTGGCATGCCAGCATAGCCCTAACGCCACTTGCCAACCGCAGGCATCCCTTAAACACAGACGACCCACAAGTGGCACATGCAACGAACAAGCCACTGTAGAGAGTTTTGACTGCTCTAAGTCCTAACCCCAGTTTTTTCTCAAAACACGCCTCAAACACGCTACAACATTCAAAAGTTTATCTTTCATATTCTTTAGATGAGGCAAGAAGTAAAGACGCTCACCAACTAGTATTTTCAAGCATCTAACCGAAGTCACATACCTGAGAACTCCACGGTTCAGCCGTATAACTGGCGGTCTATTGTGCGCTAGTCTGCCATTAAGGAGCATACAGCAGGTATTTTCAATTAAAACTTCGACACCCACCTTCTTCTTGTAATGTATGCTTTACGTGACTACCTATCAGGGCGATTTAAATTCACGGTCTGCGGTTGGACACCGAGCAGCTACCATGCGGCTGCCAACGCCCTCCCAACACCACTTGGGAGGATCAGTTTGCCTACTGAGTGCAGGCTCAGTGGCCTTATTGTTGGTAGCCAGGCCTGCCTAATCCTCTGCCGATCTCTCGGTCTCGGCACCGGGTTACTTTGTAACTCCACGCCGAGCTCCCAAAAATGCTGCAGAAGTCTCCATGCTTGGGAGCATGATTACTTCAAAGCGTATCAAAGTGGGCTCTACCCGCATATGAGTTTTAACCGCAGCCACCACGTTCGCACCCCCTATAGGGTGTCCTCACCGCGACCAGAGACAGGTATAAACCTCCCTTGGCCCCGGTCCCCGTGGTACCAGATTGACCCCTGGTAAGACTTCGAGGGCTTGAGTCCCTCTCAAGCCCACTTTGGTTGTGTCCGACTGCAATCACTAGACCGATCACCAACCTGCGGTACGTGGGGCCAGCACTCCCCGAAGGCTGTGCTGGAATCGTCCAAGGATTTTGACCAGCGCTGATGCCCCTGCACCACCCACTTGCGTATATACCCCAGATATGGTGCAATGTTCGATTTTGACCTAATTCTGTTGTTGGGTGAATGAAAGATAACATCCGTAATTGCAATATTAGGTAAATGAAGACTACTGTATGCTACTCGCGCGAAAGAGTAGGTTGAAATTTGTATTCAAATTTCTCCAGGTTTTGCATATGTAGAGAGACGAGCTTGCCATTTTATAAAAGTTAACCGTGTACGTGTGCATGCCAAAATCAGCTGACTCAACGCAAATGTGCGTGAAATCAACGAACGCGGTGAGTACCCGATGCGAATACGCGACCGATTGAAGCATTTAGGATTGCCCGATCTACAGAATCAACGAAAATACGTGGGATTGCAATTTAAAATAGCAACAAATTTCATTGAAAAATGTGAGTATTGAAAAACATAAATAAGGTATAAAAGTAAGTAAGGTATAAAAGTAAGGTATAAAAAAAAACTACGTTGGCCAAACGCAACGACCCATACAAACCAGGTACAACGAGCATGTCAAAGAAGCGGAGAGATTCAGGTCAACAAAAATGTCCAGTGAAGCAGCGAAATCAGCCGTGGCCAAACACATGGTTATAAACAACCATACAATCGGATGGGATGACCTTGAAGTGGTACAGCAGGTAAAGGACTACCGAAAATTGGATGTTTATGAGAGTCTATGGATTATTAGACAACCCAAAAACCTGAGACTCAATGAAGACGCAGGCAACGGGTATTCAAAACTGTTAGATCTAATTAAGTAAAACTGGATGATAGATATGTGTATGAGTGGCTAAGCGTTGAGGACTTATAATTAAGGCAAAAAATGTATACCATAGTAAAATAGCACTGAAGAAGAGGGAACTCTCACCCTTGAAATATATATATGTTATTATAATATAAAATATTTGCGTTTGGAAAAGTTTTACTTAAAATAAATTATTGAAATGGCGCAAAAACACCGAGAAAACGAAGAATAAATAAGGTGTTTTCGCAGATCAACTAAATTGAAATTTCGTTAATTTTACACTTTATTGGGGTTTTAAAGTTCTTTGTAATCTCTCTCACTCACTGAATTGTAAATTTTCGGTTTCTGGCGCACTTTACCCGTCACTCAGAGCTGATAAGCGGAAACAAACGCAAAAACCATACAAACATAACGTTACCGCGGAGTCTTTCACTATTATTTCACCCAAATATTGATACCTGTACACGTTCATTAGCAAAGAGTTTTCACTGATTCCGTGTTGCAGTTCCAAGGAAATGCAATCCCTTCTTCGTTGCTCTATATTACTAGATAAATAGACCACCGTAGAAGGAACTTTATTTCCTTTTTGGAAAGTATCAGCCACTTTTCACATTGATTTAAATTTTGGCCATAAAACACTTCGCCAGTTACTTCGCGTTGCTTTGCAGGTCACCGACGATCACAAATTTCGACCGTGTTGTTTTTCCGCACTTGTTTTTTCATTAAAAACATCAAAGATCTAATTACACACGATATTCCGATCGCGAATTGTCAAATACACACTGACATTTCTCGCTGTCAGTCGCGATTCAACGAAAATAGCTTCTGTCTTTCGTGCACGAACCATTCACATGCAATTTGCTTACTCTCCTACTCATGTTTGGATACACGGATATGCATTTACCTATACTTAGGCAGAGGCTGAGTAGTATGGATATAAGGCTTCTAACTTACTTTTTCCCACGGTCCCCATTTTTTTCCCACGGGTATCGGATTACCGCCCCACGGGTATCGGATTACCGCCCCCGCATGACGTCACCTGTTATCGCTTCCGGTGGCGCCCATTTTTTCCCACGGGTATCGGATTACCGCCCCCGCATGACGTCACCTGTTATCGCTTCCGGTGGCGCCATTTCTTATCGCTGTCGGGGTGATTCCCACGGATGACGTCACCTGTTATCGCTGTCTGGGGCGCCATTTTTTATCGCTGTCGGGGTGTTTCCCACGGATGACGCCATTTCTTATCGCTGTCTGGGGCGCCATTTTTTATCGCTGTCGGGGTGATTCCCACGGATGACGCCATTTCTTATCGCTGTCTGGGGCGCCATTTTTTATCGTTGTCGGGGTGATTCCCACGGGCAGGTGTTTCCCAGCCGCGATGAGTCATGCTGATGAATAGGTGTGATAAGAAGTGAATATTTTACAGACATTTCAAAATTAGAAATTCGATATGTTGATAAGAGCTTGAGTGAGGGCTATTTTAAATGATTAGACGTTGGAATTTGAATAGCGTTGGATGGATGACGTATTATATGTTAGATGGATGACGAATAAATTGCTAGTTCAGTAGGTGTGAATGATTCAAGTTTCTACCAGACAGACGCGAGTAGTTTATCATTTGTTTATGATACGTACTGAGTGCTTGGAGTTCTTATCAGCATATGAGTTGGTGTCGTTTTGTGATAATTTTAGATGTCTTGACAAATGCTAATGTGAGTGCGACTCCTTGTTTGACAATTATGTTCTCATAATGTGTAGGTGTTTCAGTTGTGAATTAGATAAGAATGAGACATGCTAAAAATAGAAGTTAGATCTTGATTCGGAAATTTCAAAATTAGAAATTCGATATGTTGATATGAGCTTGAGTGAGGGCTATTTTAAATGATTAGACGTTGGAATTTGAATAGCGTTGGATGGATGACGTATTATATGTTAGATGGATGACGAATAAATTGCTAGTTCAGTAGGTGTGAATGATTCAAGTTTCTACCAGACAGACGCGAGTAGTTTATCATTTGTTTATGATACGTACTGAATGCTTGGAGTTCTTATCAGCATATGAGTTGGTGGCGTTTTGTGATAATTTTAGATGTCTTGACAAATGCTAATGTGAGTGCGACACCTTGTTTGATAATTATGTTCTCATAATGTGTAGGTGTTTTAGTTGTGAATTAGATAAGAATGAGACATGCTAAAAATAGAAGTTAGATATTGATTCGGAAATTTCAAAATTAGAAATTCGATATGTTGATAAGAGCTTGAGTGAGGTCTTTTTTTAATGATTAGACGTTGGAATTTGAATAGCGTGCAAGAATTTTTTGTGAACGACCGGATGTTTTCTCTGGGAATGTATGAAGACCATTTGAAATAGTTGGCTTCGATAAGAATGTTAGCTGATTAGGAAACACCTATGACATCATCTTCAATTTCGCAACAACAGGCAATATTCTGATTTCGCAACAAAATGCAATATTCTGAGTCATATTTGAAACACATTACCCCAAATACCTAAACCTTGAATCATCTATATAAACATCCTGCACATAATATTCCCATAAACACAAAAATAATAACCATCCACTTGAAATCCAATAAGATCAAGTTAACTTCCCAGAAACGAAAACGTCAATCACCGGAAATTCCATTGATAAGGTGGAATACAAAAGATCGTATTACTGCACTAGTTGCAAATCGGATCGGCATAACGTAAACAATTGCCCTTATTTGAAAGATAAAGATAAAAGAAGGAAATAATAAATAAAGATTAGGGACGGGCTAAATTGATGAATATGTGAGATGTGTTTTAAAATAGCAGCTGGATTCATTTCTTATCGCTGCGGAGGTGAGTTTTTATTGCTGCCGGTTGCGTAATCTCTTTTATAGGGTTCGAATATTTTACAGACATTTCAAAATTAGAAATTCGATATGTTGATAAGAGCTTGAGTGAGGGATATTTTAAATGTTTATAGAATTGTATATTGTGGGGTTGCTAGTTTTGCTGAAAATTTATTGATATGAATAGTGCAGAGTTTAAACTTTTTGATATAAAAGAAACTGTATTTATTGAATTAAAATTAAGTTTGCAAACGAATTTTGAGTCGAAACTTTCCTAAATTGAGAGATGGAGAACGTTGAATTATTTGAGGAGGAGAGGATATTGACGGAAGTTGTATTCAGGTACAACAGGTTTGAAGACGAGTACTATGTTGTAATAAAAGGTAAGTTTTTAAAAACTTTTATAATTTTTTTTTTTTTTTTGGGTTTTTTATATTTCCAGGCGTCGGACTAAAGCTGGTGTACAACACCGACGTGCATGAGGCAGCGGGAACATACATTGAGGAAAGATTAGAATGCCATGACGTGGACCTCTACCACGAGGAGAGTTTTGGATCGTCTTTCATGTGTTTTAAAACAAATAGTAATAAGACGAAGGTATTTTTTATTCTAATAATCTTAAGTGAGTTTTTAAATAGTTTGAATATCGATAGTGAATATTTTATAAGTCAATTAACTATACAAAGAATTAATGAGAAATTACGTAGGTTAGTTATTTAAATATCAAAATATAATGTTAAAATATATATATATATATATATATATATATATATATATAAATATAAATAAATAAAATAAATAAAAAAACTATATGATCAAATTTGTCTTATTAAATTTCATAGGGGAAAGCACTGTGTGTGTGTGTGTGTGTTATTCATATTTATTTATACCAGCAGAGCATATCAGTGTTTATCAGAATTAAATTCCAATGCATAAGGGGGGGGTGTGGGTGTGTGGGTAGACATTACAGGAAAAATGTTTGTAGGAGGGTTTTCTATTTACGATAAGCGAAACGTGCGACCGGACGTTTTCTCTACCATATAAAAGAAACTGTTGCATCTCAATTTAGGAAAGTTTTTATTTTACACATTTACAATAATCACGTAAACACAGACATGACTTTCGATCAGTTTAGAAACATCTGTGGAAAATGTTGGAGCGATAAATATGGGTTCTGTGTAATTGATAAAGACAGTCCTTTAGACAAGGGTCGATATCGAAAGGGGTTTGATGTATTCATAATACTATAAAAACATCGAAGCAGTTCAAATCAGTTCATTACCAGTTCAATACCTGTTCAAAGCACTTCTATACCTGTTTAAAACAGTTCAATACCTGTTCAAAGCAGTTCAATACCAGTTCCAAGCAGTTCAATAGCAGTTCAGATTACCAGCTTGATGCAGCTCGATAGCTGTTCAATACAGTTTGATAACAATTCAATAAGGTTCCAGTCCAGCAACAGTGAAGACAGTACCAAACAATTCGAAAAAGACACAAATCGATTCAGGTACAGCAAAAACCATTTCAAACTCAAATTAGAACCTATTGAAAGAATATTTCAAAATATTGTAGATACCTTTCGAAATTTGACGACGAAATGCTGCTGTTGTATTCATAAAAAATGAAAACAACAATGTCTGATAAGCAACAACAGCTACTCAGTGATATTGTAGCAACAACCAATTCGATAAGGAAAAAGTATCAACAGCTGAAAGCTAACAAAGCTGGAACAGTGATTCAGCTAGAGGAAACATTTAAACCAATCACGCGCCCGCTCAAAGAATTAGTTAAAAGAGTCAATTTGTTGCAAAATAATAAAGACATAAAAAATGAAATTAAAGAAGAGCCTGCATCAATACGAGAAGAGGGAAATAGTCACCAAGAAGAAGAAGAAGACAGTTTTAAAACTCCTACACCAAACTTGAAACGAAATCTCGCCGCCACAACATCCAACTCTTCTTCTACAAAAGTTGTTCGTAAATATGTTGCCACTGCGAAAGGACGAGAATATTTTGAAGAATACATGAAGCAAAACCATCTTCCGGAGATTCCTAGGCATTATCTGGATATTTATGTAAATCAACCGGCTGCAATTGACAGTGTTTATGGAATATATAGGGATGATGATGATGGAGAGCAGTGGAAAATAGGAAATTCGAATTTCGCAATCAATGGCAATCAAATATTTGTAAATGAGAAATCCTACATAGGAACTCGAGGTTTATACGAGCTGCTTTTTATGAAGTATCCAGATGAAAAATTATATACCAATGAAGATTTAGCAGACTATAAAAGTATTATTCTGCACACTAATGCTTACAGACGTTCTTACGACAGCAATAGTCAAATAAATGGAAACCGAAGCTTTAAATATAGAGAAATAATTTCGAAACTGTTAAATAACATCAAAGAAGGAAGAGGGCTAAGACAAACACCTAAACACAAAGATTATAGTTTAATGCAAACATCCGACAAACAGAAAGACTACATATATTGGGATGATCCGAATGAATTAGTGAGTCGATTGCAGTTACTCATTGGATCGCAACAAGCCGGTCACAATAATCATAACAACGAAATTATATCGATCATTGAAGAATTGAAAGAAGCGCAAATAATAGAATAAATACGATAGAAATCACCAGCTGTTTAAAAAAATGAGTGTTGACAAATTTGGTCGATTTTCAAAGGAAGGTGGAGGCAAACGAGGGCCTTCAGGTCCCATAAAAGAGATTACGCAACCGGCATCAATATAGATACAACAACAACAACAACGATGTAGACAATGACCTTCGACACTCTATTGAGGATTACAAACAATTTTTTTGTGTTAACCGAGCGTCAATTCTGAAGGAACACTTCGGCAAATTTATAAACATCTATAGTTTCCTAAACCCCTACACTGATATGCCCCAGAAAGTTAGCAAATATGGAAAGCATTCTGTAAGCTGCCCATGGGCGTATGATAATGCAAAATGGGGACCAGACACTTGTGAATGTTATAGTGTTCATAGGAAAATAAGTAAAATTAAAAAACTTGTTCAGATATACATAAGATTAATAAATAAATAAATAAAATATCATCAATCAATCAATCAATCAAACTACAATGTTTTATTACGCATTTAAATGTTAAATAACCATAGTTTTCACATTTATCCAGGAATTGTGTTTCGCTGAGATTCCCAACCATTTCACAAGCGCTTGATTACCATTATTTTTTAAATATTTTCTCCACAAGATAAACTGACGGATGCTTAGCTTTCAACAGCTCAGGGAAAATATAGATGAGGTTGACATTCTCAATATTGCAATAGACGCGGACATTGGCTACATATTGGAAGTTGATTTGGAGTATCCAACAACAAAGCATGATGAGCATAACATAAGTATAGAAAATGGTGATACAATTAAAAAAAAAAGGTGTAAAGAAGCTTTTTATGGATGGATTAAATTTAGATGATTATAGAGATTGCTTGTTTAGAAAAAAAGATATTTAAAGGTAGTATGTACGTTTTTAGATCTAAGCTTCACAATTTATATACTGAATGTATAAATAAGGTTTCTTTAAGCTATTTAGATGATAAGCGATATATAAGGGAAGATGGGGTTATCACATATGCTTGGGGACATTATAATATTGTAATGGATGTATACTAGGAAGATTGAAATAAATAAAATTGAATGAATTTAAAAAAATATTTTTTTTTTCAAAGAAAAACAAGAACAAAGGAAATGATAAAAAAAAATTAAAACAGTATAAATAGACTGAAGATGTCAGTTTTATCCAAAAATACTAGTTTGTATATGTATCTCGTTAAAAACCTAAAATGACGACTTTAAACAATACTAGGAAAACCTCAATAAACAACTCTCTAATAATTTAATTTGCTTACCATGCCCTTCACGAAAATCATTGCTAAATATCTTGAAACCCACCTTAAATCCATCACTCAAAACATATTTGCAAATCAAATACAAACTTTTCCTTCAAAACACTGATATTAGAAACCGCGTATAAGGAAAATACTGAACAGTCAATTCGGGCCCAACTCACAAATCCGCAACTTCCCCATAAGCAAACGTATTTTTTTCTCATGATTCACCATCAAGCACCTTTTTTTTCATATCACACACTCAGATTCACCCAACTTCAATGGCCTTCAAATCCTCACATTAATAATCTTAAAACTAACCATATTGGCTCACACACACACACACACATACACACACAATATTATAACATCGCTTACCTCTACTAATTTTCATCTTTTCCACAACTAAAATCAGAGTCCACATTTCCAGACATCACGTCACACTCGGAGTCTCCTCTTATTATAAACTCATCCAGCAGCTTAATTGTTGTCCATGAAACACCGCTCGCAAATTTTTATCACTCTACTACTACTATACTGACCATAAACAATCCAACCTAAAATGACCTTCAAATTCTCTACATATTTACAAAATAAATTCATTAAATGTATAGATAAAACTATATCTCTTATCACATCATACAAATAATATTTCATTAAATACTAGAGAACCTCATTCAACAACTCGCTAATAGTTTAATTAGAATCTCTAGGAGCCTTAACTATTGATTCTGTATTGTTGGATAGTAAGTTTAATGTAAAGCATAGAATCGTATTTTGGTATAGCATAGAATTGTATTTTGGTAGTAAACAGAAGGACTTTAAACCCCGTTTTTAGCAAAGCAGTTCATTAACAGATAAATAGTTCAAGCTAGACACGTGGCGGATTCCCCCCTAAACGATGACGTCATCGTTTCATCGAAACGCGCATCGCTTAAGCTTCGAAGCAGCTCGAAGCAGCTCGAAGCAGCTCGAAGCAGTACGAAGCAGCTCGAAGCAGTTCGAAGCAGCTCGAAGCAGTTCGAAGCAGCTCGAAGCAGTTCGAAGCAGTTCAAGCTACACATAGCGTACCCCGTGGCGCGCCACGGGAGTACGCGTGCACGTGTG